>JANAVB010039418.1:2297334-2687334 GCA_029216955.1 Iris pallida
TCACTGTGGCACATAATACCCCTTTGGGCCATAGGGTGTAGGCGCATGGACACTGGATGATCGTGGAGTTGACGTGGCCGCATGCTTCGGTGTACGATTGCTCGTAGAGACTGACGTGGCCGCATGCTTCGGTGCACGACTGATCGTGGATATTGACTGAGTCGTAGGGATCTGCTGCCTTGGGCACATAGTATGGGAGTAAGTTTATGTGCCAACACTTGGGTGCATATTTGATCTGCATGAAAACAATGTGGGCGCATAGCTCCTCTTTGATCATTTGAGCGGATAGCCCCTCTTCGATTATGTGGGCGCATAGCCTCCCTTCGGTTCTGTGGGCGTATAGCTCCCCTTTGGTTATGTGGGCGCATAGCTTCTTTTGTCTTCTTCATGTGGGATGCATAGTCTTGTATTTTTCATGCTTTGAAAGAAGCATATGAAAAACTATCTCCACTAGCTTCATGGGCGCATGATGGGTGTGACCCCTTTAGGTGCATAGGTATTTGCCAGGCTGTCAAAATGTGGCTGTTGAGATCTTCCATAGAAATCTGAAGCGATATACTCGTTTTGGAACAAAATTTGAAAAGGTCTGCTCTTTATGCGATGTTTATGCGTAGTCTGCATCAGCAAATAGCACGCGCATAATCTGCAAAAGACTGTCTCTGCGTAGGCGCATAGATCATATGGGTGCATAGATCGTGTGGGCGCATAACTTCCCGTTCGTGTCTATAAATAGGCCTTGAGGAGAGATAAAGTTCATTCTCTTATTTTTCTTCAAAATTTTCAAATTTTTTTTTCTTTTACTCTCTTTCGAGCAATCATGTCTCCCAAGGCTGCTTCGACTCCCAAGAAGTCTGCAAAGGGCAAGAAGGCTGCAACGGCTAGTTCTCCTCCTTTAGCAGCGTCTCACCTGGTTCAAGACCCCATCCTGGGTGAGGCGATGTCTCAAAAAATGAAGTATCGAGCGTTAATTTGTGAGCTCAGAATTTTCTTTGCTTGGGCGCGTAACTATCGATAAGCGCCCAAAGCAAACAACTTCTTTTGTGAGCAGTCTTATGCGCTCACAGATGTATGTGCCCACACACTTTGTTGTGTCATGCGCCGATGCACTTGGTTGTGTCATGCGCCCACATACTTTGTTATGTTATGCGCCCATACAGAACATGTGCCTATGCGCCCACAGGACCTTTGGGCACATAACATCAGAGCGTATAGAATTTCTCAGTACTTAGCTCTCTTTTTTCTATAGATTCTAAGTCTGACTTTTTCTTCTGTCTTCGCAGTTGACATGGTTGTCCCGGCTCTTGGTGGGATTCCTCTTGGCTCTGCCCGCCATGCTCTGGATTTAAGCCTCATCACCACAGTGGTCAAAAATGCTCAGGTGAAGATCATCCATGACCAGCCTTCGGTGCGGGTGATGGCTATGCTTGAACATGATAAAATATTCTTGAAGCAGATGATGAATGATGAGAAGTTCACGCTCAGAGGGGCGCGGAGCTTTAAGAGACCGTACTTCTTGTTTGGTGACATCCTGGGATTTGAGGACGGAGAGACGATATGTCTAGAAGACCCTCTGGTGGTCAGGTTAAATAACCAAAGGATATGGTTGCCATCGATGAAGCGCCAATACCCTCTATCGGCGTTTATTGATCTAGTTGTGCAGAGGCAAATGAAATGGGACCTGACCCCTGAACTGCATGGGGTCGTTTTTGGCAGGATCTAATTTAACTCTAGTGACTGGAAGAAGGACACTTTCAAGTGTGTCAAGGGCTCCACGTCCTACTCCACGAGGGAGCTGTATCCTGGGGCCATAATAAACGATGTCCCGACTGTTCTTTACCCTTACGCTGTTGAGACTCTCTCTAACCTGATGCTGTCAAAGAAGGAGTCATATCAGGGAGGGAAGCTGCGAATGGAAGGTTGGAGATACTCTATCCCGTTCTGGAGCGACCTTACTGAATGGGTGCTCTCGACTTACGAGGCCACCCTGAAAGCTACCGGCCTTTTTTATGCCGTTAGAGCCACCCAATATGGCATAAAGGTTAACTGGCCTATGTTTATCTCATCGGTGGAGTTGTACAACTATCATACATGTACCTTCTTCACTCCGGATGGGGAGATGGGTCTGGCCCTTCATGAGATGCAGGCGATATCAAAACTTTCCTGGGGGACCGAGCCATACGAAGAATACGTCCCCTGTGATGAGGAGCTCCTGGATTTGGAGAGAGAGAACTCTGAGATGATGGAGGTGTACAAAGAGTTACTCTGTCACCTCTTCATTTGTCACCAAGTCACAAAGAAGGGTAAGACTGAGGGGTCCCTTCTCCATACAAGAGCCTGGACCAACTACATATTCATTAGAGAAGAAGGAGACGATCCAGTCTTTTTCTTGACTCGCAAGCCCTCGACGAAATCTGAGATAGAGCAACTGATGACAGATCATGGGGCAGTAGACACTGAAGATAGTGATGATCCTAAGGAAAACTTTCCAGTTTATCATTTCTTCAGGCACGTTGAGTTTAAGCTGTCGAAAAAGGCTGTATTAGCCGCTTTTCTGATGACATGGCTCTACGATTGTGTAGTCCTTGGTGGTTCAGGGTCTATTGAAAGGATAAGCCGGGGTATGATACTTTCGGCTGTAAAGTTGGCATTTGGATACCAGCTTGCCCTGTTTTCTGCGATGGTCTGCGCCATCCAACGAGGCTTGCGATACTTTGTTGTTAACGCGGTGACACCCGATGGTAGAAGGATTTTTTCAGGACTAAATTTCCCTTCCATTACCTGATGGAATGGCTAGTGCTGCACTGTCCCAGATTAATGAATGTTGGGCTGATGGCAGACTCTTTGGCGGGAGATACCTTTCTTCGGAGATTTAAAGATGCAGACTAGACCATTGCAGGGGTGCCTGTTTGCAGGAAGGCTTTGAGTTTCTTACAGAATTATGAATTCTTTAGAATATTGCCTCCGTCTGGTAGTGGCCATACAGGAGACACTTTAGTAGATGAGGGAGCACTCACTACTATCCTTCCTATTGGGGTGTTCCGTTGGCTCCAGTCCATAAGGACTTCCTATCTGGTGCTCAGGAAGAGAAACCATACTTTACTGGAACCATATCTGCCGAGTCGCTTTGCACGGCAGTTCAGCTACAGCCAGCTTCTTTTGGGCAACCCGAGCCCTTATCTACAGTCGATAGGAAGCCTGATCGACGGGACATGTGTATGGGGTTACTACAACGCCGGATGTACGAGGGTAATTTTTACCTTGCCAGAAGATAATTCTGAAACCCATATGCTCTTTGCTGCTGCCAAGTTCTATATTTAGGTCAGTACCCTTTATTCTCGGTATGACCATAATCAGAGTTTAATATTGGGGACTAGGCTTGCCCCCACTCTTGCCGATTTAGGACGAGTGCGCGCAATGGGGGGTCACAAAAGGAAAGGTACTGCACCCTCAGCTGAGCCATCTGCAGTGCCACGGCAGAGAGTCGCTCTTGAGGAGCCGGTTGTTACAGTACCTCAGAGAGAGGATACTAAAGATCCTCTTCCTGATATTCCTCACAAAGGGAAAGCTTTTACTGAGCTGGTTCAACGGTCCAAAAGGAAGAAGGTTGTTGTCTCCATAGGAAGATAGAAGGTCACGGATCTAAGCGCCGGCTCGCCTCCTCCTAGAAGATCTACCCGACAGTCCGGGAGAGGTGGAATGGCATCGCGGGCCATTACCATTCGGGAGGTAGATCCCTTCCTAGACTCCATAGATATTTTGGTCAAACCGTTAGAAGCTTTCTCACCATTGTGTTTGTCTTTACGCAGGAAATTAACGTCACGACCGCGGCAGGTGCTTCTTCTTCTGAAGAGGTGGACATAACAACGGTGTCCCCTGCTCGTCCTTAACCGATTGATGAAGGTGGGTCTTCTTCAGTTGTAAGGTTTGAGCAAAGGGATGATCAGGGCGAAGGCCCAGACCATGATGACGATCAGAAAGCCAGTCCCTCCTATGACATTTCTTTGGTGGATATGTCTGCGATAGGAGCTATGTTGAAAGATTTAGATGAAAATCAAGTCCAATCAGCTCACCCTCCTCTGGGTATGTCATTCTTGTACTTTTCTTCAGATGAGATTTTTCGACTTTAATTTTGCGTACAACTTGTGAGGCTGACTTCCGTCGTATATTCCCTTGTAGATAATGAGAGGAAACAAAGCATGGAGGTTGCTCCAGATACCGAGGCTAGACAGGAAGCTGCCCTTGGTTCTCCAGTAAACCGACCTCGGTTACTGAAGAAGTCTTTAATCCGCCCGTTGAGGCGGCCATTATTGAATCTTCTTTCGGGTCCAGCTGGGACCGTGGAAGGCAAGCAGCCTGAGGCTGCTTTAGCTGATGTTGACAGTGAGCGACCTAGGAGCTGATGTTGACAGTGAGTGACCTGGGCTTGCTCTCATTTCCCCAGCTCTAGTTGATACTGAGCCGGCAGGAGTTATGAACTTACAACTCCTTCATACTCTTTAAGTAAAATTTTTTTGTTACTGATGTATATTGCTTTATTTGTCAGGTTTGGCTTCCTCCCAAGTAGCCCTCCCTGGGATAGAAGATCCCCATCAAGCTTCATCTCCAACGGCCTCTTCTGAAGATGATGAGATGGCTCAGGAAGTCATAAGAGCTTTCTACTCCATTTTGAAAGTAAAGCTTCCTGGAGTTTTGAACCGAAATGTCGTCTTCGGGCCTGTGAAGGCTGTCGCTGAATGCCAGGTGACAGTCCTTGAAAGTATTGCTGGCTATGAAGAGCAAGCTAATGCTTTAAGATAGGTCATAGCTGGCCTGGAAAATCAAGTGGCCAAACTCCGAGAGGTCAGTCAGCGTAGCCCAACATTATTGTTTCTTGAGAAGGAGGTGGCTCTGATTGTGGCTCTTGAGGAGGAGGAAGCTACTTTCCAGGCGAGGAAGGAGGCATTGTCTAAAGAGATCAGTGAGCTGGTTGATCAGTATGAACAGTTTGATGCTGCAGGTAGGGCTCGTATTGCCTCAAAGAATAAGCTGGCCATCCAGATCGCTGAAAAGTACAATCAGATTGTACAGCTTCGCAAAGAGATTGCCCAGCTTGAGGTCGACTTGCGAACAGTTGCGTCTGAGCAGGAAGACTACATGGTTCAGGCTGCTGCGACTGCCACAACTTCAGACCAATTGAAGGCTCAACTGGTGAAGTTGGAAAAGGAGCATATAAAACTGATTCCTTTCGAGGATGAAGCTGCTCGGCAGGAAGAAGCACGTTGTCGTGCCACTGTCAAATCTCAAGCTAAAATTAAGGCTCTGAGGGATAGCATCAATCGATTGTGTATCCCTTAAGTCTTTTGTTTGTAATTGTCTGTTTTAGCCGTCAAAACTCTTGTATCTTTTTCTTTTCTCCGTCTTTTGATAGACATTTTTGAATAAAGAATCTTTCGGCTTTCAAAATTCATGAATGAAGTTTGTGAAATATCAAAACTAAAGGTAATGTGGACGTAGTAAGGATATTTCTGGTAGGTATTCCGCTGGGGAATTTGATGTGGACTTATTATCCGTTTTATATTCAAGGTTCTTGAATATAGATTATAAGTTGAAAGAAGCTGTTAATAGAGGTAATATAGACGTAATAGCAGAGACTGTTCTATATCTGACCAGAGGTAATATGGACGTGGATGGATATATAATATTAGATAGGAGTGGATAATTCAGAGGTAATATGGACGTGATTATCTTTGATGAATATTTTGCTCAGAGGTTATATGGACGTGGCAAAACATTTCTTAATTATCCTACTGGGGAAATAATTATCGGGAAACAGTTCAGAGGTAATATGGACGTGACTTGTTTTCGTCAGACCAAGTTTGGGCAGAGTCCAAAACAAAGATAATTCCACTGGGAAAATAATTATCGGAAAATAGTTCAGAGGTAATATGGACGTGACTTGTTTTTGTCAGACCAAGTTTGGGCAGAGTCCAAAACGAAGATAATTCCACTGGGGAAATAATTATCGGAAAACAGTTCAGAGGTAATATGGACATGCCTTGTTTTCGTTAGACCAAGTTTGGGCAGAGTCTAAAACGAAGATAATTCCACTGGAAAATCTTTTTAAAGGACCTATTATCTATGGCGTATTCAAGACTCTTGAAATACGGATAATAGTTAGATAATTTTTTGAATCATATAAACATTGCACTGTACATTTATATGACTGAAACAGGGTATATGTGAATGCTGTTCATGAAGGTTACACATAATATTTCTTCAGGAACTTGCTATTGATCGACATCATGAGCAAGTCACCATCAGGCTTGGTTAGTCGATATGCACCATTAGAATACACTGATTCTATAACGAAAGGACCTTTCCATTTAGACTGGAATTTTCCTTTTGTCTTGTGCGTTATGACCATTGGTCTTCTCACTACTAAGACTATATCACCAACTTGAAAGATTCTTTCCTTCACCATTTTATTGAAGGCTCTAGAAAGGCGTGCTTGGTATAGCTCAATACGTTGTTGAGCTAATAAGCATTTTTTGTCTAGCACTTCCAGCTCTTGTAGTCGCAGATGGTAACTTTTTTCGGCAGTCAACTCACTGGCTAAGGCTACTCGAAAAGAGGGAATCTGGATTTCTAGGGGAAGAACTGCTTCACTCTCATAAACCAAAGAGAATGGGGTACTACCTGTTGGAGTCCGGACCGTTGTACGATAGGCCCAGAGACATTTGCCAATCTTCTCATTCCAATCGTGCTTGTTGGAAGACACAAACTTCTTGAGAAGTTTGATGATAGTCTTATTGAAGGCTTCTGCTAACCCATTAGCCGCTGGATTGTAAGCAGTAGAGGCTACATTCTGAATTTGATTCTTATCGCAGAACCGATAGAATGCGTAGCTCGCGAATTGTGGGCCATTATCATGGATGATCCTGCGAGGTAGGCCGAAGCGGTAGATAACGTGATGTTTGATGAAACTGATCACGTTTGACGTCTTTACTTCGATGAATGGTATAGCTTCTGCCCATTTGGAGAAGTAATCGGTTATAGCTAGGATAAACCGATGTCCTCTGGAGGATGGCGGGTTGATTGGGCCTATGACGTCCATACCCTATGCTTAAAAAGGCCAAGATGCCACCGTCGGATGTAGAAACTCCGAAGGTTGATGAATGAAGTTGGCGTAGAACTGACAAGACCTACACTTCTTTGCATATTAAACATCTGCTATCATCGTGAGCCAATAATAACCCATTCGTCTGAGGCGATCTTATAATTTGGGGCCTGGTTGATGTGCACCACAAATTCTGTCGTGAGCCTCACGGAGTGCATGTTTTGCTTCTGTGTCTGATAAACATCGTAACAGTAGCCCGTCATAAGAGCGTCGGTACAATATTTTGGTAGCTGTATCATAGTAAAATTTAAAGGATTGCCTTTGAACAGACACTGCATCCTTTGGGTCCTCAGGGAGGATTCCGTAGACGGCGTAGTCTATGAAAGGAAATCTCCAGTCCTTAACGTCGACGTTTGTTTCTGTTGCGTAACTGTGATGAATATGTGTCACACCCCAGAACCAGAATACTGGAAAGTAGGGGCAAAACAAAGCCAGCTACGTGTATTAGAGTACGCCAGTACCCCAATATACGATCAAACCTGTCTAGAAGACAAGTAGGAAGACTCTAGCATGCCACTGATGACTCCTATGGTCGAACAAATCCTATCTCAATCCAACAACAACAAGTATCAAGAGTATATCAAATATGAAAGTAAAGAGGCATCCCAAAATACTATATCATACATGATCATGAAGCTAGTGAGTACAAAATGCTACACTAGCAAAGTACCAATATACATGATCACTATATCAGTCTAGATATAATATAATACATCATGTTGACCGAAGTCTGAGAAAGTCTCAAAATAATAGGGCTAACACATGCCCTATCTAACACCACCAAAATGAAATGAAACACGAACGGTACAAAAAGGGAACCCACTCGCGAGGAGGAACAACCGCAGATCTAAGCAGGCGGCGGGTCATCCAGAGAAAGGTAGAGAGAATCCTCGGGCTCCAGCGGTAAATCTGGCCAAACAAAACTAGTGGAGTCAGGTCCCAAATAGCAAGTACCACAAGGAAGCTCGAGGTGCACGACAAAACCCAAGAACAACACAATAACATAATGACAGAAGTAAATAAATGCGAATCGAGACTAGTGCGGTACCAATGCACGTATCTCAAGAATATAAATGACTGAATGGAAATACTGAACAATATAGCTATGGAACAGAAATAATCTGATAAACAACAAGGGGTTTAGGAACTACTAGGAATCGGAGCTACAACCCTTGAACCAAACAAGGACCGGGGTTACAGATCTTTTCCCTAGCAGAACTTAGCCTCTGGCCACTCTCCGGCATAAGAGCATATAAGGTAACACATAATCAAAAGTGCATGGCCAATCATTACCTATGGCTTGCTATCATTAACTAGCTAGGGTTATTACAATCCTAATTACTAGTATACAAGTTGAGGATTTTCGCAACTACCTGACTGCAGATATCCGGATGTCCAGGGGTACGAGTAGTACATCTATTGCCCAACAAGACTGCTAGCAGATAAAACGTGTCTAGACTTGTAACATAAAAAACCATATCATATACTAGTAAAAGAAAACATATAACTGACTGTGCTGCAACCCGGTACGACATATGACTCGATAGTATCATATAACATATATAACTGACTGTGCCGCAACCCGGCACGACATGTGACTCGATCGTGTATCAATACGCGCAAACTTAGTAGGTCATGGAGCCCTTGCCTAGCAGGGTTGAGCCATGCCTCATTGGGCCCTTGGAGCTCGGGATTGGTAGTGCGAATTTCCTCCTACAATGATCTACTTGAATTTACTAGTCATTTACCTTATCATATTCATGTCAAGTTCTCAAGTCGTGGACACTCAAGAATTTCCTAAGATGACATGTGTTATGTACGAGTAATTTGTAAGTTATCACTTACGAACATTCCCGTACTAACATCACGTGATACACGGAACAATACTCACACTCGATTGTCCAGTGCCAAGATGCAATAGATTAACATTCAACAAGCTATATCCACGGTGTCAAGAAAGAAAATGTACTCATATCTCGGGTCTAGAAATCAATAAGAAAGTCAAGTCATGAGTGCGCTACTACGAGCCACTAAATCGAGCTAGGCATATATAGTAATCTGGAGTACACCATAACAGGCCACTATCTATAATCTGGACATAGAACAATACGTGAACATAAGAGTGTACCATGTATATAGAGTGTACAATCATTCTTTAACTATCCAAGGTCATATAATCATGTTAAGATTCCATTACAATCGAGAAAATATCAAAAACGGACAAAAATGGGCAAAAAACGGACAAAAACATCCTAAAACGGCATAAAACAGATTATCCGGCAGATTATTGCAGATTACCGGCAGATTTTTCGAAGTGTCACAGCAAGTTTTGTGGTGCAAGTTCAGATTTTCCGACGGATTTCTGCGGATTTCCGACGGATTTTCCGAACCGTCACAGAAAGTTGATTTTTGAAAACTCAAAACTTGTTTCGGCCATAAAAACTTCGTTTTAAATCGAAATTTGGATTTTCGCATTAAATTTATTTCCCTACAACATGGGAGTATTAGTTTTCACAAATTAAGACATTTGATAGATCAATACCTCAAAATACTCAAAAATCATATCTAGAAACTCAGATCTACGCAATATTGTCGATCAAAACCAAAAGTGCTATATATTAAACATGTTAACAATTTAGAGGAGCATATTATAGAACAATAAAACTTTAATTTCTATGGAAAAAAATATATAGCATGGTCATGTCACTTTTGAGCAAGATGTACTTGCCTAGGTTTTAGCAATCGAGCCTAATTTTCTACTCCACCACCAAGAGGGGTTCCGAAACCACACTCTAGGCCTCAAGGCCAAGCCTTCCTAAGCTTGAGGAAGAGAGAAGAGAGTGAAGGAGAAATGGTGAAGGAAAGAAAAGAGAGAGGAGAGAGAAACTCATAGGATATATATAGAAGGGGTGAATTAATCGTGACCGTTGGATCGTGATCCATGTCACATTCTAGGTCAATCCTAGCCATTGAAAGAAAACCAATTGTCCATTGGATAATAGAATGCATCTACACTATTCACGAAAATATCTATACACTATTCATCAAAATATCCAATACACTATTTATGAAAATATCGGAAACACTATTCACGAAAATATCTAAAATCAAAAATATCTAAAATGTGGAAAATCTGTCCTGGCGGCATGCCATCGGTATACTCTGGTACACCGTCGGTATGCCGGTCAAGAAGAAAACTTATAATTTGGGAAAATTTTTAAAGTATTCCAAAAATCGAGAAAATACGAAATACAATACAAAATACGTATCCGTATATAAATACCGATACTGTGAGACGAGTCTCACAATATGCAAGACATCTTTCACACAGAATTACTCTCGACCAGACACTGTGATCGAATGCTGAGTATTGGTAGGGATGGTCAAGGAAGCAGCAAGACCGGCTAAAGCATCTGCTTCTATGTTCTGTAATCGAGGCACGTGCTCAATGAAGAATCCAGCGAAGGTAGAAGCCAATTCGATTGTCGCTTTATGATATGGGATGAGATCTTCGTGATGAACTTCATAATCCCCTCGGACCTGACTAACTATTAGCTTAGAATCGCCGTAAGCTTCTAGATAGTCAACTCCCAGTTGTCTTGCCAATTGAAGGCCGATCAGTAGGGCGTTATATTCAACCACATTGTTGGTGCGAGGTTCCACGAGAGAATATGCACGGTGTATAACCAGATGGTCGGGTGACACAAGCACGATGCCTACTCCGGCCATGATATTTTCTTTAGGTCATGTTTATGATGCACCATTAAAGAACATTCGCCAAATGGGGATTTCCTCAGTTGCGGTGTTAGACTCCACTACTTCATCCGAGATTTTATCGTAGAGTTTGGAAGATTCTGGCACCAGATGAGCTGCTAAGAAATCAGCTAATGCTTGGCCTTTTACTGCCTTCTGAGGGACGAACAACATATCGTATGGAGTCAACAGCATTGCCCATGTAGCTAAACGAGAATTAAGAGAACCCGGTTTAGTAATGAGTACTCTGAGAGGATTGACTCTAGATATGATGTGGATAGTCTGCCCAGACACATAGTGACGTGTCTTCTGGATAGAAAATACCAGTCCAAGATATTCCTTTTCCACAGGTGTGTATCTATGTTCAGCACCCACCATCGTGCGGCTGAGGTAGTAGATTGCCTGTTCATGGCCGCCTTTATTCTTCTGAGCTAATAAAGCACCAAGGGAATGATCCATAATGCGGACATATATTAAGAAAGGCTTTCCAATTATCGGAGCTACTAACACTGGGGGGCTTGTGAGATACTTCTTGATGTCGTCAAATATGCGTTGACATTGTTCAGTCTAGACGAAAGATACTCCTTTCTTCATGAGCTGAGTAAACGGTTGACACCTTCCAGAAAGATTTGAAATGAATTGTCTGATGTAGGCTAGCCTTCCTTGAAGTCTGCGTAGCTCTTTAAGATTTCTTGGAGGACGTATATCGAGGATAACTTTTACTTTCTCCAGGTCAAGATGTATACCCTTTGAAGTGATAACAAAACAAAGGAACTTGCCGCTGGAGACTCCCAGAAAAGACTTGGTTGGATTCATCTTGAGTTGGTGTGCACGCATTAGTTCGAACACCGTTCTCAAATCTTGGAGGTGGTTGCCCTTGAGACAACTTTTAACTGCGATATCATCTACGTAGCATTCCACTATTTTTTGTAAATGATCGCAAAAAATTGTGTTCATATCTCGATGGTATGTCACCCCTGCATTTTTCAATCCGAAGAGCATCACCGTATAGCAGTATACCCCCAACGGTGTTCGAAAAGATGTGTGTTTCTCATCGTCGGAGAACATCTTGATCTGGTTGTAGCCTGAAAACCCATCCATGAAGGACATCCGTTCGAAGCCGCAAGTATTGTCGATCATTACGTCGGTGATCGGTAGAGGGAACTCATCTTTCGGGCATGCAGAGTTCAAATCACGGTAATCAATACAGACTCGAACTTTATCGTTCTTTTTTATGACTGGAACAATATTAGCGGCCCAGTCAGGGTGTTGTTCTTCGCGAATGAACCCACTTGAAATAAGCTTCTTGAATTCACTCTCGATGGCCTCCATGACATCTGGTCGGAATCGTCATTGTTGCTGCTTCATTGGCTTAGCTTTAGACGAGATATTTTGGCGGTGCATAGCAACTTTAAGGTCCAAGCCTGGCATGTCTTCATAGCTCCATACAAAGACGTCAATGTATTCTCTTATAAGCTGTATAAGAGATTATCGTTCTTCACCAGACAGACTTTTGCTGATGAAGATTGGTTTAAGAGATGATTCATCTCCTAAATTAACTTCGACGACTTCGTCTTCAGTAGGTGGTTCACGTTGTTTGAAACATAACTCCCACCTGGTATCCATATTTTGAGCCTATTGTTCAAGCTCGATTGATTGGACATCGTCTGTAATTTGGTCAACTGACACCATGTTGACGGACAAAGTTGCTTTGAACATGTCTCCAATGCTGGAGTCTGAATCCCAGAGGCAGGAATCGTAAGAATGAGAACAACGATCCACTTCGACGTCTGATCCTTCAGGAGTTGTTGGAGGAGTAACGTAACCCAAACCAACACCATTTTGTTGATAATAGTTCTCGAGTTTGCCAGGAGGAGCAAAGTGACGTATTGGCAATCGTCGCCCTTGACCGTAGTTTAGTCCCTAGTCGCTTTTTATATCATATCCCATGTTCTAGACGATATTCTTGGCCTGCCAACTTTATCGGTAAAGTTGCATTTTGCAGAATCATAGTCAGCTTGAGTGTTGTGATTGGGAGTAGTAAAGTCCAGAATGAACTTTCTTTCGCCAATTATTCGACCGAAGATGATCAATTCTTCACCATTTTTTCTTGCTGGAATGATGAAGTAGTGGATATCTTCTGGCCAGACTTTTTCCCGCAGATGAGGCGTCATGATCGACATGCAGAGATATGGTCCTATGTCGTGCTCTAGGGCATATATCGTATCAATGTACTGGTTTACAGATTGGTAGACATCGGAGTAATTCAAAGATAAATCTTTACTTAGAAAATATGCAAGTTCTTCTTCAGGGATAGCATCATCCACTAATGGTACATTATTTTGAGTATTGATATACTCATTGAGGGGATCATTATCCGGAACGGGAGCCACAGACTTGGCCAAGTTTACCACGTAGGGTAACTCATCAGGATTGGGAGGACGGACTTCAGCAGGCTCCACCCGAGTCGTTTTGCGGAGAGTGACGGTCAATGGTTTGACAATATCAGGATTCTTCTTTTTGATCCAGATTGTGAGAGGCTTTGGAGTAGTACATCCTTTGACTCGGATAACCAGGGGACCATCACTGGCGGATGAACTCACTTCAGCTTCATCGTCAGCTTCGTTGCCGTCATCCTTAGAGGACTGAGATTGGTAAAGTACCGAATCTCTATAGTAGGCTTCAATACCCTTAAAAGGATCGACATCGGCAAACTTCGTCTTCACGATGCCATCACTGTTGATGTACTTGAAGTACTGGTGAAGGGTAGAAGGAACGATCATGCTTTCGTGTATCCATGGACGTCCTAACAAGACGTTGTAGGACACATTGGCATCGATTACATAGCAAGAAACCTCTGTTCGGAGATCACCAATCTGACACTTGAGGCGGATCTTTTCCAGCAGATGGCTTCTCCCAGCATTAAAAGCCATGATAGTTGTATTAGTTGCAGACAGCTTGTGCAGAGGGATCCCTAGAATTTGGAGTAAATTTTTAGGAATGATGCTGAGGGAGGAACCTGGATCGATATGCATCCGATCCACCTTAATTATCCCGATATATTCTATATAGTACAGAGGTCTATCATGACGATTGTTTTTTAGTAGCATGTCCTCTTGTGAAAAGGTGATGTTGGGCACCACTTCCATAGTGCCATGACAGTGAGGACATGAGACAGGATCTTCAGCGGGGGCTTTGACTTCAGCGAGATAAGAGTCGGCATGTAGTAATGCCTCACTTAAAGCTTTTTGCGTATCTTTGGAGAGTCGCAGTAGATGAAACAAAGACAACTTGGCAGGTGTATTGGCCAGCTGTGCCAGTATATCAAAGTTGTAAGGCCGATCCATGCCTTTGGGAGTTGGTGCCTTCAGAGACTTGTCAAATTGTGTCTCCTTCTGCTTAGCTTTGTCGGTAGTTGAGGACTTAGATGGACCAGCTTCTGAACTTGTGGGGGCAGCAGGAGCTTGAGAAGGTACTACCTCTTCTTGTGCGGGGTCATAAATCCGTAGGTAAGTCTTCCCAGATCGCGTCTCGCCATATAGAACTTCGTAAATGGGAGAAGACATCATATGGCATGATTTGTATTTCTTGCCCCTCTTTGCTTTGGAAGACACCACCCCTTGCATCATTTCTTGCACAAGGTCTGAGTGGACCCACATGATCTCACCACATTCTGTCGTGAGTGGCACTAACGTTGTTGTTGAGTCGCGAGCTGGCGACAGGTTGACGACTTACATTACTGCTTTAGGAATTAGGGCTACGCCGTCTGGGACTTCTGTGGAAAGAAAGTCACCAAATTGAAGAGATATCATGTTAGAAGATACAACCTTGTCTTCAGCTTCGAGGTTGATCACTTGGATGTCGATAAGCTGTTGTATCTTCTTCTTCAGGACGATGCAATCCTCGGTCGGATGGTGCACGTAATGATGATAAAGATAGTACTTGGGATCGTTGAGTTGGTTCGCCTCCGTAGGACGTCGTGGTAGAGGCAATGTCAGTTTATTACCCTTCATCAATTTGTGAAAAATGGTAATAACATCATCTTCGTCAAAGGAGAAAGTCTCCTTAGGTTTGTCAGGAGCGCCCTGAGAATTGGAAGCTCCCTTAGAAGTATCGACCTTCAAGACTTCTTTCCCTTTACCCTTACGGACAGGGATATTTTGGGGGTGCTTGCTTTTGTCTTAAGATTTGTGTGTCTTCAACCCCAGAAATTCCAGATTAGGGACATCATTTTCAGTAGCATCAGCAGCCTCGATGAAAGTGGGCCACGTATTATACTTATGTATACCCAAACAGAACTTCACTGTAGGAAGGAAATTATGTCGACAAGTATCCATAAACTCTGAGTCTGGTATACCGAAGGGCATCTTCAATGCTAGTCGCCCGAAGTGTTCGATGAAAGCAATAACAGACTCACTCCTCCTTTTCTTGGTCTCGATGAGGGTGGACATACTAACATGCATTCCACTCTCATAAAACCTGTTGAGGAATAACCTCTCCAAGTCTTTAAAGGAATTAATACAACCGTCAGGTAGACTGCAGAACCATTCAAAAGCTACCCCCTACAAGGTGCTAATAAATAGCTTTGACAAGAACGGATCGTCCCTTGGTAAGTGCAGAGTCTGCGTGTTGAAGTATGTCATGTGTTAGCGAGGAGAAGTCATCCCGTCAAATAAATTTAGCGTCAGTGGCTTGTAGTTAGGAGGGAAAGTAGCATTCTCCCATTCAGAAGGATAAGGTTGGGATATCCCCATCTTCTGAAGCTCGTCTTTGTGTGAGATGGTATCGAGACGGGCAACAAGAGAATTAATTGCATCCTGCTGATTGAGCAAATGTTGAGAAATGGCTGTTGTACGGTTGTCATGTGTCCTTGGCGAAGGACCACCCCCAGCATTTACGGGATTTGGAGGAGGCGCAACGGAATGATACTCCTTTTGTAGTGAAGGAGCATTATTGCTATGAGCTGGACTAGCGTGTGCTGAGACGTTCGGTTGAGGTGGAGGAACAGCCCCAGCAGTTTGGACTGCCATGATACTGGTAAGCATATCAGTGATCTTGGCAAATGCCATTTCAAGACTCTCTAGCCGCTTGTTGGTCTGATCACTGGCTTCTTCAGGTCTCTCTCCATCCGTCATATATACAGATAACATGCGAGGATGAATAGAGGAGATAGTACAACTGGTGCTAATATTGTCTGTCTCTGAGTTGAAAAGACCCTCGTCTTCAGGCAGGGGAGGTAGATAGTCACCGTCGGACTGGAAAAGATCATCGTCATCTGGAAGGCTACCTCCGGTGTGAAGGTCGTCTGCTTCAGATTCTGACGGAATACTACCCCCAGCTGAAGGATCATCACGCCCATCTTGGGAGGCCTCGTCATCTATACGGAATCTCGTCCTTGACCGAGTACCCATATAAACTCCTTCAGATGTAACAGCTCGCTGGCTATCTGTTGGCAGACTTCTTCTTCTTCTGTTCGCAGAACTGAGAGAAAAAGTTGGATTAGTGGTCCACCTTCTTTGATTGGGGCTCCCATAAGAAGGACCCTATGTCACGACCCGCACCCTAGAGTTAGGGCACGAGACGTAGGTACGTCCAGCCTACGCTGCAGTATCGGCGGTAGAACGCTGTCCTAGGTCTCATGCATCTAACAGTATAAGCCTAAGCAGTTTATACTCCCCGAATGGGGGTGACATAGCAGAATGTAAACTCAATCACATCTAAGGTAGAGCATAATGGAAGATAGATAAAACATGAAATCCAAAAGAGATACAGCAGATAGAAGTCTAAGTGTCTAAGATACACAAACCCAGAAATATATCTCAAAGCTCAAATACAGTAATCCATAAATACAACTCAAGACAACTAAAAATAAACTATGAACAAAACCCTAGCTACCTATACAACCTCTATTGTGTCTCCTCTAGGCTAGCAGGCAACCTCCAGGCTATTTGTAAAATTTATCAACAGGTCCAGTCAGGACAGGAGCGAGTACAGTACATCTCAACAATATCATAACAGGTTAGGAAATATAAACATGCTAGAGAGTAAGATACAGGATCTGAAGAAATAACATGATGAAAAAGGGATACTGTAAATAAATAGATACAACATATAGAAAACTAATAGTGACTAGTGATTCAGAGCACAAGATGGTTATATAAACGGCACGATGTTGTACACGAGTAATCTACAGAGGTTTGTACACGAGTAATCTACTGGATTGATTACATAACAACTTCTACTCCCCCGCCCCAATCAATACACAAGGATCTAGCTAAGTTATGTTATTGTACACGAAGGTCATATGAAAATATGATTATACACGATTTCACACGTTTCGTACACGAATGTAACGAATACAAAGAGTACACGATGCTCACGATAAAGTACACGAACATGAATACCCGATGTATCCGCTAAGGGGATAACATCGCACAACAAGATCCATATAGTACTAATCCGTGTTTCCAACGTGTCAGCATCATGTAAAGTAATCTAAAGCAGGAAATATAATCCTAAACAAGATATGAAATGATCAGAGAATGTACTCGCCTGCTATCTAAATGTCCAAAGGAAATGTACTGTCCGAGGAGAGGTATCTTGCTCCTATTTGGAACAGCACAAGTCACAACAAGTCCAAAATGGTAAAATAAAGCTCTACTATGCATTCTACATGATTCTAGGTCATTCTAGGTCAAAGTCAACTCTTGGTCAACTCTGGTCAACCGTACTAGTCAAACTAGGTTAACTAGGCAGTACTAGGTCTAAACCTAGACTAACAAGTCTCATTAGGCCTAACCAAGCCTAGACTATCACTCACACAAAATCACAAAGCTACACAAGTTATCAAACACACATTACATATATATTCATATATATTTTTATTACAAGCAAAGTGCATAAAGACAAGGAGTGAGTGATACATGAATATGGATATGGCAATGTGTACATAGCAGTACAATGTGTTCAAGTGTGAGGGGGTTATGTTAGAAGGATAACATTTAGCAAGGGTTCATTGTGTCACATAGAATAAATAACATGTAAAGCATAGGTTTAGCATGTGTGTGTGTGGGTGTTAATCATAACAAAAGGGTTTATTTATACATCAAAGGGTTTACTCATAATAGTAAGTAGGTTTTATGTGTATTCAGGCTTGGGGTTACTGTCAACATGTAGAAGGGGGGTTTTAACATATGAACATGGTGCTAAGTGCAAATATGGCATCATACATTCCTATCATATTGGCATTCATATATAGCATACATTCATACTTGATTACGTTACTTACTTACATATGGATACTTGCATACATGTTTCAATACCTTGCATTACCCACATGCTTGCATTTCATCCATCCATTCATGCATTGTATTGCATTGCATTCATTCATTCATTCATGCACCTATACATACATATTTGAATACATTATATACTTTCATACATTATATCATTTATGCATACTCTATATTATATTACATTCTCTTAATACACACATATATATATATATACACATGTATACATACATATTTGTACATACAAGGATATACAAAATGCATATGTCGTATAGTAATCTTCTACTTAAAATCAATACTGTACAAATTAAGCATTCATTAAATTCTAGGATTAAAGTATGTTATAGATCTTTGTGTTAGCTTTCCGAAACTTTAAACGGATCACATTTTCGTGTCCGGAAGCTTCCGGAATCGCAAAAATACCGAAACGCGTTCGTCTTTCGTACAGCTGACACTCAAATAATTTTACAGAAAGTTTCAAAATGAATTTGGCTTATTAAAATATATATTTGGAAAGCTAACTTCGATACGGTCCTTTTAAAAAAAATGGGAGATAAATCAGAGTTTTAAGCTAAAAGTTATGACATTTCTAAGTTGCTATTGCTACTAAAAACGTGGATAAATATTATGACGAATTTAGGTAGTTTGAGACAAAAGAAACACAAGTATATAACATAATATATCAAGAACTCACTCTCTACACTAATATATATATATATATATATATATATATATATATATATATATATATATATATATATATATATATATATATATATATATATGAGACACTATAGAATACATATCCAATACAAAAATATGCGATTAAACATGTAATAATTTATTCATACATAACAACAACACATAGTGTGTCCAATTTTGGGGTTTTTCCACATGGACACAACCACAACACAAAGGACACTCCTATGACCTCCAAATGGACACGAAATGGACACAAATAGAGATACAACCATGGGGGTCATTCATATGGGTTCAAATATTCCTATATGCAAGTAGGGATGGATTAGAGGAGAGATTATACCTTCCGGAAGAGAGATTCAAAGGAAAATCCTTCCGACACGACACCGACACGTAGAGATTCTAAAAGGACACGAACGAGCTCCGAATCCTCCCAAACTTGGCTAGCACCCTCTAACCATGGAGTAGAGGAAAAATGAAGAAGATTTGGTGGAAGACGGGGTTGATTTGAAGATGAAATCAATGGATGTTCATCTCTAAATTAATTTGGGGAAGAACAAGAGAGAGAAAGTTGATGAAAACAAATGAATGAAGGAGTGACTCACTCCTTATCCCCCCCATAGGTGGCTGCCCAAAAATGGTGAGGTGTCCCCTATTTGAATCTCCAAAATGCCCTCCACTAATCTATTTGATTTAAATTAGGAATGGGTTAAAGGTTGAGGTCAATTTAGTCTAGTTTTAAGTCTCTAATTAAACTAAACCTATCCATAGATAATTAGTCTAACTACTAACTAAAATTAATATCATGTGGACTAAAATTAATATCATGTGGGCCATGCCTAACTAGTGTGTGGGTCCCACTAGAGTCAAACTACCCCCCGGGTCCCCGTTTCAAGTCGGATTGAGTTGAAATTCGAACCCGACTCAAATAACCCCAAAACAATATCATAAATAATAAAATAAATTTCAACCCCAAAATAATATCATAAATAATAAATAAATTTTAAAAATATTCAAAAATATAAAATGACAAAAATACCCATGTTTCTGGAAACTGGGGGTGACACCCTATGAAGCCATATTGGATGAAACACATAGCGGCTTTTCATCATCAGAGTGATGCAGTCATCGAAACACGGACTTCCACTGAGGCACATTCGTTGCTTTGGAGCAGCAACAGTTGATGATAATACTGGTGCACGGATGTACGTCATGAATTATAGTATCCTCTCTCGTTTTACGCTTATGATTTATCATGTCGCGTAAATCGGCGGAAGGGAGTTTTGCCTTAAAACCCGTGTCACATGCATCGTCGTGCTTTGTATATGGGTTTGTAAGGGGAGTTGGCGCATCCGGACTTAGTTCATGTGCAGGGGTAACCCCCACACCTAAGTTCCGTAATGACCTCGAAGACAGCCCCGTGCTATACGCAGTAGGGTCTGTCTTTTTGCTATGGGCGCATAGACCTTGGAGCATGCCCTTGGGCGCATGCTTTTCTGAAGTCCTGGCAGCATGCCTGGCCCTCCTGGATGTGGGTGTATAGAATGGGTTATTAGAGCCTGGCGCATAGCCCTGGGCGAATGGCCCTGGGCGCATGGCCCTGGGCGCATAGCCTATCGAAGACAAGAGTCCTCTGGCTAGAGTTATGCACCCACATACTGCCTTGGGCGCATAGCTCTGGGCGCATGCTTTGGAAAATAGTGCTGTTTTCTCCCAGTTTCACCTTCTTCATTTGTGTGCCTCGCTGAGTTTGTCCAGAGCGTTGAACACTTCGATTCTTGGCATCGTAGTATTTTTCTTTGCTAAGTTTCGAGTGTTGAACACTCTGTTGTTGATTGCACAAGGGGGAAGTCGCTGGGATAGTAGATCCCGGAATGGTACGTGCCTTCTTTATATCAGGAGCCGCTGTGGCAGAGCTATGCGCCCACAGGGGAGCTCCATGTGCCCACGTAGAAGGCCTATGCACCCACGTGACAGAGTTCTTCGGTTGTATATCTTCTACGACACTGGCAGGATATGCACCACGAGCCTTCGGAAGCCAAGTCTTGCGAGACTTGTTCGGCTTCACTGATTTTGAGGCAGTAGAGCCATCCCTCGAGAGCATCTCTTCGAACGCCTGCAGATCGAACTTTACGATCAACATCTTCTGAGTGCTTCCTACTTTATCAGTATCGGATTGCGTCACCACCTTCTCGTCTGAAGAAAAGGTAGTCCCTAGCAGAGTCGCCATTTTTGTGGACATGCACAAAAAAGAAGAAAAAATGCTATCTTTTCTTATTGGCACAAGGCACCACAAATCGAGTACGCCTGAGAGATCTTACACTGAAGATCCCCGAGTACAAAATGAATTCTGGAGAATGGGATGATGGAGATCGAGCGGCAGTTGCTCATTTACTCCGTTGACACTCCGATTACAAAAGTGGGAGAAAACCTAAGAAAATTTCTAACTCTCGGCTCACTGGCAAGCATGACAACAATTTGGCTCTTGAAATGCTCTCCGTTCTGTCTATTTTTGAAGAGGTATAAGACCTCTATTTAGTCGTTTTGCACTGAAACGACTGTTATGCGCCCACAGGTGGAAAATACACTGATTTCAATATGGACGCATAGGGTGTAGGCGCATGGATACTGGATGATTGTGGGTAGATCGTGGGGTTGACATGGGCGCATACTTCGGTGTAAGACTGCTCGTAGAGACTGATGTGGCCGCATGCTTCGGTGCACTACTGATCGTGGATGTTGACTGAGTCGTAGGGATCTGCTGCCATAGGCGCATAGTGTGAGAGTAAGTTTATGCGCCCACACTTGGGTGCATGTTTGATCTGCATGAAAACATTGTGGGCGCATAGCCCCTCTTCGATCATGTGGGCGCATAGCCTCCCTTCGGTTTTGTGGGTGCATAGCCCCCCTTTGCTTATGTAGGCGCATAGCTTTTTTTGTCTTCTTCATGTGGGATATATGTCTTGTATTTTTCATGCTTCTACAGCCAGAGGCGCAGGAAGCATGGTCCTACCCAATTGGTTTGCTTAAACCGCCTCTGTTAAAGATGGGATTGGGATTGAATCATGATTGATATCTTATCAGATTGATTTAACGAGGATCAATTAGAATCTAAATCTGAGATGAAATCCCAAGATTTACTCGGCTGCATCCGAACAAGCAAATCAGCATGCGCCACGTGTCTTCTCCTTCGGTTATTTTGATAACCACCCGAGATCTCGATTGAGGGGAATCTCGATGTCCACCACGTGTCAGTGCCGCAGAAGTCGCACCGTACAATGACGACAGATTTCTTCATATCTCAAAACCCTAATACACATCGCATATGTGCTCTATTCTCTATAAATAAAAGGAGTTTTCCTTCAACAACCACTAGAACTATCAAGGTCACGAAGATCACCAAGACATCTTTAACTCCAGACATCCTCTTGATCGGTGATCCTAGAGTTCCATCAAAGGCGTCAAAGAGCCAAAGCAAGTTCAACCCGTCGTCATATCGTCAATGGAGTAAAGGAGCCGCTGCAGTGCTCGATCTCCACCGTCACACTTTCCCAGAAAACTTTTCCCCTTGTACTTAGAATATCCTGTTTAGGACTTCCTTCTTTGTACACAGGTCTTTTTACATTCAATAAAGCAAAAAGTTCCTTCAACCTTTTGTTATGTCGAACAAAATGGCGACTCTGCTGGGGACTACCTTCTCCTCCAATAAGAAGACGGTGACGCAATCTGATGATAACTTGCTGGGATCTTCTAATAAGATACTGGTTGTACGCTTCGACTAGCAAGCATTTGAAGATCTCATTTCTGATGAAAAGTCGAATCCTTCGAAGCGGTTCGTAAAATCGAAGAAGACTCGATGTGTCTGATGCCTAAGGCGGCTGCGACGAGCAGCACGACAGAGGAAACTGCGATCCAGAACCCACTCAACGTCGAAGGTCCGGAGAAGATTTCAGCTACTACAGCCATATCCCCTCGCTTAATTCCCACCCTGGGAAAATATGGCGAGGAAGAAGGTGTCTCTATGGTGGGCCTGACGAAGGCACAACGTCGAAGGAAGCATGCACTGGTCCAACCCCTCACGATGGGAGCATTGTCGGCGAAAAGATCTATCTTCGACAGAATTGCCTTCCCATTAGGCAAACCTTCATTGGATTCTGAATACCATACACCCGTTGGGGGTAGTAGAAAGAGATCCTAGGAGGTACGTGCCCCGTGCAACAAACATACCAGGCCTATGATCGACCAGAGGCCCGCGTTGACGGTCACACGCACTGTCAATGGAAAGTTATACAAGGATGGTCCCCGTGCTCCAATGCCTCGATCATTTGAACCCCTCTGCCGCTTGAGCACTCCCGTACATGATGCAAGCCAGGGGGTACACCCTATGGAGAGGGAGTCATGCGAGCAGCGTTCCTGCGAGCATGATAAGAGGTTGCCCCGCCAGACCCTCTCTGATCGTACCCACGTGCAGCTTCACTGCACGTACAATGGAGGTACCATGACGGAAGACCTGGTGCTCTCCCAAGAAGAATAAGAATCTGCGTCGCAGGGCATGCCTAAATCAAGGTATCCTTATACCTAGATTACTATCAACTGTTGTTGTCAATAGGCGGATGTACTACCACCAAGAAGGCGCTCCGTCTTTCAAAGACTTCAATCTACGTCGACCGCATGTCAGAGACTCAATAGGGGGTCGACGAGCAAGAGATAAGACAAACTCCGCATCGCCACGTGCAATGTGGCACAGGGTTCTAAAACTCTCAAGAAGTCTTACAAGAACCTTTCGTCCCAACCTCCAAGCCCAAGAAGCGGCCCGAGAGCAGCAAGGCGAAGGTACCCGGCACAGGTGTGTTTCAAGGCACACGTTCTAAATCTCCGTTGGATGCCACGTCAGAGGCTGGGGGCAGTTAGCCTCCCATTGTTCATGACAACGCCACATTCCAATCTGAAGAGTAGCCATACGATACAAATGCCTCTACCGGCGCAGCTAGTCACTAGACTGGGGGTAGCAACCGTAATGAGTCCGAGGAAGACCGCAACCTTTTAGCCTATCCTCAAGACGGCAAAACCCAGGTGTCTGAGCCAGAGAGCGAAGGGTCCACAGTTCCCTTACTCATCCTCACACCAGGTCCGTCTTTATGGTCAACGATGACGAAGCAGACAATAACAAAGCTCTCAGACGTATCAAAGCCCTCGAGACGAGCCTAGACACGTTGACGGCTACAATGAAGACCTTGTCCTCTGTCATGATGGATATCAAGAGCAGTTTGGCCTCCGCTGCTTCCACACTCGCGCTTGATCCGATAACCACCAACGAGTCTAACATGCCACCTGCCGTTCATTAGGTAGGACCATCGATGTCTACTCCGTCACGTACAGGCCCTACAATGTCAATTAATATATAGCAGGCCATCAAGGAACTGTTTGCTCACTACGATGCCAAAGAAAAGAAAGAAGCACTCCGAAAAATGGGGATTCGACAGCTATATCCTGCCGAGTGGGACAACATAGTCTTTCCTCCCAAGTACAATTCGCAGATGCTCACGCCCTACGAAGGAAAAGAGTCTCCCCGACGATACTTGAGGTACTTTGCCTCAGTAACATGGCACTTACCGAAGAACGACGCTCTCCTTACCAACATATTCATAGGAGCTCTGCAGGGGGTAGCCTATGAGTGGTTCTGTAGTCTTCCAGACGATTGTATTTCATCGTTCGAGGACCCGAAGAATCTATTCGTAGATGGATTCTATGAAGGAGGGATGGACATGACAATGTCAACTCTCATGGAGGTTGTCCAGAGGAAGAAAGAGCTTGTCTGTGCATACATTGAGCGCTTCTGCCAAACAGCCTTAAGGCTACCCCCTGGTATGCCCGAGCCTATGCTTATGGACTCATACCGCAAGAACATGCTACCGGCAATAAAATTGTGGCACAGTGCTCCTTGCACGGAGTGGACGCCCTTCATTACAGAGGTGAATGTGGCACAGAGGAAAGCCCAAGACGTACAGCTCCTAGGACTGAACTTCCCCTCTCGAAGACAAGGGGAGATGTTCGTCTAACAACAACCCAAAAGACGGAAAAGGCAAGCAGGCCATGACCGTCAACATCACCAAAGGTTCAGCAACCATGAACCCCAAGTCTGCAGAAGTGCAGAAGCCGAGGGAGACTTATTTCTTCAACGACGAGGATACGCTAGAACTCTTCACGATACTGATGAAGAGTGGCAAGATGTCTCTCCCAGCGCCGAAGCGTCCCGATGAAATAGAAAAGGTGGACAACACCAAATACTGCCATTATCACCAGTATGTTCACCACTCAACACAAGACTGTTATGTGTTGAAAAGGCAGATCCAGCGCCTCATCAACGCCAACGTCATATCGTTGGATTATGAAAAGAAGACCATAACGGCCAACATGGTTACACTCCAGTTTGGAAGTTTTCCAACCACAGAGGTGCAAGACGGAGTCATCCCCATCCCGAGGGTGACAATGGAAGTGGTTAACCTCCCACCAGCACGGGATAACGCTCAAGGGCTCATCCTATTCTCTATACAGCGAGGCAAGGTTATATGGGTCCACCCTGACCTGACTCCCGACATGATGGTACCTACGACCCCTTCCGTCAAAGGGAAGAAGGTCAAGACCTATCGTATGATCTTAGCGTCGGCTGAGGACACCTTGGTAACCACTCGCTCAGCGCAGCGGCAAGAGGAGAGTCAGGCTCCAGAGGAGGTAGAGCCTCCACCAACTAGAACCCCTGCCCCTAATACATCAGAGGCATGCCCGTCAAAGACTTCTGCCACGGATAAATAGAAGCAAAATGAGGTTCGCTTTGACAAGCCTCTCAGAAAAGACTTGTTAGTAGGGCCCATCAAACCCTACAACTTCGACATACTAGCACAGCTAGCCAACACTCTGACTAGGTTATCACTTTCGAGCTCCTCCATCTCTCCAAAGAGACCCGAGATGCGCTCAACGAAGCTTTACAGAATGTTGAGTCCTTCCTCACTCAGGTACGACCACCAAAGGAAGATCTTGCGGCTTGCCCACATTGTCACAGCATAGTCGAAGTGATCCCCAGTATTACTTTTACCCAACAAGACATGCTGCTGAAGAGCAACCGGCATAATAGGCCTTTATACTACACAGGATATGCCAGTGCCATTAAAGTTGATCGCATCTACATCGACCCAGGCTCCTCTCTCAGCATCATCCCAAGAAGTTTGTTCCAAACTCTAGGGATCCCGATGCATCGACTGACCGCATCAAACACAACAATCAGCGACTTCAATACGAGAAAAAGCGAGCCTCTTAGCAAAATTTGCTTGAAGTACCAAATTGGTAATCTCCACACCGAAGTGACCTGCTATGTCAACAATGCGGACATAAACTACAACATGCTGCTGGGACGACCATGGATCCACGAGTACATGATCGTCCCTTCCACCCTCCATCAGTGCATGAAGTATGTGGCCAGCGACGGGACTATTAAGACCGAGTTCGCTGATATCGACCTGTTCTGGGGACTTAAAGCCTACTGTACGGATGTTGATCTGTACAAACCAGTTCCCTGGGACGATAAGAGTAATAATACTGATGACGAGGCAGAGACGGCCTCAGAAAATGCAGCGGTGGTCGAAGAACCTTTAAAGGTTCGACTGAAGGGAAGACCCCCCAAGATGCCTGCGCCTCTCGTTGTCAAACTTCATTGTCAAACTCTGAGGCAGAGCACCACCTTTGCCTCCAATGATGGCTGATGATAGCTAAAAGCTTATACGAATAAGGTTACCCCGGAGGTACTTAAGGCCAATCATGAAAGCGCAGGAGCATTTGACCATAGCTCCCTTGGTGGTCAAACTAAAAGGGAAACGTCCTCCTCCTCCTCCCTCGATGGCCCTAGTCCTCACCGATGAGGAATAAGGTGACTACGTCTGTGCCAATACAGAGGTGCACTCTTTTGATGATGTAATCCTTCGGAATAAAATATCTTACTTTATTAATAGGAAGTTGTTTTCGAATTATTCTTGTGCATGTTGGAACAATAGATATTTCCTAGACAACTCTCTATATAAGCTACAGGCGCAAGTGACGACCGTCAACTGTGCGAGCTATGTTGTCCCTCCCCGGGGTGCCTACTTCGAAGTTCCAGCAAGGAGAAAAGAAGAGGAACCCATCATATTCGGTCAAGTGGAGCACCCGCAGCAGTTAGCTCTTGAAGATCCAGAGCCTAACAACGGCAAGATGCAGCTCTACCGCTACACTACACAGGCCAAACACCTCATCCAGAAGATGGATTACGACCTGACAGCAACAAGGGGCTCAATTATGGTAAGGGTCGACGCCTTTCCTTGCGGATTCAAGCTCCAAAGGGAAAGGCCCAAGACTATTATCAGCGCACCCGTAGGGGGTTGGGTTATGTTACACCTACTTCTACTTTAGAAGGCTCAGAGAAAGAAGTCATGATGCAGCCACACTCTTTTGACTCCTCAACCTGGGAATCTGATACCAGCACTGGCCAGGCCTTCAAGAAGATGCTGTCAGCTAATATGGCCTCCGCAAGCTCTTTGGAACCCTGGGCTCAGTGTCTGGGATCTCAATGGGAATGGCGTTTCAAGCAGCGCAAACCTCCTATAGAAGATGAAGTCATCCAGGTCGAACTGGGGAACGAGGCCTCCTCTAAGCCCATCTTCATTAGTAAAAGCCTAACAGAAGATGACAAGCAATCTCTGATACAGCTCATCCAAGAATACATTGACAACTTTGCCTGGAGCTACGAGGACATGCCAGGTTTGGACCCGCAGGTTGCTATGCATCGCCTCAACATCCTTCCCAATGCTAAGCCTGTCAAACAATAACAGCATCGGTTTTGCCTAAACATCATGGATGCTATTGAGGAGTAAGTCGATAAACTCATCGCGAGTGGCTTCATCCGTGAAGAGCAGCATCCAGATTGGGTAGCAAACGTCGTCCCGGTTACTAAGAAGAATGGAAAGATACAAATTTGCATAGACTTCAGGGATCTCAACTCAGACTTTCCTAAAGACGAATTTCCCCTCCCGATCACTGACGTGATTATTGACAATACTTGTTGCTTCGAACGTATGTCCTTCATGGATGGTTTCTTCGACTACAAGCAGATCAAGATGCTCCCAGAAGCCGAAAAGTATACGACGTTTCGGACTCCAAAAGGGGTGTACTGTTATACAGTGATGCCTTTTGGATTGAAGAACGTAGGAGCAACCTACCAAAGGGCTATAAGCACAGTATTCCATAAGCATCTATGGAAGACGGTAGAATGTTATGTTGACGACATTGTCGTTAAGAGCAAGGACAAGTCTAACCACCTGGATGATCTACGTACAGTGTTTGATCTGATGCAGATGAATTAGATGAAGATGAATCCGACTAAGTCCTTCCTAGGCATTTCCAACGGCAAGTTCTTGGGTTTCATCATCACTGCAAAGGGAATTCACATCGATCTAGAGAAGACTGCAATCCTAGACATGGCTCCTCCAAAAAAATTTCGAGAGCTTCGAGGCTTGCAAGGGCGATTGGCGTATATCAGAAGGTTCATAGAAAATATCTCTGGTAAATGTCAACCCTTCACCAAGTTAATGAAGAAATGGGTCTCCTTTGTATGGACCGAAGAGTGCCAGCGCGCGTTCGACGACATTAAAAAGTATCTCACCAGTCCTCCCGTACTGATAGCACCAGTCGTAGGAAAGCTCTTTCTGCTATACGTCCGAGCTATGGATCATTCTCTTAGTGCCTTATTAGCCCAAAAGAGTAGTGAAGGCCATGATTAGGAGATATACTATCTCAGCCGAACCATGATTGGAGCCGAGCATCGGTATAATCCTGTCGAGAAAGAATGTCTTGCCCTTCTCTTCGCCATTTAGAAGACGCGGCACTATGTGACTGGACAGACAATCTATGTCATATCCAGGATCAACCCCCTCAGTCCTCATGACCAAGTAATGGGCTTTAAACTCACGATTAGCCACATGGGAAATCCTTCTGACTCCCTATGACATGGTGTTCGTCCCGCAGAACGCAATCAAAAGCCCAACGCTGACAGATTTCTTGACAGCACATTCGGTGCCAGAGACATCGAGACTCTACGAAGAGATCCCCGATGAAGTTCTGGAGTCCAATACAGTTTTGGACCATTGAGTTTGGTATATGTTCTTCGACAGAGCCTCAAGAATGGGGCCAAAAGGTAAAATCGTCGCAGGGGTCGGGATCGTCCTCGTTACTCCCGACGGACTGGTTATCAATTGTGCATATTCCCTCATGGATTCGTGTACCAAAAATGCTGTAGAGTATAACGCCCTCATCATTGGGCTCCAACTTGCTAAACAGCTGGGGGTTGACTACATCGAGGCCTATGGAGATTCGAAATTAATCATTAGCCAAGTTCGAGGGCAGTATGAGGTTCGACACGAAGATTTGATCCCCTACCACCAGGCGGAAATCGATATCATCTCCACCTTCACAGGGTTTGTTATAGAACATGTGCCACGACTGCAAATCTTGGAGGCCGATGCACTAGCTGGTCTTACTGCTTCTCTGGCTGCCCTCGTCGACTCCCAATATACTGTTATGGTGATGGGATGGGAGCTAGTCTGTCCAAAGAATGCTGTACATATGTCGAAACTACTCGATACAAGTAGATACAGATGAAGATACTCCAGATTGGCGATTCCCGTTTATAGACTACGCAGTCTACGAGATACTACCTGAAGACCCAAAGGAAGCATCTTCATCCAGGAGACGCTCACTCCGTTTCTTCTATGACACAACTACTAAAATGTAGTACCGTTATTCATACGATGGGGTCCTCCTACCCTGTCTATCTCAGACAGAGGCACATGAGGCACTAAGAGAGGCACATGATGGAACCTGCAGAGCTCATCAGCCAGGTCGCAAGTTACAAGACCGACTGTGCCATATGGGTTATTATTGGCCCACCATGATAGCAGATGCCGAAGAATATACAAAGAAGTGCCGGGCGTGTCAGTTTCATGCTGACTTCATCCATCAGCCTTCAGAATATTTGTACCCTACGGTGGCCTCTTAGCCATTCGAAGCATGGGGAATGGATATCGTGGGGCCAATCAGCTTGCCCTCTTCAGAAGGACACCGGTTTATCCTTACAAATTGACAAAATTTATTTATGGACTCAAGCAAGCTTCTCGTCAATGGTACTATAAATTTCACCAAGTGGTTACCTCGTTTGATTTTGAGGTTAAAGTTGTTAAAGATTTTGTGTATCACAAATTCAGTAGGAGTAAAATTATTTTTTTGGTTTTGTATGTTTATGACATACTGCTTGCCACAAATGATATAGGCATATTGCATGACATTAAGAAATTTTTATCAAATAACTTTAAGATGAAAGATCTTGGTGACGCCGCTTTTGTATTAGGAATCCAAATACACCGAGATCGTTCTCAAGGTATTCTTGGATTATCACAAAGGAGCTATATCGATAAAGTGCTTAAAAGATTTGACATGCAGGAATACAAACCAGGTGACACCGCATTCGCTAAAGGAGACAAGTTCAGTCTCAATCAGTGTCCTAAGAATAGTCTTAAAATTAAGAAAATATAATCAATCCCCTATTCATCAACTGTCGAGAGTCTAATCTATGCTCAGGTGTGTACGCGTCCGGATATTGCGTACATAGTTAGGATTCTAGGCAAATATTTAAGTAACCTTAGGATGGATCAATAGAAAGCAGCCAAACGAGTCGTGAGATATTTACAGAGAACAGAGGATTACATGCTAACTATAGAAGATCGGATCATTTGGAGATCATATGGTATTCCGACTCCGATTTTGTTGGATGCCAACACAGTAGGAGATCCACATCAGGTTATGTTTACCTATTAGCTGGTGGAGCTATATCTTGGAAGAGTATCAAACAAACGCTCATACCTTTTTCCACCATGGCAGCATAGTTTATACATTGTTTTGAGGCATCTAATCATGGAATATGGTTGCAAAATTTTATCACTAGGCTGAGCATTCTGGAGGGTGTTGAAAGACCACTCAAATTATATTGTGACAATAAATCAGCAGTATTATATTCTAGTAACAACAGGAGCTCGTATAAGTTGAAGCATATTGACATAAAATTCCGAGTTGTGAAGGAGAGAATTTAGAATGGTGAAGTGTCCATAGAGCACATTGGGACAAACTCCATGTTAGTGGATCCGCTCACAAAAAAGGTTATCATCCAATGTCTTTTATGAGCACACTACTCATATGGGTGTCATCTTATTTGATGATATGTCATTACAGTGGGAGTTTGTGTTTTATGTATTTTGGTGCTATTTGGATTTGAACACATTTATGTATTAAGTATTTTGGACATTTATCTGATCAGATATATGAAAAATTCAGTTTATTTTGTTTTCATTATGTTAAAGTTTTGATCTCAATAAAGTAAAGGAGGACTAGTTGGAAATAGACATATGTTGATCACATTGCGTATAATTTCTATGCTATGCATCCATGATTGATCTATGTCATTTAGCTATATTGGTGTATGTGACCATTAATGGTTTAGTTACGCTAAATGTGACAAAATCCGCTTTGATCCTATATTAATATGTTTAATGGACAAGATTGTTCGGATATACGTTAAGGATTAAGATAGCAATTTATGAGCTCACTAAGGTTAACATAATTATAAAGTTACATATGTAGTCCAGTGGGAGATTGTTGGAATTATTCAATTATATAGGCCACACATGTAAAATTAATTATGTTGGGCTATCTAAATAATTAAGCCAAATTAAAGTAGTCTATTTGGAAAATTGGTTTAAGGGTATAATTGTCATAAAAATAATGTGTAGATACCGGAGATCAATCTAATTTGATAAGGAGCCAAATTAGAAATATCAAAACATATATATATATATATATATATATATATATATATATATATATATATATGTTACGACCCGTACCTGTTTTTCGGATACAAGTCTGTGTCCAAGTCCAGCCTACGCCGCAGAGTTGGCGGTAGAACGTTGTCTAGTATACACAAGTCACAGGAACCTAGAACTGTCAAGGCAATCTATATCTCATCCACAGAAGTAAAAGATATAACTACTCAAATGAGCAATGAATAAATACTGAAGAACTGAATACTGAATGATAATATAAAATGACGTCTCAAGTTATCAAGATTTCAAGTCACGTCCGGTGGATACAAATCCATTACCAGTAGGTGGAAATAAAATAGAGACATGAAAATAAAATGACAAGATCCAACTAAGCTAAGCATCAAAGACATCATCAGCTATAGTGGTACCGTGACATGGCTCATACACCTGCTCGTATGTACCAGGATCAACCTCGGCTAACCCTGAAGAGATCATCAGGTCCTCAGGGGACTAGCAAGATATATAAAAACATGCCTACTAATATGACAGTAACATGTATCGAAGATAAGAACAGTACAAGAAGAACATCTAAGAACGACATGTCATGTGAATAATGTAATACTAGACTTGGCTAACAATCAATCGAATAACGCCTATAGACTGTAGTACAATGCAAGATACTCCCAATCTATAGTATGTCTTGATTGTAGTACAATGCAAGATACTCCCAATCGAGAAAAGCCAATCCTAGTATTAATCTCCTCTTCTAAAGGAATACAAGATCCGGCCAAGTCAAATCAAGGGCATAGCGACAATAACAATATCACAAAATGCACAAGAATACGAAAATTCACACGACAAGCAATAATGGAAAACAAGAACAATTCTACATGCACGTGTAACGAGGAAACAGGTAAAATAGTATAAGACAATCTAGATACAATATGAGAAGAAAATAACATGGAAAGAGACAATATATAATGTAACGCCCCAGTCCCAAAATCATATAGGACTAAGTACGCAAACATGCCAGCTGTAGATATACGAAGAATACCCCAAAGTAAGGAATCCTCGTATAAATATATAAGCTGTAAAATGTAGAGAACCAAGACATGCTAAATCTCATCCACAAACATATAAAAAAATAGAATCAACTATGATTTGTTATTTGTACATATGTTTGCCGAAGACACATCCACTACCAACAAGTTTAAATGAGAAAAAAATACAAGAACAGAAGTGGCCGAGCGAAGCAAGAACAGTCCAAGGATAGTTATAGCGGAAGAAAGAAGTAAACCATGTCCTTGGCTAGAGCACCTGCAAAACCACAAGAAAGCACACCAGGAGAGATCACCAGGTCCTCAGAGGGACGTAACAAGACACATAATATCATGCCATAAACTGAATAGTAAGAGCTCAATAGAAAATATACATGAGTAAAGGTTCCTAACCATTCTAGGTAGAATAATACACTTTAGAAGACAACGTTCTACGCAGGAGCTTAGGTTTTCAGCATAGATGGAGAGAGAGAGAGAGTGGCAGTAGGTAGCGCTCATAAGAGACACTATCGGCCATGGGCAGAAAGTAGCACTCATACGAGACATTATCGGCCCCGGGGCAGAAAGTAGCGCTCATCCAAGACACTATCAGCCCAAATCTATGTGTGTACTGAACATGTAGCCCCAACGCTAATAACTATCTCCTCCCTCCCCATGATTTTATACATGTGTCGAATCCACGACACTGTTTAATCCTTAATAACTGCCAAGTCTTCGACACAATCTATTAGCAGTTATATCCTAACGCACAGCCTGTACGCACCGAGGTACGATCGATACGCAATTCCGAAGCTATATGTGACTCACAACTCACACACAACCCGTGGCACATCGTGACAGTTTATAAGATGCTCTAAACACATGGTAGTCACTTAACTCTAAGCTAATTGCATAAAATATAGTAATTTGTATCTATATATAGTTTTGAAAGAACAACTTGGTAAGAAATAAAACATGCATGATATTGAGCAAGAAAGTAAACAGTAAAGGCAAGGTGTCTTGCCTGGAAGTGGGCCTGGTGTGGTGTGACGATCCAAATAGCTCCGATTTGTCTAATAGCCTTGGTCGTTGCGAAAGGGTCCGAATTCGCGAGGAAGTAAGGTGGCAAGATTAGTCATGGTCAAGGATAATTGATCTACAGAAGATTGACTTAAGAGGTTTATTCCTTTAAATGAAAGTGCATATATCTTAGAAAAATTTCTACAAAATATTTTCTAAATTATAAACAAAATATTCATTTTATTTTTCAAACTTAATATAAAATATTTTAAAATCATAATAGAGAATTAAAAAAAGATTTTCTTAATAAGGATAATATATATATATATATATATATATATATATATATATATATATATATATATATATATATATATATATATATATATATATATACGTGGAGAATACTTAGAAATTATTTTTGAAATTATTTATTTTATAAATGAAAATCATATCTTATAAAATGCCCATACCCCAAATTATTTATTGAGCCCAAAATATTACTTTAAAAACCCCAGTTGATTTTATAAATACGTATATATATTTATAAGATAAATAATTATTTTGTAAATAATATTAATAATTAGCCATTAGCAAAATTTTCAACAATAGCAATAATAATAATAATAATAATAATAATAATAATGATAATGATAATAATGATAATAACAGTAATACTAACAATAATAATATTATTAATATAAATAAAACTATACTCTCTCTTCCCCCAAATGTTCACAGAGAGGGGGAGATAGGAAAGAAGATGAGGTATCGGGAGAGAAGAGGAAGGGAATTACCGGAAGGCGTCGGCCGCTGGGGGATTGCCGTCGACTAAGGGATTGAGGGTGGCGTTAATGGTCGCCGGGCAAGTCTGGTCGAGATTAGATGATGGGCCGAGGGATCTTTACTGGTGGAGTCGGGCGCTCGGCGGCGAAGGTCAGTCTGCTGGTGGTGGTGTCGACTCTTCTGTCCGGGCGAGCGGGGCACATCGGTGCTAGTCGTTCACCGGGCATGGGGCGGATGTCGGGTGGTGGTAGTCACGGAAGGAACGCGACGCAGATCTGGAGACTACGCTGGCAGGCAGAGCTCATCCGTAGGGATGCGGTGCGCGGAGATGCGGCTGCGGGGGACGCCAGGACGCGACGAGGGTTGAAGAGGAGGCCGGCGGTGGGACCGTCGTTCGGGAACCGAGGGACCGAAATCTCTTCGGCGAGGCGGCGTCGGTGCCTGGGCGTGACGAAGTTGCCTGGGCACGGTGTTGCGCCGGCGCTGGGGTCAGGGGATCCCAGGTCGGGAGGAGTCGGGAGGCCGCAGCAGATCTCGGAGGAGAAGGCGCGGAGTTCGTCTAACAGGTTAGGTTTTTCCCCCTCCTCACTTCCTTGGTGATGGTGTGGCCGATGTTGGTTTCCGATATAGGGTGACTGTGGCCATGGCCGTGGCGACGATGGTAGTGATGATGGTGACGGGGTGGTGGCGATGAGTGCGGTGGATGGGTACAGTGTTGGTTCTCGCTTGGGCAAGGGAAAGCAGAGGACGGAGTCGGCGATTTGGGCTAGGAGGCGATGTCGTAGGCAGCAGCAGGTTTAAGGTTCTGGGTTTGTATCGTCGGGTTGGGTTGCCATCGTGTCGGGTTGTCCGACACGACAGAGATGGCGTGGTGGTATCCTGCGTGACACGGAGTGGGTGTCGAGTCCGGGATTGTCGGACAGAACATAAACTTGTAACTGTAATGGAGGGGATATAGTAGATGGGAGGCACAGACACGGTGCACAAGTTTTTGGGTTTTGGAAATTTTATGGAAAAAGAGGACAAGTACCTCTCCTTTTATAGGAGGTGGGAATCCCATTAGGATAAGGACAAAAATTGGTTAAAACCCCAAGAGATAATTTCATAATTAAATTCAAATCCATTTAAAATCGTTTAAAACCATCTTTGATTTAAAACTTATTCAAATGTAAGTCAATAAAAATAATCTTTTCAAATATACTTTATCATATTTAATTCAATTTAAACCAAAACAATATTTTCAAGTACTTTTTCGAATAATAAAATATTAATATTAAATAAATTTCAAAAATAGAATTATATTTATAAATTTAAATTTTTCGTACCTCATATGCAATAATTATTTGCATAAAACCTTATTTTCAAAATTACCATTTATATAACCTTCCATGATGTAAAATAAAGTTTTAAAAATTCCAATATGACGCATTTGACAACTCTAAGCAATTAAAATATTTATTATTTGAAAAAAAAACTACGATTCTAAAATAAAAATATTTTTACAAAAATATATACCTCGCACATATTCGCACTCGACGAGACATACGAAAATGCGAACTCATACGCGACGTTCAATATGACAAATTTGTACGCGACGTACAATACGACTATGTGACGTACAAAATGCAAAGTAAGAAATTAATACCAAAAATATTTAAAAAAATCATAGTAGAAATTTAGGTACATCCTACCCAGCTTAAAAGAATTTTGTCCTCGAAATTTAGGAGTAGGTAGGATTGAGGGAAAACACAAGAGTTTATCGATAAAAAGTTTAAGCAACGATTCGGAAACGGAATCCAGCAAGCAATTTGAACAACAATAATCTAGACAAAACTTTTGGTATAGTTTATAAGATATCTTATGGCATCCCACTCAATGTCTAAATTCGAAAAACGACTATCATTTATCCAAGACGTGCAAGCTCAAAAAATGCAACAATTTTTCCAATCTCAAAAATTCACTAGCTCGATACTCTTGATTCAAAATTTCATCGTTATATCTCGAATTGTCTCTTCAATAGTAACTTTATACAGTCTCTTCAAATTTCATATTCCGCAAAAATTTAAATTTTCCATAAAACTTTTTTTTCCTCAAATTGGAGTTTCTCCTCAAATTTTAACTCACAAAAATTTAGGTTCCTCAAAACATATTCTCAAATCATAACTCTCGTAACCTTAGTTCTAATCTTGATTATAACATTTTTGAAAAAAAATCACATACCTCATAATAAGTCTCAAACTTTTGGAATTTAATAAATTCCCCAATCAAATTTCTTTTTTTTGGCATTTATCCATCCTTGATCATTTGAAACAAAATTTCGCAAGCCTTATTCATCGCGTACATTTTTGCACATAACTCAACTTATGACCCTTTTTTTTATATTTTGTAATTGGACAACCATCATAATCAACTATACCTTTATTTTCCTTGATGAAATTTTCTAAGCTAGCCATATATAACTGAAGGGTGCCATGGTCAAATTTTCATCTATGCCCAAAGAATCACAAGAACAAGGTTGCATGAATAATAGCAGAGCAACAATAAAATTTTCGAAGAGAGAATCAAAACGGTTGGGAAGAAAATATTGGTTAGGCTCAATGGTCGTGATAGGGTTTGAATAATAATTATGGATTATTGCACGAAAATAAAAATTTAAGGGTCTACGCAATTTATGATAAGACACGAAGATAAATGGCACGGATTAGCAATCAACATAAAGCACAACCTAAGCATTTAAGGAATTAAGTAGAACACAATCACATATCGGTTTGAAAGAATTGAGTCAAGGTCCATGGTCGACAATATATCGGTATCATGGTAAGATTGTAGTTTAGTCTTTGTGACCCTAAAGTCGCATCATAAAAAAATAGGATATACGGGGACGTATTTTAGTGGCACGCGATATACCTACATGAAGGTGGGCTCGTCTAGGTCTTGTGTGTGAAATCTGTTGGAATGAAATTGCTGGTCTTGTGCTCCAAATATCAATGTCACGGTAAGGCACACAAAAAGATCTAAAATGAAAAATGGGAGTTCATGAGATAATGCTTAACGCGCAGAATAAATGACCAAGTTAAAGCATGAAATAATGATAATTCAAATTCTAGTAGATCAAGATAAAATAAGTTAGGAATACGGTTTCTAGAGATATGATAGCTACTTAGATGGAGTATGATCAAGGAACAATCTAATCATTTCTCAAGTTTCAAATGGTTAGATAGTCACGATAAAATCTAGATTTGAGGGAATGTCGAGTGAGTCAAGATTGAAATATAACCACATGCTTTTGTAGATAACTAACAACACTTGTGTTTATACTACTATCATGGCCATGAGGGATATGGCACTTAGTGTGGAATCATTCTAACCCATTAGGGTTATCTTGGCGGCCTATCATTAAAATTTAAAACCTAAGTTTCCTTCAAAGAGTTTCTACATAATTTTCCAAATGAACAACCATAATTTATATTTACTCCAAGCCGTCTAATTTAATCATGATTAAAAGTTTAATCTCTTCCATAATTCTCCAAGTGATTTTTCATCCCGTTACTACTAACTTTTTCAAGATTTAACGTTTTCTCTCCAACCTTCGAACTCAAGAGTTCATAAACCATGAATCTATAAAAATTTCAATATTTCTTCATAACTTTAAAACTCTAAAAAATTTCTCAAAAATCCTCAAGTTAAATCCTTAGCATATCATGAGCAATCTAAAATTTTTCGCTCAATATTTTAACGCACTCATCAATCATAACTTCAATTCTAAGTCATTCAAACATAATCTCAACTTTTAAATAGTAATTCCTTTAATCATTCAAAATGACTTTTCATCACATCGTTAGTAACTTTTCCAAAAATTTAATATTAGCAATTCAATTTTTAAACTCAATATTCAAAAAAAATTTGTTACCAAAATTTGATATCCATAATCACAACTTTTTAAACCCAAAATCTAAATAGATTTGTAAATCCTCAATCAAATGACACGATTTCAAATTTGAACTTTTCTTCAACAATCGTTTCCATTCCTTCCAAATATTTTAAACCAGAATTTTAATATCATTACTTCAAACTTGAAATTCAAAATTTCATGAACTTATTAATTGTGAACCATACAACCCAATTTAAAACCTTAGGAGTTTACCAAGCTTTATCAATTGCCCTCATAAATCTTACAGCAACATTTAAATAAAAAATTCTTTTCAACAATCTTTATATCTCTTCAAGGATGTATAGCTATGATTCACTGAATCATAAATATTTTTCAAAGACCTTCAAAAATCAAAAATCAAAAATCAATTCTATTTACTTTCTCAATTGTATATAGATTCTACTATCATTTTGTAGATAAAATTCTAACAATCCTTCGAAGTTATTAATGTTGCTACTACACAACTTGGAATTAACTAATCCCTAAGTTCATACTTCTTGAAAATATGGTCCCTATTATCCTCATATCTTTATAACTCAATTAGGATCTCAATGCATACTAGTTGTTAATGTAATCCTTCTAGCCATGTGGTTGACCTATGAGCATATATTAGTGTAGTCATCTTCCTATCAAGTGTGGAAATAAGGATTACGGTAGAAAGAGCTCAAGCAAGATGTAGATCAATGAAGTTGAACAAGTGATTCAAAAATTTAGTCAATAAAGAGGGTCAAGCAAGTAGATGAGATCCTACACTCTAATCCTATATTACAGGCCTGTTTGGTATAGTCATGTAACCGAAACGGCAAACTTGACCTGCATGGGCCACCACAAAAACATATAACGCCCCAGTCCCAAAATCATATAGGACTAAGTACGCAAACATGCCAGCTGTAGATTTACGAAGAATACCCCAATGTATGAAATTCTCGTATAAATACATAAGCTGTAAAATATAGAAAACCAAGACATACTAAACCTCATCCGCAAACATATAAAGAAATATAATCAACTTTGATTTGTTATTTGTACATACATTGGGCGGAGACACATCCACTACCAACAAGTTTAAATGAGAAAAATATACAAGAACAGAAGTGGCCGAGCGAAGCAAGAACAGTCCAAGGGTAGTCATAGGAAGAAAGAAGTAAACCATGTCCTTGGCTAGAGCACATGTAAAACCACAAGAAAGCACACCTAGAGAGATCAGCAGGTCCTCAGAGCGACGTAACAAGACACATAATATCATGCCATAAACTGAATAGTAAGAGCTCAATAGAAAATATACATGAATAAAGGTTCCTAACCGTTATAGGTGGAATAATACACTTTAGAAGACAACATTCTACGCAGGAGCTTAGGTGTTCAGCATAGATAGAGAGAGAGTGTGGCAGTAGGTAGCGCTCATAAGAGACACTATCGACCATGGGTAGTAAGTAGCGCTCATACGAGACACTATCGGCCCCGGGGCAGTAAGTAGCGCTCATCCGGGACACTATCGGCACAAATATATGTGTGTACTGAACATATAGCCCCTACGCCAATAACTGTCTCCTTTCTCCCCATGATACTATACATGTGTCGACTCCACGACACTGTTTAATCCTTAATAACTGTCAAGTCTTCTACATAATCTATTAGCAGTTATATCCTAACGCACGGCCTGTACGCACCGAGGTACGGTCGATACGCAAGTCCGAAGCTATATGTGACTCACAACTCACACACAACCCGTGGCACATCGTGACAGTTTATAAGATGCTCTAAACACATGGTAGTCACTTAACTCTAAGCTAATTGCATAAAATATAGTAATTTGCATCTACATATAGTTTTGAAAGAACAACTTGGTAAGAAATAAAACATGCATGATATTGAGCAAGAAAGTAAACAGTAAAGACAAGGTGTCTTGCCTGGAAGTGGGCCTGGTGTGGTGTGACGATCCGACAAGCTCCGATTTGTCCAATAGCCATAGTCGTTGCGAAAGGGTCCGAATTCACGAGGAAGTAAGGAGGCAAGATTAGTCATGGTCAAGGATAATTAATCTACAGAAGATTGACTTAGAAGGTTTATTCCTTTAAATGAAAGTGCATATATCTTAGAAAAAAATTCTACAAATTATTATATAAATTATAAACAAAATATTCATTTTAATTTTCAAACTTAATATAAAATATTTTAAAATCATAATAGAAAATTAAAAAAAGATTTTCTTAATAAAGATTTTATATATATATATATATATATATATATATATATATATATATATATATATATATATATATATATATATATATACGTGGAGAATACTTAGAAATTATTTTCAAAATTATTTATTTTATAAACGAAAATCATATCATATAAAATGCCCATACCCCAAATTATTTATTGAGCCCAAAATATTACTTTAAAAACCCCAGTTGATTTTATAAATACGTATATATATTTATAAGATAAATAATTATTTTGTAAATAATATTAGTAATTAGCCATTAGAAAAAATTTCAACAATAGCAATAATAATAATAATATTGACTATAATAATAATAATAATAATAATAATAATAATAATAATAATAAGAGTAATAATAATAATAATAATAATAATACTATTAATATAAATAAAACTATACTCTCTCTTCCCCAAATGTTCACAGAGAGGGGGAGATAGGAAAGAAGAGGAGGTAGCGGGAGAGAAGAGAGAGGGAATTACCGGAGGGCGTCGGCCGCTGGAGGCTCGCCGTCGACTAAGGGATCGAGGGTGGCGTTAATGGTCGTCGGGCAAGTCTGGTCGAGATGAGCCGATGGGCCGGGGGATCTGTACTGGTGGAGTCGGGCGCTCGGCGGCGAAGGTGAGTCTGCTGGGGGTGGTGTCGACTCTTCTGTCCGGGCGAGCGGGGCACATCGGCGCTGGTCGTTCATCGGGCACGGGGCGGATGTCGGGTGGTGGTAGTCGCGGGAGGAACGCGACGCATATCTGGACGCTACGCTGGCTGGAAGAGCTCGTCCGTGGGGATACGGTGAGCGAAGATGTGACTGCGGGGGACGTCGGAACGCGACGAGGGTTGAAGAGGAGGCCGGCGGTAGGACCGCCGTTCGGGAGCCGAGGGGCCGGAATCTCTTCGGCGAGGTGGCGTCGGTGCCTGGGCGCGGCGAAGTTGCCTGGGCACGGTATTGCGTCGCCGCTGGGGTCAGGGGCTCCCAGGTCGAGCGGAGTCGGGAGGCCGCAGCAGATCTCGGAGGAGAAGGCACAGAGTTCGTCTAACAGGTTAAGTTTCCCCCCTCCTCACTTCCTTAGTGATGGTATGGCCGATGTTGGTTTCCGGTATAGGGGTGACTGTGGCCGTGGCCGTGGCGACGGTGGCAGTGGTGATTTGGGTGGTGATGGTGACGGGGTGGTGGCGATGAGTGTGGTGGACGGGTACAGTGTTGGTTCTCGGCTGGGCGAGGGAAAGCAGAGGACGGAGTCGGCAATTTCAGCTAGGGGACGGTATCGTGGACAGCAGCAGGTTTAAGGTTCTAGGTTTGTATCATCGGGTTGGGTTGCCATCGTGTCGGGTTGTCCGACACGACAGGGATGGCGTGGTGGTGTCCTGCGTGACACGGAGTGGGTGTCCAGTCCAGGATTGTCGGACAGAACATAAACTTGTAACTGTAGTAGAGGGGATATAGTAGATGGGAGGCACAGATACGATGCACAAGTTTTTGGGTTGTGAAAATTTTATGGAAAAAGAGGACAAGTACCTCTCCTTTTATAGGAGGTGGGAATCCCATTAGGATAAGGACAAAAATTGGTTAAAACCCCAAGAGATAATTTCATAATTAAATTCAAATCCATTTAAAATCGTTTAAAACCATGTTTGATTTAAAACTTATTCAAATGTAAGTCAATAAAAATAATCTTTTCCAATATACTTTATCATATTTAATTCAATTTAAACCAAAACAATATTTTTAAATACTTTTTCGAATAATAAAATATTAATATTAAATAAATTTCAAAAATAGAATTATATTTATAAATTTAAATTTTTGTACCTCATATGTAATAAATATTTGCATAAAACCTTGTTTTCAAAATTACCAATTATATAACCTTCCATGATGTAAAGTAAAGTTTTAGAAATTCTAATATGATGCATTTTACAACTCTAAGCAATTAAAAATATTTATTATTTGAAAAAAAACTACGATTCTAAAATAAAAATGTTTTTACAAAAATATGTACCTCATACATATTCGCACTCAACGAGACATACGGAAATGCGAATTCATACGCGACGTTCGATACGACAAATTCGTACGCGACGTACAATACGACTATGTGACGTACAAATTGCAAATTAAGAAATTAATACCAAATTTATTTTAAAAAAAATTATAGTAGAAATTTAGGGGGTTTACATATAAATACTGCATAAGTTCGACAATGTATACTTGTCTGTGGTCCTGAGCTGCTGGTACGGGCCTAGTGTCAAGCTCGAGTCCAGATGACCTATTGTTTATGAATTACAAAGTCAACATGTGATTTACAATTAAACAACTTAACTATCTTTATTTGAAATTCTAGGTCATCCTATACCACTTGTCTATTTAGGTTCATAATATTTTAGTATTCTAAGATACCCATACCCTTTCCTTGACACTACCCTTTATTATACTACACACTGGCTCCCTACCCTACTTGTCCTTATGTCCTATATATACCCTATTACCATTGTTCCTCTAGGATACCTTTCCTTGTGGACTAGTTTACCTGTACAATGGAGTATCTTATTTCTGAAACCATAGTGACACCCTTGTACTTGGTGGTCAACCTTGCAAAGCTCAGTTGCCTCAATGGCTTCCTTGCCATACAACATTATGTTCCAACTTTCATGTTGTGGCTACTGCCACTAAGTTTACTGCTATTGGTACAGGCTACTGCAACTCTTATCTGAAAATCCATGGGATAGCTGTATTACTAGTTGCTATATAGGTACCAGAGTTCTCACTTATATTATACTTCATGGACAGGTATCCACTCATGACTCTAACCTTGTGTATCCTCCCTATAAGCCATATCATTAACCCCTCTCCCTACATGGATCCTGTAGACCTGGTATGGATGACTCTCCCTAAACCTGGATATTTCTCAAACCTGTAACTACTCTGGCACTTTCATGTACAAGTCAGGGCCTACCCCTTTACTTGTGTTTCTCACCCCACTCCACTTATAGTGTTGGTCTTCTTTGCCCATGACACCTACTTGCATCGACTCTAATGAACCAACTGTTTCATGAATAAGCTAAGTGTACCCTTCTCATGGTTTTTGTCTAATGTGGATACCTATGCAATATATGCACAGTCCTGTATGACCAACTTACTGCACACGGGTTCCTAATCTAACATTTGATACCTATCCTTGTTCTCTTACTGTCTAGTATCAAAATAACACCAACATCCACAACTGGATACACCTCTAACACACGCAGGTTTCTTTCATCCCCTACATATTGTGTTACACTATGGCATTCTCAGGTACACCAACATCCAAAGTAATACTTTATACAGAGTAGTGTCATCACCAACCTCATCTCTGTATAGCCTTAAGAAAGGAGAGATGGAAAGTAAGAAACATGCTTTAGTAGCAGCAATACTACTGCTGAGTTGGGCTAAGGTGCCAGGTAGTAGAAAATTGGCCAAATGGGTTGTAGTATCGATTTGATACCAGAAAGAAATCCTAGTATCAGTATCAATTTGGTATACAAGGAAAGTTCACATGTCAATATCCATTGGATACGAGGAAAACTTCATGTGTTAGTATTAGTTTGAAACAAAGGAAGTTCATATAGCATTATCTAATGGATACAAGAAAAAGTTTCTGTCAAAATCGATTGATACTAAGGAGTATACACCTATATCCTGACATTACCCCTTAGTCTGGTATAAATAGGTAAATGGTCCTATGTTTTAAAAGCACCCATATATGATAATTTGAACCCCCAATTACTGCTACCCATACCACAGAAGTATGCAACTACTCCTTCATGTATATTCAGATACTCTTATAACTATGATATCATTGATACCTAGTCATATAGACACCAGGTTATAACTCAAAGAAACACCTTATATCTAATCCCATTACATAACCCCGATACAATCCTTTCTGTTATTAGGGTTTACAAGCTTAACTGAACATAGGTACACGGCTCACCTATGTATCTCCCTCCTAGGCATAAATTCGAATACCCCTCGTATGCAACATGAATTTGAAAATTAAAGAATTGTGAACCTATTAGTTTAGTGGCCTGCACTCGAATGGTTCCTTGCTCCTCTTTATTTCCTTCTTGCCTCATTGCGGCAGAAAGGAACGAGATTCTTTTAGGGTTTTAAGAGGGGAAGGGGTCGGCTAGTTGCACTCCATATATATATGTGATGTTTGGATTTGATCAAGGGAAGATTTGATAGAGGAAATTTGGTTTGAAACAGATTTGGATTGATCTATTTTGATCAATTTGAAGATAGGAGGGAAACCTCTTAAAATAGAATTTAAACTTTGAACACAGGCTTAGTCCTATAAAGAGGGTCGGCCAGCAGGGTTTTAAAATTGGTGAAGTTGCACTAAGGCCCTCCTAAAATAGTATTTTACAGGAATCCTCCTTTTTACCTATTAGTAGTCATTGGCCTAATAACACTTGATATATTTATATATGCAAAAACTAAAAATGATAGTAATAATAACAATATTATAAAAGAAAAATTCTAGCACTAATATTTGGTCCAAGGGCTAAAAACACACACACATATATATATATATATATATAATATATATATATATATATATATATATATATATATATATATATAAAATATATATATATATATATATATATATATATATATATATATATATATATATATATATATATATATATATATATATATATATATATATATGGGAGCGGATCAAAAGCCCCCCTTAGAAAATCTCCTAAAAACTCCCTCACTCTCAGCCGTCCATTTAATGTTAATATTAATGTTAATATTAATGTTAATGTTAATATTAATGTTAATATTATTGTTAATGTTAATGTTAATATTAATTTTTATTTTTATTTTTATATTAATGTTAATGTTAATATTAATTTTAATGTTAAGTTTAGTGTTAATTTTAGTATTTAACATTAATATTAAAATTAATATTAACATTAATATTAATATTAACATTAATATTAATATTAAATGAACGGCTGAGAGTGAGGGGGTTTTTAGGGGTTTTCTAAGGGGCGCTTTTGATCTGCTTCCTATATATATATATATATATTTTTTTTTTTCTATATATATATATATATATATATATATATATATATTCATTAGGGTTATGGTCCCCAACTTATATGACAACCAAAGAGAGATTTTCTCTTTTTTCTCTTCTGCATTCCCATCAAAAGAAAGAGAGGGACAATGAACTCGGATTCATCTTTGTCATTAAGGGTCATAGCAAGTTGAAAGATCGAACCACATAAAAAGACGTCTACTTCAAGAAATGAATTCAGGTACACTTCTGCATTTAATTTTATTCTTCATCTCATGAATCAACAAACATTAATTTCTAACATAGACGTGTTAGGAGTTACTTCATCGTAATCTTCAGGACTCGTAATTGATGCCTTCTTATATGCTCTTCCTTAGTTTGTAGAATTATAGTTAGTATTGTGGATGTATATTAATTATTTAGATTTTTACCTCATCTGGACAACTTATATGCATTTGACTCGAACTAGAATTTGGTTAAATACGTAGCTGGATGTTACATAACTTGGTACTATGTATTTTGGGTTTGGGGCATGACAAAATATGCGTTGGAAGCCATGCAGTAAACTGATAGTTCATTATCTGTGTTGCACAAAGGTCGAGGCAATCTTTACAACAGTGTAGTACCATGTGGCATTATGCGCGACCGTCTATGTGCATATAATTGGGTCGCACATACGAATCAGTCTCATCAGTTTATAATAGCTGGCAGTAAACAACTGGAGTATGAGAAAATCTCGTTCCTGTTATGCACGTATAGCGGAGGACGTTTTAGCTGTTACAACAAATTACTATATGTGACACTGCCCATGACATGCACGGTCATTCAAGACCAAGTCAAGCAGTGAAGACTCACAACAGAGGCCACGTGTCAGGCTGACAGTGGTATGCGTGGATGTTCAATTCCATACGCATGCGCATAAAGTCAAAAATAGTAAATATTGACTATTATGCACACATATGGCCATTTCAGTACAAATTAAATGTCTATAAATAGTTAAGACATGCGCTTTCCACACACACAATACAACATAAAAAGACTTGAGCATACTTACTGTCCGTTCCACTAGTGAGACGGAATAAGTAAGTCCATAAACTGTCTTTGCATCGGGTCGACAACGAAATAAAAGAGTCACACCCCGACTCATTTCCACTGCCACAATCTCCAGAATTAATTTATTGTACTTCAAATCAGTATAGTTCTTTGTACAAAAGCAACAAAATTGTTTCTAACCAAAAGTAATAGTATGTCTCTTTTGCGATGTCGAACAATGCATGTGTTAGCTCGTGTTATGGGATCTCGCACCCACTTACGAGCAACATGAATGTATATATTCTAGACTACAACTAGAGATGATCATGTATGATTGTATACTCTTGCTAGTTCTCTATTTTGTACCACTAGCTTCACGATCATCTATGTATCTAAAGATTGGACACTTTACTATTATATGTCTGATGGTCATACATCTTGTACTTTACTTACTTGTCAGTGATTGAGATATCTAGAATTGCTTGGCCTAGTATTTACTGATGGATTGTAGAGTAAATCGCATGTCTTTTTACAACCATGATCATATTTTAGGGTACGAAAGTACTATGATATATGTAGTTGGCCTAGTAGTGCCCTCGCTCTCCAGTATCATACTTCTGGGGTGTAACATTATGTCTTCACCATTTGAGATACACAAATATCTTAGAAGTCTATAAAGCAGACCTTGGTCTCCACTTCTTTAAATCATGCATAGGTCATCGCCTTTCATGATGCCACTCCAGAGTGCGTATGGTTGCGAGAGGTCATTAAGTATATTCAGACTAAGAACGTATTCTTTTCTATCAATGATGTTCTAACGACAATATATGAAGACAACGACATATGCATTTATGAGATGAAGAAAAGATACATCAAGGAAGACAATACTAAGTACATTGCAATAAAGTTTTTTCTCTCATCAGCAACAGCAATAGAAGATTGAAGTCAAGCAGACCTAATCCTAGGACAGCTTGGCCGACATGTCAAGTTCACTTTTAGAAGATCGTTCATGGCATCAGATTATGGAAACTATCTATATTACAACACTCGTAGTTTAGATAATGTCGACATCAAGAGAAGTATTAGTAAGTATACTAATTCGGTTTTAATGTACTATTTTTCCCAACTTATGAGCATTTTTTTATTAGGTTTTGATATCCTATGAAGGTTTCAACGGGACAACCACACCATGATGAAGCCTAACCCCAACAAGCAATCATAGAATCATTAGACTGAATCCTGCTATCTTTTGCCTAAGATAGGGCCTAGATTAAAGGAACTAAAGAAATTATTATCTAACGATAGTGTCAAGATGGTTAGTAATCTAAGAGTGTTAGAGAGAGTAAGAAGATCTAAGTAGAATGGACGATCATCTCTATACATGGTAAGACTCGTCTTGAAATGACCTATAAAAGGATAGGACTACAAGGATGAACAATAAATTTATGTAGTCGTCTAGTTCAGCCTCGACCTTTACCCCATAGATAGGCATACTTGTAAGGATTGTATAGATTGCTTATAGGTAGAAAGGAGTGGATCGCTAATTGAACTATTATAGAATTCGGTGATGTAACTTATAGGAATATAGTATATAGTTTAAGGATTGACAAATTTACGGAGGAATTATGATGTTTATATAGTTAGTCACTGATGAAGGTGTAAGAGCAAAGTTAGATGCCTTACCTTTAGATTTGTAACCATTTGGTAATATAGAGCGTGTTGGAGAAGTGGTGTATCGTCTTGCATTACCCCTATCATTAGAGGGCATGAATGATGTATTCTATGTCTTATAGTTGAGAAGGTATGTGACAGACCACAGTCATGTGGTCGATCATTCTGAGATCACAGTGGGACCCGGCCAATCATACGAGGAGCAGCCAGTTGGTATCCTTGATACTAGTGAGAAGACGCTTAGAGGACAGATGATTAGATTAGTTCAGTTTGCATGGAAATACCATTCTCTATGAGAGTCTACTTGGGAGCAAAAAGATTCCATGTGGGAGTGATATCCCCATCTATTCGCGAATTCTGGTAAGTTTTAGCTTATTATGTTTATGTTATAGATTTTTGTGTTTTAGTATTATTTTAATTTTGATGACAAAATTTTCTAAGGTAGGTAGGGTGTAAGCCCCCTAATTTTTGGAATTTATTTTATTTATTTTTATTTATTTAAATATGGTTATTTTAATAATAAAATATATTTGAAGTCAATAATGACTATAGTAGTAGTTTACCATAGTTTCGATTTTTGAAGCACTTTCTCAAATCTATTTCCATATTTCAATTCTAGATATGTCCACCTTCAATTTGATATATCATGTCATATCTAAACTTATTCTCCAACATTCTTTTGACTTCGCACAACTTTGGGTCAACTTAGGCTATTTTGACCGTTTACCGTAATTCTAGACCTAACTTCCAACTTGAGTTCAGGACTCGACATAGATCAAAGCCATTTGATCCAATATATAGTTTTGACCCATTTTAATCCTATTAGACACATGACATTAGTGGGCCACTCAATTAAGTTCCCATATGCTATTTATTTCCAAATGGCACACAAGTCAAAAATATAGACATATTGGACTTAAATCGATCACAAAAATTCTACTGGCCCAAAACTAGTCCAACTAGGGACCCATGGAGCATATTCTAGGGTACCCTAACCTATTATATATATATTAGATTGATTTATATGAATTAATGTACAGCTATATTAATTTAAATTTAATTTAAACCAACTTCAAACAACTTTCCTATTTTGGACCCGATTTATATCCTATAAGATCGAATTGGTGTATTTTTTAGAATAGACAATTAAATTCCACCAAAACAAATCCTACTCCACCCCAACTTCTTTCCCCTTACGTAAACCTCTTCCACCTAGGATTTTCGAACACTTTTTATATCCAAGCGCCCCTCCAATTTCTTCTCTATTTTTGTACTTTTTCCACAAGACAGAAACTCATTATTCTGACCTCTTCCAACCCTCCTATCACCTTCAACTCAACCCTAGGACACCACCCTAACACCTTGGCATCTTTTCGAGGAGTCTCAGCTCCTAATTTGGTCGATATGAGATGTGAAATGCACCCGAAGTTGACCGAACTTGTGTTGAATTCATCACAGCAGGTTGGTCAATTTTTAGGCGAGGTTTCATCTACTTTTTCTCATCCAATTCACTTCAAACCAAAAATAAAAGTTACCTCTATGTGTCTACTTAAATCTCTGGTCACTGGGTCACATAGTTCCAAGCGGTTTGTCGTGGCGTCAATTCTACGACAATGTGTTCAGAACTGATGAGTTCTGTTGTGAGCTATTTTTTGCCTACCTAAGATCAGTTTTGATTCTTCTAATATTTTTATTCAGAAACTAGACGTCGAAAGATTTCCAATGCATATTGATTTGTTAGGTTTTGAGTTCGTTTGCTATTTTTAAAAATTCATGACATTTGTCGTAACACGAACTCCGAAAAATCCTATGTTCTTTGTGTCTAAAAGTTCCAATACTTCATAAAACTCTATTAAACTATTTATTGTGCATGGTTTAATTTTAAAAACATTATTTTAACTAATTTTTAGAATTTTTACAAAATTTAATATTTTTAATTAATTATTATTTCAGGACTAAATTAGTAGGTCGAATTGTGGTATCAATATGTAGTATTGACATAGGACCTATTATGGAAGAGTTCCACCATGGAAAACATAATTTTGATAATATATAGATATTTATAAATAATTTTCAGAATTTAAATTTATTATTTTTATTATAGTTATAAATTATTTTATCAGAGAAGTTGGTACTTATATGTTAGATAGTATTGTATCACCGTTATGACGACTAGTAGACATAGATGCTAATATAACCTATATATGGTAAGTCAATGTAGAATAATAATAATAGTGTATTATTATATGTTATCTTGAAAGTAGTGATGAGGACACCGGAGTTGGTCAGGCCTACCCTCAAACAACAGTTACAGACAAGTGTACTTTACCGTGGTTACAGATTGTTTCCTTTTTCTTTCTTGTTGTTTATTTTGATTAGCATTGCATGACATAGGGACATCAATACTTAGTGTCCATTTTGTAGATGGGTACCGATGTCATGATGATGACACGGAGTATTGATATTAGGTATTACGTACATATTGACGTGTCCATTGACACGATTTGATCATAGAACACCGACACATTCATGATGCGAGGTTTAAATGACTGTTCGTAGTATTGACCTCGTACTAGCATTCTAGATTTTTTTATATTTCTATTGTTATCGAGATGACTGTACAGACTTGAAATCGTTAGATTCTAGATATAGGGTTGGGGAGAACTTGACTACAATATTAGACCTATTATCGTGTGGCCTGTTGTTTAGTGACCCTTTAGCTATGTAGCAGAGTAGAGGATTATCACTGTCGAGATTGATTGTCATTAGTTCCAAGACAAGGTTATGGGGACAATATCATGCTAAGGTGCTTGTGAGCCTTAATGGAGAGGTGTATTCTAGGAAAGTTTATCACTTGCATAGCATATAGACCGGATACAGCAGATCGCCTTAGTTCATATTTCCATACATGTACCTTGGCATGTATATTATGTACCTTGTTAGTCCCCTGAGGACTTGGTAATCTCTCCAGGTATTTGACTGGACAGACTTGGTTGTTGATCATGATGGTTGTTATTTACTGTTTTTGGTATCTCTTGTTGTTACATATTCATATATGTTTAATTACATTCTCTTGTTAGCCTAGTATTTGTAGACTCAAATTATTCTTTCGAGTATATTCGAAAAAATATAGCATAGGGTGCATACTATGTTATATTTTGTTTATTCTTGTATTCTGTATTATTGTGGATTGAGGTAGAGATATTATTGATTAGTATAGATAGTTAGTCATTACTATACAGCTTATACGTACTCGAGCTGGGCTGGAGTCCTTTCAATACGTAGCTGGCATGTATACAGTCTCCTAATCCTACATATTTTGGGACTGGGGCGTTGCATGTACTGGGTATTCTTCAGTCTTTATTTTCTTGTACTGTTTTCTATCCTTTCATGCATGTTATATAATGTTATAGTAGGCTTGTATATTATGCATCTTGCTACGTCCCTCTAAGGACCTGGTGATCTCTCCAGGTTATTGTTGGTTTTCTTCCAGGTTACTGTTGGATCTGGCATAAACGTGTTAGGTGTTACTTCATCGTGATCTTTAAGTATCGTTAGTGATGCCTTCTTATCTGTTCTTTCTTAGTTTGTAGTATTGTAGTTAGTATGTGGATGTATATTGATTATTTAGACGTTTACCTCATCTGGACAGCTTATACGTATTTGAATCGGGCTAGAGTCTGGTTAGATACGTAGCTGGCATGTTATGTATCTTGGCCCTATGTATTTTGGGACTGGGGCATGACATGTATTTGTGGTGGCCCATGCAGGTTGAAACTTCGCAAAAGTGTGCGAAGTCGTAGTGGTACGTAGGATAGTCATACTATTACGAGCCTATAACCCATTTCAGGAATAGGATTTGACGATACATCCACAACTAGGATTATATGCTTCTCTAGGACTCTTCAACATTATTGCTTTCATGTTATCTTTTTTCTCGTTATGATTGCTTTTGAACTCTTTATTTCTTATGATTTGACTAAACCATTCCATGTTGACTGTTGAGTAATTCTTCTCGTTGGAATAATGTCTTATGGATTGGTCCAAGTAAAGTTCAAAAAAATCATATTTATCCTGTATTACGGAATTGAAAGTTCTTGCAGCTAGAGAAATATTGACGAGACTTGACTTCAAATAACGGCGTCATGATTACATATATTTTTCAGATTCTACTTAAACCACATCATATGCATTTTGATTGGCCTATTCTTCTGTATTTTGTAAAAGGCTAAGTTGGAAACATCTCATGGATTTGGCCAAAGATACATTTAAAAACCTATATTATCCGGCATGATAGACACGTACTGCAGCCATTCATTGAATTATGACATTGGGAGTTTTGCAGCCAGATGCGTATTGGCGGGGCAAACTCCGAATAACATGATTACGAAGGTATATGGTTCTCTGATTTTATCTAGACTATATCCTATGCATCTCATTTGGCTTCATACCGTTCTTGAAAATATTTTGACAATCCTTTCTGCTTTGCATGGTCCTACTGCTGTTTGATATTGTTTTTGTTTGCTTGACCCAGCCGTAGGTTTCTGTTATTATCTACTTCTTAAATGACTAAATTAGACAACCCTTACAGTTATATTGTAGTGTATAATTAAGCTAGGTTATTAGTGTGATTGTGACGTTGGGTAGCCAGACCATATAGATAGAATATTAGTTATGATTATTATATGGCTTAACGTGTAAGAACTACGAGTATAGTTCTTGGGTCTAGATTATGTATGCTTGGATGTTGGTACCCAGTACCACTTCTCGCCCAATTATACTCGACTATGACATTCTCTTATCTTATAGAAGGCAACCTATATATAAGAAATACAAATTTAGTAATGATTTTCCTCATAGAATTATTGACCCAATAACACCATGGTAGTACTTCTTAGAGAATCTATGACTATGGTCGGAAATACCTAACCTTCTTTAAATATTCTTGGAGACAGACATTTCCATGAATCTTATAAATAGTTCATGACTATACTTTTTACTGCCAATTTCATTCCTATAAGTTAAGTAGTTTCTTGAGCAAGTGCACTTTAGCCTTAGAATGTGACGTCAAACTAGGATCTCATTGCTAACCATGCCACATTCTTTCGAGAAAATCCAGTACAAGTAGTTGTATTTTATTTCTTCTGCAGTAAACAGTTTCTCTCTTTTTTCCTTAGTTTATTTTTAATTTTTAAGGAAAAAAATTCTTTTAAGGTGGGTAGAATGTAAACCCCCAAATTTTTTATTTTATTTTTTGGTCTAAATAGTGATTTTTGGATTTTATATATCTTTAAAACAAATATTTATTACTTATATATAGTCATGATCATGGTTAAGTTTTGAGATGCATGTTGACTAGAAATTATGGCATGGTTATTGTAGTCGTGTGCCATGACTAGCATATTAGCCATGGTAGGGACGACCTAGCCATATTTATGTCCTTTGTATGGAAATAAGTTAAGTTTTGGCTACCATACATTTGACTTAATTAATTATTTTTAAAAGTTTTTGACTTTTTAAGAGACTCTGTTGTACCAACCTAGCTCAAGCTCGACCCGAACCAAACTGAAAACCATATAGGAATGTAGTGCAATCAAATACCTTCATGTATATTTATAGAAAGTAGAGCAAGCATATATATTTATAGAAAGTAGTGCAACCATATAGGAATAGTGCAACCATATATATATATATATATATATATATATATATATATATATATATATATATATATATATATATATATATATATATATATATATACACTCCTTTCACCAATTATACGATTTCTCCTTCCACTGAGCTCAGATCCCTTCTATTAAAAAATAAAAATAAAAATAAATAAATAATATATATATATATATATATATATATATATATATATATATATATATATATATATATATATATATGTCCAAACCTTCTAGCTAATGTTGTTAGGAGGGGGCTCACTTGGGGGAGGTCCCAAGTTCGAGCCCCCACCTGGGCACGGACGGCTGGGTGGTCGCGGGGCGGCCACGGTCCGGTGTTGGTGGCCCCAAAAAAAATTTTATATATATATATATATATATATATATATATATATATATATATATATATATATATATATATATATATATGCACACAATCCAATCTAAATATATAAATCTCCCATATATATACATGAATATACACTATGCATATATTACAGTAGGCTTGTATATTATGTATTTTGCTACGTCCCTCTTAGTACCTGATGGTTTTTTCATGTTATTATTGGTTTCCTTTCAGGTTAATGCTGAGGCCTGGCATAGACTGTCGTGGAAATAATGTGTAGATACCGGAGATAAATCTAATTTGATGAGGGGCCAAATTAGAAATATCAAAACATATATATATTCATTAGGGTTATGGTCCCCAACTTATACGGCCACCAAAGAGAGGTTTTCTTTTTTTTTCTTTTGCATCCCCATCAATAGAAAAAGAGGGACAAAGAATTCGGATTCATCTTTGTTATTAAGGGTCGTAGCAAGTTGGAAGATCGAATCTGCTTCAAAATCCATTAAGCCATCAATGGATTCAGGTACGCTTTCGTATTTAATTTTATTCATCTCATGAATCAACATACATTAATTTCTAACAAGTGGTATCATAGCCTCCATGTTTTATTTATGAGGTCGAAGTTTTAGAATCCAATTTTTTTTTTGTTCTGGAACCCTAGATTGTTCAATCCAATTTAATTTAGGGTTTTGATTGTTTAATCAATTTTTTTTATAGAAACATAACCGACATAGCAAGGAATATGTCTCAATCGGACAATTTTTATATCAAAGTTTTTGTTCTCTAATGGTGTTTCGATTATCCGATGAATGTTTGTATATATGGATCCTTATATTTCGACGTGTGGCAATTACTACGTAAGATTGCTTAATGTCAGAACTACTAAAATTGTATAGCAACAACATTGTTTATGTTTGCAAACTTGTGACATCCGATCGATCATGTGTAGTTGCATGCACTGATGCTTGAAATATAAATAGAAACAAGGTTTTGAGCATACATGGTAATGGGTACTTGAAAGGACATTATTGTTTACTACTTACTTTTGAAACCGAAGACTGTCGCTCCATGTAGTACATAACTTTTGATTTTTTTTAAAGTACATCATTTCTGGTTGCTAATAGTAAGTAGTAAGCAATATAGAAACAATAGAAGAGAGAAGTAGAGATTTCCTTTTGCTCGTAATACTGTTGTTATATGATAACCTCTATTATTATGCATTAAAGTAATAGACAGGTGATAATATGAATTTAATTCATGCTTTAGATCATGCAAAAGATTAACATATTTATCATGTAGTAGATAAATTTTGGTATAATCTTTATGGATTATTTGATGTGATTTTTTATGCATATATTCAGTAGAATCTAATATGTTGATTTGTGATTATTTCATTTAAATATACATGTGCACAAGGTTTTGGACATGATTCAATTTTGTAAATTAGTCAACATTCAAATTTTTGGTGCCTTTTTTTACTATCAATAGTTGTCTAATATTCTAAATAGACTCATTGAAACAAGATGTCGCCAAAGTGACCTCTCTTGCATAGATAGTCTATGAGGGATGTTGGATGTTTGTGAGTGTATATTCATGCGAGTATTAGCCGGCCCAAAGGAAGGTTAATACTTGGTAGAATTGCACACGTACTTGTGGTGATAAATGTGTGACAATTATAAGGTTTACATGTGAATAATAATCTGATCCAAAGATAGGCTTATTATTTGACATGACTTATTGTCAATGTTTGAGCATTACACCAAGAGTACCACTTGCAGTTAATATCACTGTCCAAAGACTTGATATTAATGATATACTAGGTATCCTGAGATGGGGTTTACCATTATTTGAATTTGTTTAACTATAAAATACTCTTTGGTTATTAATTAAAGCATATTTGTTTTGTTGTTTTGTTATTTTTACAGTTAAATTTGCTAAAATATCTGCAAATACGAATTCAATTTCCATGGCTAATGAGATAAACTTGGGCAAAAAGAAAAGGAATACAAAAGCTGCTAAGGGTCCAGTTCAAAAGAAACAATAATATAAAACTAAGGGTTATTTCTTTCGTGACAAGTCAGGACACATAAGAAAAAGTATATTTCTCAATTTGGTCTGTTCTGAGGTTAATTTAGCTTCAGTACCTAGAAACACATGGTGGTTAGATCCAGGTGCTACTACCCACATTTGTGTTTCTAGACAAGGTTGTCTGAGCTACCAAAGTGGAAGCAATATGACATTTTAGGTTATTATTAGGAACCAGTAATTATTTGGATTTGATAGACACTTTTATTGTACCGTCTTTTAGACGAAAATTAGTTCCAGTTTTTTTTACTGGACAAATTTGGTTATCATTGTTCATTTAGAAACAATAAGTTTAGTCTATCTTTAAATTCAAATATTGTTGGTAATGGTTTCCTTAATGTTTATGATAACCTATATTCACTTGAAACTATTAAATCTTACAATAAAATCTTGCATGTGGAGTCACGTGGTACCAAACGCAAAATTAACAATAAAAATTCAGCCGTATTATGGCACAAGCGATTAGATCACATCTCTAAAAATAGAGTTGAACGACTTGTGTCTGATGGGATTTTGGATTCCCTTGATTTCACAGACTTTAATATCTGTGTTGAATGTGTAAATGAAAAATAGACCAAAACAAAGAGATTAGGTGCCAATAGGTCTACAAAAGTCTTAGAATTGATACATACCGATATATGTGGACCATTTCCTTCGTTTTCTTAGAATGGTCAAGAATATTTTATATCATTCATAGACGACTATTCTAGATATGGCTACATATATCTTACTTATGAGAAATCATAGTCTTTGGACATATTCAAATCATTTAAAGCTGAAATTGAGAACCAACTCAACAGAAGAATAAAAATCGTTAGGTCTAACAGCAGTGGAGAATAATACGGTAGATCTGATAGATCAGGTGAACAACGTCCAGGACCGTTTGCTAAATTTCGAGAGGAATGTGGAATCGTCCCATAGTACACCATGCTAGGATCACCTAACATGAATGGTGTAGCTGAAAAACGAAATAGGACTCGCAAGAATATGGTAAGTAGTATGATTAGTCATTCTACCTTACCAGAGTCACTCTGGGGTGAAGCACTTAAAACAATAACTTACATTCTGAATTGAATGCCAACTAAAGCGGCTACAAGAACACCATATGAGCTTTGGACAGGAAGAAAACCTAGTTTAAAGTATTTACATGTTTGGGGTTGTCCAGCTGAGGCAAGGCCATATAGCCCATATGAAAAGAAATTTGATGCCAAAATTGTAAGCATCTACTTTATTCTATACGGAGCGATCAAGGGGTTATAAATTTTATGTCCCACAAAAAGGATAATTTTTGAGACGGGAACTGCTATATTTGTTGAGGATGTTGAGTTTGGGGGAAGAAATAAAGTTAGGGACTTGTCTTTGAGGAGGAATCAGTTACGATTCCTACTATCACTTTTGACGATGTTTTGGTTTCTGTACCTGTCATTGATCAAGAAGTGAATCCGGAACCTCAAGAAGACAATGTCGAATTACCCCTAAAAGTTGAGTTGAGCTACCTCAACAAGACAACATAGAGACACCCCCCATTCAAGATGAGGCAGTTGTTCCTGAGGAATAAACTCAACAACCTCAAGAATCGGTGCCATTAAGACGGTCCACCAGAGAAAGGAGAAATACAATTTTGGATAAATTTATCATATTTCTCCAGGAACATGAGAAAGACCATAGAATATTGGAAGATGATCCAATCAACTTTTGTCAGGCCATGAAAAGTTTCAATTCTCAAAAGTTGATTGATGCAATGAATGAGGAGTATAAATCCATGCAAGACAATAAAGTTTCGGAACTTGTCCCATTACCAAAGGATGCGAAGCCCATTGGTTATAAATGGATATTTAAAACCAAGAAGGATTCGAAGGGTAATGTGGAGAGGTATAAAGCATGTCTTGTAGCTAAAGGCTTTACTCAAAAGGAAGGGATTGATTTTAAAAAGACTTCCTCTTCGGTTTCTTTGAAAGACTCTTTTAGAACAATCATGGCAGTTGTTGCACATTTTGATCTTGAATTACATCAAATGGATGTTAAAACGACGTTTCTCAATGGTAACATTGACGAAACTATTTATATGGTACAGCCAAAAAACTTTGTGTCGGGAGATCCAAAGAATATGGTTTACAAATTGACAAAACTTATTTATGGACTCAAGCAAGCTTCTCGTCAATGGTACTACAAATTTTACCAAGTGGTTACCTCGTTTGGTTTTGAGGTTAATGTTGTTGAAGATTGTGTGTATCACAAATTCAGTAGGAGTAAAATTATTTTTTTGGTTTTGTATGTTTATGACATAGTGCTTGCCACAAATGATATAGTCATATTGCATGACATTAAGAAATTTTTATCAAATAACTTTGAGATGAAAGATCTTGGTGACGCCTCTTTTGTATTAGGAATCCAAATACACCGAGATCGTTTTCAAGGTATTCTTGGATTATCACAAAGGAGCTATATCGATAAAGTGCTTAAAAGATTTGGCATGCAGGAATACAAACCAGGTGACACCCCAGTCGCTAAAGGAGACAAGTTCAGTCTCAATCAGTGCCATAAGAATAGTCTTAAAATTAAGAAAATGCAATCGATCCCCTATTCATCGGCTGTCGGGAGTCTAATCTATGCTCAGGTGTGTACGCGTCCGGATATTGCGTACATAGTTAGGATTCTAGGCAAATATTTAAGTAACCTTGGGATGGATCAATGGAAAGCAGCCAAATGAGTCATGAGATATTTACAGAGAACAGAGGATTAAATGCTCACTATAGAAGATCGGATCATTTGGAGATCATATGGTATTCCGACTCCGATTTTGCTGGATGCCAACACAGTAGGATATCCACATCAGGTTATGTTTACCTATTAGTTGGTGGAGCTATATCTTGGAAGAGTATCAAACAAACGCTCATACCTTCTTCCACCATGGCAGCATAGTTTATACCATGTTTTGAGGCATCTAATCATGGAATATGGTTGTAAACTTTTATCACTGGACTGCGCATTCTGGAGGGTGTTGAAAGACCACTCAAATTCTATTATGACAATAAATCAGCAGTACTATATTCTAGTAACAACAGGAGCTCGTATAAGTCGAAGCATATTGACATAAAATTTTGAGTTGTGAAGGAGAGAATTTAGAATGGTGAAGTGTCCATAGAGCACATTGGGACAAACTCCATGTTACCGGATCCGCTCACAAAAAGGTTATCATCCAATGTCATTTATGAGCACACTACTCATATGGGTGTCATCTTATTTGATGATATGTCAGTATAGTGGGAGTTTGTGTTTTATGTATTTTAGTGCTATTTAGATTTGAACAAATTTATGTATGAAGTATTTTGGACATTTATCTGATCAGATATATGAAAAATTTAGTTTATTTTGTTTTCATTATGTTAAAGTTTTGATCTCAATAAAGTAAAGGAGGACCAGTTGAAAATAGACATATGTTGATCACATTGCGTGTAATTTCTATGCTATGCGTCCATGATTGATCTATGTCATTTAGCTATGTTGGTGTATGTGACAATTAATGGTTTAGTTACGCTAAATGTAACGAAAGCCGCTTTGATCCTATATTAATATGCTTAATGGACGAGATTGTCCGGATATACGTTAAGGATTAAGATAGCAATTTATGAGCTCACTAAGGTTAACATAATTATAAAGTTACATATGTAGCCTAGTGGGAGATTATTGGAATTATTCAATTATATGGGCCACACATGTAAAATTAATTGTATTGGGCTATCTAAATAATTAAGCCAAATTAAAGTAGTCTATTTGAAAAATTGGTTTAAGGGTATAATTGTCATGAAAATAATGTGTAGATACCGGAGATAAATCTAATTTGATGAGGAGCCAAATTAGAAATATCAAAACATATATATATATATATATATATATATATATATATATATATATATATATATATATATATATATATATGTTACAACCCGTACCTATTTTTCGGATACAAGTCTGTGTCCAAGTCCAGCCTACGCCGCAGAGTTGGAGGTAGAACGCTGTCTAATATACACAAGTCACAGGAACCTAGAACTGTCAAGGCAATCTATATCTCATCCACAGAAGTAAAAGATACAACTACTCCAATGAGCAATGAATAAATACTGAAGAACTGAATACTGAATGATAATATAAAATGGCGTCTCAAGTTATCAAGATTTTAAGTCACGTCCGGTGTACACAAATCCATTACCAGTAGGCGGAAATAAAATAGAGACATGAAAATAAAATGACAAGATCCAACTAAGCTAAGCATCAAAGACATCATCAGCTGCAGTGGTACCGTGACATGGCTCATACACCTGCTCGTATGTACCTGGATCAACCTCGGCTAAACCTGAAGAGATCATCAGGTCCTCAGGGGACTAGCAAGATACATAAAAACATGTCTACTAATATGACAGTAACATGTATCGAAGATAAGAACAGTGCAAGAAGAACATTTAAGAACGACATGTCATGTGGAAAATGTAATACAAGACTTGGCTAACAATCAATCGAATAACGCCTATAGACTGTAGTACAATGCAAGATACTCTCAATCTATAGTATGTCTTGATTGTAGTATAATGCAAGATACTTCCAATCGAGAAAAGCCAATCCTAGTATTAATCTCCTCTTCTAAAGGAATACAAGATCCGGCCAAGTCAAATCAAGGGCGTAGCGACAATGACAATCTCACGAAATGCACAAGAACACGAAAATTCACACGACAAGCAATAATGGAAAACAAGAACAATTCTACGTGCACGTGTAACAAGGAAACGGGTAAAATAGTAGACGACAATCTAGATACAATATGAGAAGAAAATAACATGGAAAGAGACAATATATAAATACTGCATAAGTTCGGCAAGGTATACTTGTCTGTGGTCCTGAGCTGCTAGTACGGACCTGGTGTCAAGCTCGAGTCCAGATGACCTACTGTTTATGAATTATAAAGTCAACATGTGATTTACAATTAAACAACTTAACTATCTTTATTTGAAATTCTAGGTCATCCTATACCACTTGTCTATTTTGGTTCATAATATTTTAGTATTCTAAGATACCCATACCCTTTCCTTGATACTACCCTTTATTGTACTACACACTGGCTCCCTACTCTACTTGTCCTTATGTCCTATATATACCCCATTACCACTGTTCCTCTAGGATACCTTTCCTTGTGGACTAGTTTACTTGTACAAGGGAGTATCTTATTTCTGGAACCATAGTGACACCCTTGTACTTGGTGGTCAACCTTGCAAAGCTTGGTTGCCTCAATGGCTTCCCTGCCATACAATATTATGTCCCAAATTTCATGTTGTGGCTACTGCCACTAAGTTTACTGCTATTGGTACAGGCTACTGCAACTCTTATCTGAAAATCCATGGGATAGCTGTACTACTAGTTGCTATATAGGTATATACCAGAGTTCTCACTTATATGATAATTCATGGACAGGTATGTACTCATGACTCTAACCTTGTGTATCCTCCCTATAAGCTATATCGTTAACCCCTCTCCCTACATGGATCCTGTAGACCTGGTATGGATGACTCTCCTTAAACCTGGATATTTCTCAAACCTGTACTACTCTGGCACTTTCATGTACAAGTCAGGGCCTACCCCTTTACTTGTGTTTCTCGTCCCACTCCACTTATAGTATTGGTCTTCTTTTCCCATGACACCTACTTGCATCGACTCTCATGAACCAACTGTTTCATGAATAAACTAAGTGTACTCTTCTCATGGTTTTTGTCTAATATGGATACCTATACAATATATGCACAGTCCTGTATAACCAACTTACTGCACACGGGTTCCTAATCTAACATTTGATACATGTCCTTGTTCTCTTACTGTCCAGTATCAAAATAATACCAACATCCACAACTGGATACACCTCTAACACACGCAGGTTTCTTTCATCACCTACATATTGTGTTACACTATGGCATTCTCAGGTACACCAACATCCAAAAGTAATACTTTATACAGTGTAGTGTCATCACCAACCTCACCTCTGTATAGCCTTAAGAAAGGAGAGATGGAAAGTAAGAAACATGCTTTAGTAGCAGCAATACTACTGTCGAGTTGGGCTAAGGTGCCAGGTAGTAGGAAATTAGCCAAATGGGTTGTAGTATCGATTTGATACCAAAAAGAAATCCTAGTATCAGTATCAATTTGGTATACAAGGAAAGTTCACATGTCAATATCCATTGGATACGAGGAAAACTTCATGTGTTAGTATTAGTTTGATACAAAGGAAGTTCATATAGCATTATCTAATGGACACAAGGAAAAGTTTCTGTCAAAATCGATTGATACCAAGGAGTATACACCTATATCCTGACATTACCCCCTTAGTCTGGTATAAATAGGTAAATGGTCCTATGTTCTAAAAGCACCCACATATGATAATTTGAACCCCCAATTACTGCTACTCATACCACAGAAGTATGCAACTACTCCTTCATGTATATTCAGATACTCTTATAACTATGATATCATTGATACCTAGTCATATAGACACCAGGTTATAACTCAAAGAAATACCTTATATCTAATCCCATTACATAACCCCGATACAATCCTTTCTGTTATTAGGGTTTACAGGCTTGACTGAACAGAGGTACACGGCTGACCTATGTATCTCCCTCCTAGGCATAAATTCGAATGCCCCTGGTATGCAACATGAATTTGAAAATTAAAGAATTGTGAACCTATTAGTTTAGTGGCCTGCACTCGATTAATGGTTCCTTGCTCCTCTTTAATTCCTTCTTGCCTCATTGCGGCAGAAAGGAACGAGATTCTTTTAGGGTTCTAAGAGGGGAAGGGGTCGGCTAGTTGCACTCCATATATATATGTGATGTTTGGATTTGATCAAGGGAAGATTTGATAGAGGAAATTTGGTTTGAAACAGATTTGGATTGATCTCTTTTGATCAATTTGAAGATAGGAGGGAAACCTCTTAAAACAAAATTTAAACTTTGAACACAGGCTTAGTCCTATAAGGGGTATCGGCCAGCAGGGTTTTAAAATTGGTGAAGTTGCACTAAGGCCCTCCTCAAATAGTATTTTACAGGAATCCTCCCTTTTACCTATTAGTGGTCATTGGCCTAATAACACTTGATATATTTATATATGCTAAAACTAAAAATGATAGTAATAATAACAATATTATAAAAGAAATATATATATATATATATATATATATATATATATATATATATATATATATATATATATATATATTTATATATATATATATATATATATATATATATATATATATATATATATATATATATATATATTCATTAGGGTTATGGTCCCCAACTTACACGACAACCAAAGAGAGATTTTCTTTTTTTTTCTCTTCTGCATCCCCATCAATAGAAAGAGAGGGACAAAGAACTCGGATTCATCTTTGTCATTAAAGGTCGTAGCAAGTTGGAAGATCGAACCACATAAAGAGACGTCTACTTCAAGAAATGGATTCTGGTACACTTCTGCATTTAATTTTATTCTTCATCTCATGAATCAACAAACATTAATTTCTAACATAGACGTGTTAGGAGTTACTTTATCGTAATCTTCAGGACTCGTAATTGATGCCTTCTTATATGTTCTTCCTTAGTTTGTAGTATTATAGTTAGTATTGTGGACGTATATTGATTACTTAGATTTTTACCTCATCTGGACAACTTATATGCATTTGACTTGAACTAGAATTTGGTTAAATACGTAGCTGGATGTTACAAATCTTGGTACTATGTATTTTGGGTTTGGGGCATGACAAAATATGTGTTGGAAGCCATACAGTAAACTGATAGTTCATTGTCTGTGTTGCACAAAGGTCGAGGCAATCTTTACAACAGTGTAGTACCATGTGGCATTATGCGCGACCGTCTATGCGCATATAATTTGGTCGCACATACGAATCAGTCTCCTCAGTTTATAATAGTTGGCAGTGAACAATTGGAGTATGAGAAAATCTCGTGCCTATTATGCACGTATAGCAGAGGATGTTTTAGATGTTAGAACAAATTACTATATCTGGCACTGCCTATGACATGCACGGTCATTCAAGACCAAGTCAAGCAGTGAAAACTCGCAACAGAGGCCACGTGTCAGGCTGACAGTGGTGGTGTCGACTCTTCTGTCCGGGCGAGCGGGGTACATCGGTGTTAGTCGTTCACCGGGCACGGGGCGGATGTCGGGTGGTGGTAGTCGCGAGAGGAACGCGACGCAGATCTGGAGACTACGCTGGCTGGTAGAGCTCGTCCGTGGGGATGCGATGCACGGAGATGCGGCTGTGGGGGACGCCAGGATGCGGCGATGGTTGAAGAGGAGGCCGGCGGTGGGACCGCCGTTCGGGAACCGAGGGGCTGGAATCTCTTCGGCGAGGCGGCGTCGGTGCCTGGGCGCGACGAAGTTGCCTGGGCACGGTGTTGCGCCGCCGCTGGGGTCAGGAGATCCCAGGTCGGGCAGAGTCGGGAGGCCGCAGCAGATCTCGGAGGAGAAGGCGCGGAGTTTGTCTAACAGGTTAGGTTTTCCCCCCTCCTCACTTCCTTGGTGATGGTGTGGCCGATGTTGGTTTCCGGTATAGGGGTGACTGTGGCCGTGGCGACGATGGCAGTGATGATGGTGACGGGGTGGTGGCGATGAGTGCGGTGGATGGGTACAATATTGGTTCTCGGTTGGGCGAGGGGAAGCAGAGGACGGAGTCGGTGATTTGGGCTAGGGGGCGGTGTCGTGGACAGCAGTAGATTTAAGGTTCTGGATTTGTATCGTCGGGTTGGGTTGCCATCGTGTCGGGTTGTCCGATACGACAGGGATGGTGTGGTGGTATCCTGCGTGATACGGAGTGGGTGTCGAGTTCGGGATTGTCGGACAGAACATAAACTTGTAACTGTAATGGAGGGGATATAGTAGATGGGAGGCACAGACACGATGCACAAGTTTATGGGTTGTAGAAATTTTATGGAAAAAGAGGACAATTACCTCTCCTTTTATAGGAGATGGGAATCCCATTAGGATAAGGACAAAAATTGGTTAAAACCCTAAGAGATAATTTCATAATTAAATTCAAATCCATTTAAAATCGTTTAAAACCATCTTTGATTTAAAACTTATTCAAATGTAAGTCAATAAAAATAATCTTTTCAAATATACTTTATCATATTTAATTCAATTTAAACCAAAACAATATTTTTAAGTACTTTTTCCAATAATAAAATATTAATATTAAATAAATTTCGAAAATAGAATTATATTTATAAATTTAAATTTTCGTACCTCATATGCAATAAATATTTGCATAAAACCTTGTTTTCAAAATTACCATTTATATAATCTTCTATGATGTAAAATAAAGTTTTAAAAATTCCAATATGACGCATTTTACAACTCTAAGCAATTAAATTATTTATTATTTATTATTTGAAAAAAACTACGATTCTAAAATAAGAATATTTTTACAAAATATGTACCTCGCACATATTCGCACTCGACGAGACATACGAAAATACGAACTCATATGCGACGTTCAATACGACAAATTCGTACGCGACGTACAATACGACTATGTGACGTACAAAATGCAAAGTAAGAAATTAATACCAAATTTATTTAAAAAAATCATTGTAGAAATTTAGGGGGTTTACATCCTACCCAACTTAAAAGAATTTCGTCCTCGAAATTTAGGAGTAGGTAGGATTGAGGGAAAACACAAGAGTTTATCGATAAGAAGTTCAAGCAACGATTCGAAAAGGGAATCCAGCAAGCAATTTGAACAACATTAATCTAGACAAAACTTTTGGTATAGTTTATAAGATATCTTATGGCATCCCACTCAATGTCTAAATTCGAAAAACGACTATCATTTATCCAAGACGTGCAAGCTCAAAAAATACAACAATTTTTCCAATCTCAAAAATTTACTAGTTCGATACTCTTGATTCAAGATTTCATCGTTATATCTCGAATTGTCTCTTCAATAGTAACTTTATACAGTCTCTTCAAATTTCATATTCCACAAAAATTTAAATTTTCCATAAAACTTTTTTTTCCTCAAATTGGAGTTTCTCCTCAAATTTTAACTCACAAAAATTTAGGTTCCTCAAAACATATTCTCAAATCATAACTCTCGTAACCTTAGTTCTAATCTTGATTATAACATTTTTGAAAAAAATCACATACCTAATAATAAGTCTCAAACTTTTGGAATTTAATAAATTCCCCAATCAAATTTCTTTTTTTTTTGGCATTTATCCATCCTTGATCATTTGAAACAAAATTTCGCAGGCCTTATTCATCTCGTATGTTTTTGCACATAACTCAACTTATGACCCCTTTTTTTATATTTTGTAATTGGACAACCATCATAATCAACTATACCTTTATTCTCCTTGATGAAATTTTCTAAGCTAGCCATATATATAACTGAAGGGTGCCATGGTCAAATTTTCATCTATGCCCAAAGAATCACAAGAACAAGGTTGCATGAATAATAGCAGAGCAACAATAAATTTTTTGAAGAGAGAATCAAAACGGTTGGGAAGAAAGTATTGGTTAGGCTCAATGGTCGTGATAGGGTTTGAATAATAATTACGGATTATTGCACGAAAATAAAAATTTAAGGGTCTAAGCAATTTATGATAAGACACGAAGATAAATGGCACGGATTAGCAATCAACATAAAGCACAACCTAAGCATTTAAGGAATTAAGTAGAACACAATCACATATCGGTTTGAAAGAATTGAGTCGAGGTCCATGGTCGACAATATATCGGTATCATGGTAAGATTGTAGTTTAGTCTTTGTGACCCTAAAGTCGCATCATAAAAAAAGGATATACGGGGACGTATTTTAGTGGCACGCGATATACCTACATGAAGGTGGGCTCGTCTAGGTCTTGTGTATAAAATCTGTTGGGATGAAACTGCTGGTCTTGTGCTCCGAATATCAATGTCACGGTAAGGCACACAAAAAGATCTAAAATAAAAAGTGGGAGTTCATGAGATAATGCTTAACGCGCAGAATAAATGACCAAGTTAAAGCATGAAATAATGATAATTCAAATTATAGTAGATCAAGGTAAAAATAAGTTAGGAATACGGTTTCTAGAGATATGATAGCTACTTAGATGGAGTATGATCAAGGAACAATCTAATCATTTCTCAAGTTTTAAATGGTTAGATAGTCACGATAAAATCTAGATTTGAGGGAATGTCGAGTGAGTCAAGATTGAAATATAACCACATGCTTTTGTAGATGACTAACAACACTTGTGTTTATACTACTAACATGGCCATGAGGGATATGGCACTTAGTGTGGAATCCTTCTAACCCATTAGGGTTATCTTGGCGGCCTATCATTAAAATTTAAAACCTAAGTTTCCTTCAAAGAGTTTCTACATAATTTTCCAAATGAACCATAATTTGTATTTACTCCAAGCCGTCTAATTTAATCATGATTAAAAGTTTAATCCCTTCCATAATTCTCCAAGTGATTTTTCATCCCATTACTACTAACTTTTTTAAGATTTAATGTTTTCACTCAAACCTTCGAACTTAAGAGTTCATAAACCATGAATCTATAAAAATTTCAATATTTCTTCATAACTTTAAAACTCCAAAAAATTTCTCAAAAATCCTCAAGTTAAATCCTTAGCATATCATGAGCAATCTAAAATTTTTCGCTCAATATTTTAACGCACTCATCAATCATAACTTCAATTCTAAGTCATTCAAACATAATCTCAACTTTTAAATGGTAATTCCTTTAATCATTCAAAATGACTTTTCATCACATCGTTAGTAACTTTTCCAAAAATTTAATATTAGCAATTCAATTTTTAAACTCAATATTCAAATTTTTTTGTTACCAAAATTTGATATCCATAATCACAACTTTTTAAACCCAAAATCTAAATAGATTTGTAAATCCTCAATCAAATGACACGATTTCGAATTTGAACTTTTCCTCAACAATCGTTTCCATTTCTTCCAAATATTTTAAACCAGAATTTCAATATCATTACTTCAAACTTGAAATTCAAAATTTCATGAACTTATTAATTGTGAACCATACAACCCAATTTAAAACCTTAGGAGTTTACCAAGCTTTATCAATTGCCCTCATAAATCTTACAGCAGCATTTAAATAAAAAAATTCTTTCCAACTATCTTTATATCTCTTCAAGGATGTATAGCTATAATTCACTTAATCATAAATATTTTTCAAAGACCTTCAAAAATCAAAAATCAAAATTAATTCAATTTCCTTTCTCAATTGTTTATAGATTCCACTATCATTTTGTAGATAAAATTCTAACAATCCTTCGAAGTTATTAATGTTGCTACTACACAACTTGGAATTAACTAATCCCTAAGTTCATACTTCTTGAAAATATGGTCCCTATTATCCTCATATCTTTATAACTCAAATAGGATCTCAATGCATACTAGTTGTCAATGTAATCCTTCTAGCCATGTGGTTGACCTATGAGCATATATTAGTGTAGTCATCTTCCTATCAAGTGTGGAAATAAGGATTACGGTAGAAAGAGCTCAAGCAAGATGTAGATCAATAAAGTTGAACAAGTGATTCGAAAAATTTAGTCAATGAAGAGGGTCAAGCAGGTGGATGAGATCCTATACTCTAATCCTATATTGCAGGCCCGTTTGGTACAGTCATGTAACCGAAACGGCAAACTTGACCTGCATGGGCCTCCACAAAAATATATAACACCCCAGTCCCAAAATCATATAGGACTAAGTACGCAAACATGCCAGCTGTAGATTTACGAAGAATACCCCAATGTATGGAATTCTCATATAAATACATAAGCTGTAAAATGTAAAGAACCAAGACATGCTAAATCTCATCCGCAAACATATAAAGAAATAGAATCAACTATGATTTGTTATTTATACATATGTTGGGCGGAGACACATCCACTACCAACAAGTTTAAATGAAAAAAATATACAAGAACAGAAGTGGCCGAGCGAAGCAAGAACAGTCCAAGGGTAGTCATAGCGGAAGAAAGAAGTAAACCATGTCCTTGGCTAGAGCACCTATAAAACCATAAGAAAGCACACATGGAGAGATCACCAGGTCCTCAGAGGGACGTAACAAGACACATAATATCATGCCATAAACTGAATAGTAAGAGCTCAATAGAAAAGATACATGAGTAAAGGTTCATAACCATTCTAGGTGGAATAATGCACTTTAAAAGACAACATTCTACGCAGGAGCTTAGGTGTTCAGCATAGATGGAGAGAGAGAGTGGCAGTAGGTAGCGCTCATAAGAGACACTATCGGCCATGGGCAGAAAGTAGCGCTCATACGAGACACTATCGGCCTCGGGGCAGTAAGTAGCGCTCATCCGAGACACTATCGGCACAAATCTATGTGTGTACTGAACATATAACCCCTACGCTAATAACTGTCTCATCCCTCCCCATGATACTATACATGTGTCGACTCTACGACACTGTTTAATCCTTAATAACTGTCAAGTCTTCTACACAATCTATTAGCAGTTATATCCTAATGCACGGCCTGTACGTACCGAGGTACGGTCGATACGCAAGTCTGTCACGCCCCAGAACCAGAATACTGGAGAGCGGGGGAATGACTCAGCCAGCTACGTATTACGGGTAGATGAATACCGTATAATACGATCAATGCTGTCTACAAGACAAGAGGGTGCATACTATATGAAGGTCTCCCTATGGTCACTTCACATCTATTGTCCCAATCATTCGAACAAGAAACAGAAATAGAGAACATGTAAGATAAAGCAGTGAGGCATCCCAAACGCTTAATTAAAATGTTCTTGATATCTGGCTTTACAAAACATAGCCAGATGATGTAGGAAAATATACACAATTGTTAGCTGCAGCCTGACTTTAGTTACAATCATGTAAAAGTAAGTACAAGACAATCCGACTAACATGTCGGTGCCAAACGGCAAAGTTTTAAGTAAATAACAAAACGAACGGGGAAGTAAGAAACCCACTCGAGTCCTCATGCGATCATCCCTCTAGTATTGACCATCTTGGAGGTAGAAGTAAGCTGGATCCTCGGGGACCGGCTCTAAATCTGGCCATACAAAACCAGAGAGGTTAGACCTCTAATATCAAGTACCGCAAGGAAGCACGATATGAGGAATAAACCAGTAATAGGAAATATAATAAATAGATCTCTGGTGGCTACTGGGATTCACATCACATCACGACACTTTGAACCAACTTCCCAACCAAACAAGGACAGAAGTTGACCCGTCATGTCCTGATATTCCGATCATCTTAGTTAGTCATCAGAGTAGGGACGGTACACAAACAAATCAATTTAAACGGCCATGCAACTACTACGGCTTGCTACTGTGAGTTCCAAGTTATCCTGGAATTATGCAATAGGGATTCCTCAGTTCTTACTATGTACAAGCAAGGCTAGTTTACCCAGTCAATCAATTGCACCAATCATGAGTTAGACGAGTCCCAGCGGGACGCCCGTCATCAATATACAATATACAATAAATAATATAACCAGATACCGCTTCCTGCCCGTGTGGCAGATTTACAGTATCTGTGGGGACCAGCCGACCTGTCGGGCACTTAATAGTCCCAAGAGGGCTGCCATATAAGAACTCGGGGATCCATTTTCTCCATGCAATCATTATTTTATTTAACTTAATAGTCTCTATGTTGAGTGAAATCCCATGCCGTGGATCATGGTCATTCAGAATGAGTACTTGTATACGGGGTACGATATGCACAACTCTACAACGATACCCGTGCGGTTAGGTTGTAGGTCTTACATAGCGTAATGCAACAATCAAAACTAACAACGGAATAATCATGCCTTGACCATAAAGTGCACATGCTGCTGTTTGTAGAAAATAAATAAATAAATAAATTGAAGCCTGCATGTGTCTGTATGCCGAGGTTCGGGATCAGCCAGTCGATTGCAATAGTTCTTAATATGAACGTGTCTCATTCATTCAATTCAATAAGACGACTAGCCAGTCTCTTAGTTCCAACTAGGAACGCATGATCAATTATTAATAGCAATCAATGTTGATTAATGCCAAGATAGCAATTAATGTTAATTCAGGACTAGAAATAGTAAGAAGGCACAATGAATGACAGTAAATGGATGCCCATCTATACGGCTAGATAAGTCAGGATCCTTATGCGACCAAAATCGAATCAGGGTCCCATGCCTTATGCGGCCAAGTCAGTCATGCAATAAGGCCAAACGGCCATAAGGAGCTGGGTCTCATGCGGCTAAATCAACAGGAGCTTATGCGTCCAAAAATAATCCTGAACTTATGCGACCAAAACTAAAGGGGTCTCATGCGGCTACGGGTAACATGCGCCCATGCGACCAAGGAAAACTCCATGCGGCTGGAGGGATAGCAAGCCCCATGCGGCTCGGAAAGACTTGTGCCCATGCAGCTAAGGAATCGCCATGCGGCTGGGGGATAGCAAGCCCCATGCGGCTCAGAAAGACTTGCGCTCATGCGGCCAAGGAATCGCCAAGCCTATGTGGCTGAGATGAACTGAATGTATATGCAGCTGGACGAGTTCATGCGGCCAAGAAACTGATAAATTGTGCGGCCGGGAACGGGAAGTTCCATGCGGCCAGAGTTAAGTCACGTGCGGCCAAATAGGACTCGAGTCCTTATACGACCAGGAACGTCAAGCGCTCATACGGCTGAAAAGGAAATGGCGCATGCGGCTGAAATGGTCCATGCGGCCAGATAGCTTTATGCGGCCGGAACTGCCATGCGGCTGAAATGGTCCATACGGCCAGATAGCTTTATGCGGCCGGAACTGCCATGCGGCTGAAAAATTCATAAGAAGACTTGCCGCATGAAAACTCATGCGGTCAAGTACTAATCTTCTTCTCCACTTTCTTGGAAGAAGAACCATAGGAAGTCATTGCTTCTGAGCTCCATAAATCCTTCATCCCAAGCCCAAATTCGGACTTCTATAGGTCAAAATGGGGTAGAACGAAATTCTCTTCAACATGGAACCATCAAAACTTAAAGATAACAAAGTCTACTAGATCAAAACCTAAGAAATCCGAAAATGCATTAAACTTAGATCTACAAGAAATGAACCATGGAAATTGAAAATGCTAAGTACTAAAGAGGCTCAAAATCAAGTAAGAAAGATGATGGAACAATAATAATGGTGATCCATCAAGAATCAAGTTTGTCCCTTGGCGGCTGGGGTGGGGGAGGAGTTATGAGGAAGAAGAAGATTAATGGTGAAGTGATGAAGAGAGAGAAAGGGGATGGCTTTAAATGGAATGGGTGGTGGTAGGTGGGGGTTTGTTTCGGTTCATGATGAACCAACTTAACTAAACCAATCCAAGCCGAACCCAAAATATAGCTGAAGCAGAGTATAAAAGCAGGAAATAAAATACAGAAATAAAATTAACATAAAATTAAAGGGATTTAAATACAGAACAATACATGATAGTTATTAAATAAATATATTAAAGTAGTATATATATCTAAAAATACGTATTCTGGGAACGGAAAGTGACATCTCTATCCTCCTTAGAAAAATTTCGTCCTCGGAATTTCAAATCCAAGCAGGATAGGAATATCAAAACTAAACTAATCTAGGTACAAGAAACTTGAGCAAGCAATCATTCTTTAATGTTAACTAGCAGATAACATATCTGTATTAACAATCTACGATATCACGTAGTCCTATCCATAGGGTGACAAGCATGAGGGGTTAAGACAATCAAGGTACACGGAAAGAAATATACTTTGTGAGTCAAACAGATGTGGATACCGTGATCGAATATCGTTCCCACGTTCCCACGTTGACTCTCCCAAAGAGTGATGACCCCAAGCAACCCGGACAAGGCTAATTATTCGGTTCTTGAGTATCTTCTCTCTTCGGTCCAAGATGGACACAGGCTGCTCCTCGTAAGACAGGTTGGTACCAACAACCAGCTCAGAATGATCAAGAATATGGCTTGGGTCTGATACATACCTTCGCAGCTGAGATACATGAAATATGTCACGCACCTCTCGTAACGAAGGTGGAAGGGACAAACGATAAGCAACATCGCCTACCCTATCCACGATAACGAATGGTCCTACGTATCGCAGATTCAACTTCCCGCGAACGCCAAATCTAATGACCCCACGGGTAGGTGAGATCCGCAAGAACACGTGGTCCCCAACAGAAAACTCTAGCGGCCTACGATGCTGGTCCGCCCAATGACGATGCCGATCTTGTAAAACTCGAAGTCGCTCTCTAATTCCTTTAACTAATTCAACTGTTTGAACAATAATCTCTGGACCTAACATCTTCCTCTCCCCGATATCATCCCATGCTAGTGGCGACCTACACTTCTTACCATATAGTGCTTCAAATGGTGCCATCTGGATACTGGCTTGATAACTGTTGTTGTATGAGAATTCGACTAAGTGCAGGTGGCTCTCCCAAGATCCTCCAAAATCTAGGGTACAAGCTCACAACATATCTTCTAAAGTCTGAATTATCCTTTCTGATTGCCCGTCCGTCTGTGGATGGTAAGCCGTGCTAAATCTTAACTTGGTGCCCAGACTATAATGTAAGCTCTTACAGAAATGTGATATAAAATGGGTATCTCTGTCTGACACAATACTGACAGGGATTGCATGCTGCCTGACTATCTGTTGCATATACAACTCTGCCAACTTTTCTGTAGATTGCCCTACTCTGAAAGGAAGAAAGTGTGCTACCTTTGTAAGCCGGTCCACTATCACCCAAATAGCATCTTTACCACTTGGCGATCTCGGTAAACCGGTCACAAAGTCCATTGTTATGTGCTCCCACTTCCATTCCGGGATAGGAAGCGATTGCAATAATCCAGCTGGCCTCTGCTGCTCTGCCTTCACTTGCTGACATATCAAGCAACGGGAAACGAATCTAGCTATCTTCCTCTTCATTACATTCCACCAGAAGTGTTGCTTGATATCCTGGTACATCTTGGTCCCTCCAGGATGTATGGAATACTGGGAACTGTGAGCTTCTGTCATAACTTCCTGTCTAATATCTCCACTAGGTACACATAGACGTGATCCAAACCTAAGTGTACCGTCTTCGTGGATTTGCATCTCCTTCCTGATCCCTGACTCACACTCTGCCCTAAGATTCTGAATCCTTGGATCCTGCGTCTGAGCTGCCTTGATCCTGTCTACCAAGTCGGATTGAACTTGTAGACTTGTTAGAACTCCTACATCACTAGGAAGTATAACTTCTATGCCTATCTCCTGAAGGTCTTCTAAAATATGCTTCTGCGTCGTCAACATAAATGCACCGCCTCTTCTGCTAAGAGCGTCTGCTACCACATTAGCCTTGCCTGGATGATACTGAAGCTCCACGTCGTAATCCTTGATCAGTTCTAACCATCTTCTCTGTCTCATGTTCAGCTCCTTCTGAGTAAAAATGTACTTCAGACTTTTATGGTCTGTGTACATGTCCACTCGATCACCATATAAGTAATGCCTCCATAGCTTCAAAGCAAACACTACTGTCGCCAACTCCAAATCATGAGTTGGATAATTCTTCTCGTGGTCCCGAAGCTGCCTAGATGCATATGCTATCACCTTTCCGTGCTGCATGAGGATGCACCCAAGTCCTTTACCTGACGCATCACAATATACCGTAAAACCTCCGGGTCCGACTGGCAATGTAAGAATGGGTGCTGATATCAACTTCTGCTTCAAAGTCTTAAATGATGCCTGGCATTCTGCCGACCAGACGAATGGCACATCCTTCCGTGTCAAGCGGGTCATGGGTGCTGAAAGTCTTACAAAATCTGATACAAACCTTCTGTAATATCCTGCCAATCCCAAGAAACTCTGTACATCAGCTATAGTCTTGGGTACTGGCCAACTCTCTACTGCTTCTACCTTCTTGGGATCCACTGCTACTCCAGCTCCTGATATGATATGACCTAAAAATGAAATGTGATCCGTCCAGAACTTACACTTGCTGAGCTTGGCATACAACTGGTTCTTTCTCAAAACCTACAACACTTTTCTGAGGTGGTCTTCATGCTCCTCTTCACTAGCAGAGTATACAAGAATGTCGTCGAGAAATACCATGATAAACTGATCTAAGTACGACATAAAGATGCGGTTCATCAAATCCATGAATATTGCTGGAGCATTGGTCAAACCAAACGGCATTACCAAGAATTTATAATGCCCATACTTCGACCTGAATGATGTCTTGGGAATGTCCTCCTTCCGAACCCTCACTTGATGATAGCCTGACCGAAGATCTATCTTGGAGAAAACTCTAGCCCTGCTCAACTGATCAAACAAATCGTCGATCCTTGGTAGTGGGTACTTGTTCTTTACTGTTGTCGCGTTAAGATTCCTGTAGTCAATGCACAATCTGGATGATCCATCCTTCTTCCCCACAAGTACCACTGGTGCTGCCCATGGCGATATGCTAGCTTGGATAAACTTCTTCTCTTTCAATTCTTCTATGTGCTGATACACCTTGACCTGCTCCGAATCCGCCATTCTGTAAACCCGATCTGATATCGGTTTAGTTCCAGGTGCCAATTCTACACCTTGACCTGCTCCGAATCAGATAGATCTTCGTTCAGGGTATCATCAAGTGAGGGTTCGGAAGGAGGATATTCCCAAGACACATTCAGGTCGAAGTATGGGCATTATGAATTATTAGTAATGTCATTTGGTTTGACCAATGCTCCAGCAATATTTATGGATTTGATGAATCGCATCTTTATGCCGTACTTAGATCAGTTTGTTGTTGTGTTTCTTGACGACATTCTCGTATAATCTGCCAGTGAAGAGGAGCATGAAGACCACCTCAGGAAAGTGTTACAGGTTCTGAGAGAGAACTAGTTGTATGCCAAGCTCAGCAAGTATGAGTTTTGGTCGGATCATATTTCATTTTTAGGTCACATCATATCAGGAGTTGGAGTAGCAGTGGATCCCAAGAAGGTAGAAGCAGTAGAGAGTTGGCCGGTACCCAAGATCGTAGCTGATGTACGAAGTTTTTTGGGATTGGCAGGATATTACAAAAGGTTCATATCAGACTTTGTAAGGCTTTCAGCACCCATGACCCGCTTGACACGGAAGGATGTACCATTCGTCTGGTCGGCAGAATGTCAGGCATCATTTGAGAATCTGAAGCAGAAGTTGATATCAGCGCCTATTCTTACATTGCCAGTTGGACCCGGAGGTTTTACAGTATATTGTGATGCGTCAGAAAAAGGACTTGGGTGCGTCCTAATGCAACATGGGAAGGTGATAGCATACGCATCTAGGCAACTTCGAGACCACGAGAAGAATTATTCAACTCATGACTTGGAGTTGGCAGCAGTAGTATTTACTTTGAAGCTATGGAGGCATTACTTATATGGTGACCGAGTGGACATGTACACAGACCATAAAAGTCTAAAGTACATCTTTACTCAGAAGGAGCTGAACATGAGACAGAGAAGATGGTTGGAGTTGATCAAGGATTACGACGTGGAGCTTCAGTATCATCCAGACAAGGCTAATGTGGTAGCAGACGTTCTTAGCAGGAGAGACGGCGCATTTATGTTGACAACCCAGAAGCATATCTTAGAAGACCTTCAGGAGATGGGCATCGAGGTTATACTTCCTAGTGATGTAGGAATTCTGACAAGTCTACAAGTTCAATCCGACTTGGTAGACATGATCAAGGCAGCTCAGGCACAGGACCCAAGGATTCAGAAGCTTAGGACAGAATGTGAGTCAGGACTCAGGAAGGAGATGAGAATTCGTGAAGATGGTACACTTAGGTTTGGATCACGTCTACGTATGCCTAGTGGAGATATCAGACAGGAGGTTATGGCAGAAGCTCACAGTTCTCAGTATTCTATACACCCTGGTGGGACCAAGATGTACCAAGATATCAAGTAGCACTTCTGGTGGAACGGAATGAAGAGGGAGATAGCTAGATTTGTTTCCCATTGCTTGGTATGTCAGCAAGTGAAGGCAAAACAGCAGAGGCCAACTGAGTTATTGTAACCGCTTCCTATTCCAGAATGGAAGTGGGAGCATATTATAATAGACTTTGTGACCGGTTTACCGAGATCGCCAAGTTGTAAAGATGCCATTTGGGTGATAGTAGATCGGCTTACGAAAGTGGCACACTTTCTTCCTTTCAGAGTAGGGCAATCTACAGAAAAGTTGGCAGAATTATATATACAACAGATAGTCAGGCAGCATGGAGTCCCTATCAGTATTGTGTCAGACAGAGATACTCATTTTACATCACATTTTTAAAGAGTCTACATCATAGTCTAGGCACCAAGTTAAGATTTAGTACAGCTTACCATCCCCAGACCGACGGACAATCAGAAAGAACAATTCAGACTTTAGAAGATATGTTGCGCGCTTATACCCTAGATTTTGGAGGATCTTGGGAGAGCCACCTGTACTTAGTTGAGTTTTCATATAACAACAGTTATCAAGCCAGTATCCAGATGGCGCCATTTGAAGCACTATATGGTAAGAAGTGTAGGTCGCCACTAGCATGGGATGATATCGGGGAGAGAAAGTTGCTAGGCCCAGAAATGATTGTCCAGACCGTTGAAGTGATTAAGGGAATTAGAGAACGACTTCGAGTTGCACATGATCCGTATCGTCATTGGACGGACCAGCATCGTAGGCCGCTAGAGTTTTCTGTTGGGGACCACGTGTTCTTACGGATCTCACCTACCCGTGGGGTCATTAGATTTAGCATTCGCGGGAAATTGAGTCCGCGATACGTGGGCCCATTTGCTATCCTTGATAGGATAGGCGATGTTGCTTATCGTTTATCCCTTCCACCTTCGTTACGAGAGGTGCATGACATATTTCATGTATCTCAGTTACGTAGGTATGTATCGGACCCAAGCCATATCCTTGATCATTCTGAGCTGGTTGTTGGTACCAACTTGTCTTACGAGAAGCAGCCGATGTCCATTTTGGACCGAAGAGAGAAGATACTCAAGAATCGAACAATTAGCCTTGTCCGGGTTGCTTGGGGTCATCACTCTTTAGGGGAGTCAACGTGGGAACGTGAGGATGATATCCGATCACGGTATCCGCACCTGTTTGACCCACAAGGTATATCTCTTTCTGTATACCTTGATTGTCTTAACTCCTCATGCTTGTCACCTTATGAGTAGAATTGCTTGGTGTCGTCGATAGTTAAACATAGATATGTTACTTGCTGTTGACATTGCAAAATGATTGCTTGCTCAAATTGCTTGTACTTGGATTAGTTTAGCTCTGATGTTTCTATCCTGCTTGGATTTGAAATTTCGAGGACGGAATTTTTCTAAGGAGGGTAGAGATGTCACTTTCCGTTCCCAGAATACGTATTTTAAATGCATGTACTGCTTAAATGTATTTATTTAATATTTATCATGTATTGTTCTGTATTTTAATTCCTTAATTTTATGTTAATTATTTTTCTGTATTTTACTTTCTGCTTTGCTTTTGGGTTCGGCCCGAGTTGGTTTATTTTCCGGCCTTGATGGTTCAACATGAACCCAACTCCCCACCTACCACCACTCCTTCATTTAAAGCCCCAAAACCCTTTCTCTCTTCATTACTCACATTTACTTCTCCTTCTTCATCCTCCATTACTCTCCCACCCACCCATTTGGAGAGACAAGTAAATCTTGCACACCATGAGGAATTTCATGCATCCCCATTTATTTTTAGTCTATGTTGTTTATTTTCTCTTCCTCTACAAGTTTAGGTCTTGAAGTTCTTGATTTCCATGGATGGTTGGGTGTAGATCTAAGTTTTAACTTTTGGTTTTTCATATGGATTTTGTGGTTTTGATCTATCAAAGTTTGTTGTTTTTGAAAATAAGTGGTTCCATGTTGTAGAGAATTCAATTCTACCAAAGTTTGGCTTTTAAAAAGTTAGATTTTGACTTAATTTAAGGGAGTTATGGCCAAAAGTATTTTTGGTCATTTCTATGTTCATCTGCCAGCCAAATTCTGGCCGCATAAGCAAATTCTGGCCACATGAGCAAATTCTGGCCGCATGAGCAGATTTTGGCCGTATGAGCAATTTCTGGCCGCATGAGCAAATTCTGGCCGCATGAGCAGATTCTGGCCGCATGAGCAGTTTCTGGCCGCATGAGCAGTTTTTGGCCGCATAAGCAGATTCTGACCGCATGAGCAGATTCTGGCCGCATGAGCAAATTCTGGCCACATGAGCAGATTCTGGCCGCATGAGCAGATTCTGGCCGCATGAGCAATTTCTGCCCGCATAAGCAAATTCTGGCCGCATGAGCAGATTCTGGCCGCATGAGCAGTTTATGGCCGCATAAGCAAATTCTGGTCGCATGAGCAGATTCTGGCCGCATGAGCAGATTCTAGCCGCATGAGCAATTTCTGACCGCATGAGCAGTTTCTGGCCGCATGAGCAAATTCTGGCCGCATGAGCAATTTCTGGCCGCATGAGCAAATCCTGGCCACATGAGCTTTTATTTTCCCGGCCGCATCTAGCCCATAATGTCTTTTGGCTGATTCTGTCCCGAGTTGACATTAATTAACATTGATTGTTATCTTGGCATTAATTAACATTGATTGTGACCTTGACTAATAATTGATCATGCGTTCCTAGTTGGAACTAAGAGACTGGCTAGTCGTCTTATTGAATTGAATGAATGAGACACGTTCATATTAACTATGAACTATTATAATCGATTGGCCGATCCCGAATATTGACATACAGGCACACATGCAGGCTTCAATTTATTTATTTATTTTCTACAAAAGCAGCATGTGTACTTGATGGTCAAGGCATGATTATTCTGTGGTTAGTTTTGATTATTGCATTACGCTATATAAGACCTACAACCTAACCGTACGGGTATCGTTGTAGAGTTGGACATATCGTACTTATACGAAAGTACTCATTTTGAATGACCATGATCCACGGTATGGGATTTCACTCAACGTAGAGACTACTAAGTTAAATAAAATAATGATTGCATGGAGAGAATGGATTCTCGAGTTCTTACATGGCAGCCCTCTTTGGGACTATTAAGTGCCGACAGGCCGGCTGGTTCCCACAGATACTACAAATCTGTCACACGGGCAGGGAGTGGTATCTGTTTATATTATTTATTATATATTGTATAATGATGATGGGCGTCCCGTTGGGACTCGTCTAATTCATGATTGGCGCAATTGATTGACTGGATAGACTAGCCTTGCTTGCACATAGTAAGAACTGAGGAATCCTTATTGCATATTTCCAGGGTAACTTGGAACTCACAATAGCAAGCCGTAGAAGTTGAATGGACGTTTAAATTGATTTGTTTGTGTACTGTACCTACTATGTTACTTACTGAGATGACCAGAATGTCAGGACATGATGGGCCAATTTCTGTCCTTGTTTGGTTGGGAGGTTGGTTCGAAGTGTCGTGATGTTATGTGAATCCTAGTAGCAAGCAGAGGTCTATATATCATATTCTCTTATTACTGGTTTTAATTCCTCATATCGTGCTTCCTTGCGGTACTTGCTATTAGAGGTCTAACCTCTCTGGTTTTGCATGGCCAGACCTAGAGCCGGTTCCCGAGGACTCAGCTTACTTCCATCTTCAAGATGGTAAATACTAGAGGGATGATCGCAGGAGGACTCGAGTGGGTCCCTTACTTTCCTACTCGTTTTGTTATTTACTTAATACCTTGCCGTTTGGCACCGACATGTTAGTCGGATTGTCTTGTACTTACTTTTACATAATTGTAATTAAGTCAGACTACAGCTGATAACAATTGTGTATACTTTGCTACATCATCTGGCTATGTTTTGTAAAGCCAGATATCAAGAACATTTTGACTGAGCGTTTGGGACGCCTTACTGCTTTATCTTACATGTTTTCTATTTCTGTTTTTTGTTTGAATGATTGAGACAATAGATGTGAAGTGACCATAGTAAGACTTTCATGTAGTATGCACCCCCTCGTCTTTTAGACAGCATTGATCGTATTATACGGTATTCATCTACCCGTAATACGTAGCTGGCTGAGTCATTCCTCCGCTCTCCAGTATTCTGGTTCTGGGGCGTGACAATAGTTCTTTGTACAAAAGCAACAAAATTGTTTATAACCAAAAGTAGTAGTGTGTCTCTTTTGCGATGTCGAACAAAGCATGTGTTAGCTCGTGTTATGGGATCTCGCACCCACTTACGAGCAACATGAATGTATATATTCTAGACTACAACTAGAGATGATCATGTATGATTGTATACTCTTGCTAGTTCTCTATTTTGTACCACTAGCTTCATGATCATCTATGTATCTAAAGATTGGATACTTTACTATTATATGCCTGATGGTCATACATCTTGTACTTTACTTGCATGTCAGTGATTGAGATATCTAGAATTGCTTGGCCTAGTATTTACTGATGGATTGTAGAGTAAATCGCATGTCTTTTTACAACCATGATCATATTTTAGGGTACGAAAGTACTGTGATATATGTAGTTGGCCTAGTAGTGTCCTCGCTCTCCAGTATCATACTTCTGGGGTGTAACATTATGTCTTCACCATTTGAGATACACAAATATCTTAGAAGTCTACAAAACAGACCTTGGTCTCCACTTCTTCAAATCATGCATAGGTCGTCGCCTTTCATGATGCCACCCCAGAGTGCGTATGGTTGCGAGAGGTCATTAAGCATATTCAGACTAAGAGCGTATTCCTTTCTATCAATGATGTTCTAACGACAATATATGAAGACAACGACATATGCATTTATGAGATGAAGAAAAGATACATCAAGGAAGACAATACCAAGTACATTGCACTAAAGTTTTTTTTCTCTCATCAGCAACAACAATAGAAGATTGAAGTCAAGCAGACCTAATCCTAGGACAGCTTGGTTGACATGTTAAGTTCACTTTTAGAAGATCGTTCATGACATCGGATTATGGAAACTATCTATATTACAACACTCGTAGTTTAGATAATGTCGACATCAAGAGAAGTATTAGTAAGTATACTAATTCGATTTTAATGTACTATTTTTCCCAACTTATGAGCATTTTTCATTAGGTTTTGATATCCTATGAAGGTTTCAATGGGACAACCACACCATGATGATATATCTCTAAATATTTTCACGTCCTGAAGACTATCGACATCGACTCACTTTTCACCTTTGATTACGAATTTTTAATTGGTTTTTCCTAATCATGATTTTAGTAAAGTCTATCTACCTTTGTATATCTCCATAAACTCGCGTTAATATGTTGTATGAAGAATGATGCTACTTATTCATGAAGACTGATATATATTGTTTATTGAGTTGTGCACACTAAAAAATGTGTTTTGTAGTTACTTATAACACTCAAGAAAAGTGTTGTTGTTCATTATAAAGATATGATGTTGTCAAAGTCCTTAAGAAAATAAAATCCATTAGGCCATGTTATAGGATAAAAATTCACATAAAAGAATCCCTTTTTTTGTCATAATTCTACGCCCGAATTCTATGGAAATTCTATAGTGTCGACTAACACTTATTCGTTTTTCTTTAAAATTTGAGAGGAGAGATTGATGACCGAAGATTGACGCGTGGAAGGAGTCCAATGGAGAAAACCGAAAACTAATTGGCGAGCTCGACCGTGAGGACAAGCGAGTGCGGATCGTGGGGACGGAAAACACCGCACACGCGGCCTCGGGGTTCCGCAGAATAGCTCACGAGAATTCGGAGAAGGGAGAGAGATCTGGTGGGCCCGGCACTATAAAGTAGCCCCTCACCTCTCCTCTCCTCTTCTTCTCCTGTTATTTGTTGTGATCACTCTATTTCTCCTCCTCCTTCGACCTGCTTCCTGAATCAATCCCGCCATGGATTCCACTAGGATCTTCGTCAAGAACGTCAAGCGCGTCATCGTCAAAGTATAAACTCTCTCTCTCTCTCTCTCTCTCTCTCTCTCTCTCTCTCTCTCTCATATTCTCTGCGTTCCAATCTATGTTGCACGCACACAGATATGGACACGGGGCGCGGCATTGATGTTGTCACGCATGCCTGAGTACTGGAGTGTCCTTGCGGTGTCCGATACGGTGCCTGTACTTCCTAGTCCTTGGATCTGTATTTGTTTTCCTTCTCATTTTCTTCATCATGAACATATGACGATCTACTTTCTTTCTTTCCTTTCCTGTTTATTTCTTGATCTGCCTAATGCTGAGAAATCTCTCTAATCGATCAGATCGATCGCAATTTTTTTTTGTTCATTTTGTTCATGCATTAGTTCTTTGCTAAATTTTTGTGTTGACGTTTACATATTTTCTAACGGTAGACACCGTTTTTGCCATTCCTATGATTTCGTTTGGTCATTTATTTCGAAATTAGTTCACGTAATAAATGTTTGCTTCTTCAGTGTCTCTTAGGGTATACTTGGCAATTATCGGGGTAGCGGTTATCAGGTGTTTTTAGAGTACCGGTTATGAGCGGTTATGAGGGGTCCGGTTTTGGATGGTTTTTAAGTAGCGGCTTTTAAACCAGTCCAATCCATGCTTGGTAATTCACTAACGAGCGGTTCTGAAAGTTTTTTACACGAATAAATTAAATAGGGAAGGGTATCGGTAGTTATAATTATATCTATTTTTGTGAGGATATAAATGAAATAAAAAAATAAAGCCGTTCAAAATCCGCCGATTTGGGGTGTTTACAAAGCCACCCAAAAATACATTACACCGGTTTTGGGGGGTTTTTGAGCCGACGAAAACCAGTGCCACAAAAAATTAACAAGCAGGGGTTTTCTGGTAAACTTTTTTTTTAGCCATCTTGTAAAGATTTTCATGTAGTATGGTTTTAAAAAAAGAGGTATGGCTCGTGCAGACTGCAGTACTCGCGTACTCACGCCTCCTGCTCCGCAACCTCCCTCCCCTCCCTCGCGCTCCGCTGCCTCCTTCCTCCTCCCCACCCTCCCCCCTTCTGCTCCGTCCTCCGGCTTCCCAGGCTCCCTTCGTCGGTTCGCGCGAGTAGTAGGCGAGTACTGCGTGAGCCATATAGCATGGCTGTATTGTTTTGAGTTCCATTAGCCATTATTTTCTTTCCAGTTTTGGCCGGTTATTTCCAAGTTAGCTTATATGCATTTCTTTCTGGTAAAATGTATTTACTTTTTGGGTACTACTTTGTTAAGTTTGACTCTTTGCCATTAATATTTTCTTTCTAGAAAAATATGATCTATTCAGTGCTTGTTTCAGAATTATATTTATGTACAACAATATCTTTGCTAGATGCTTTCTTGGTAAATTTTGAATACTAATGTGATGGCTTTCATTTTCTCTGTTTTAACCATTTTATTTCTATACCTTTTTTGTCCTTACTTCACATTATTTCTGCAGTTTATTCCTCAAAAACCATTTATTTATTAATATTAGTAAAAGATTCCGAGAGAAAATAAGGGATTTACATTTTTTTTATGTCTAGTTATTAATTTTTTAACATATGTTTTATTGACTTAAAAGTAGTATATGGTAGATTTTCTAGGGAGAGAATGTGGTAGGCTTTGTTGAAGAAATAATTTCCTAGGACCTATACTGAGACTATTAAGAATATGTTTAGAGTTACGAAGATCATACCAACCTTTGGAGGAGAGAGAAAGTTGTTCCTATCACCGTTGCCTTATGTCAATAACTAGCCTTAAGTCCTTAAGTTTTTAACCAGCCTTAAGTCCTTACATTTTTGAGCTAGTTGTGAATGAAAGGACTAGGCATAAACATGAGGACGTCTATGATATTTGCTGACGGTGGAGAGGGTTAAATTCTAAAATAGAAGCATGGAGGAGAACTTTTGAATCTAAGAGTTTAAATATTAGTAGGAAGAAAATAGAGTATATGAAATTTAACGTCTGCACAAAGTCAAAGAGAATTGATGGGGGATTATATGATTAGATATAAAAGAGATGAGCAAAAGTGATAGTTTTCGGTATTTGGGATCATTCATTAGGAATGAAGGAGACAAAATTTTGGGCCGTGTACAACCAAGACACTCTAACAATCTAACGTACACTAGGCACACCAAAGTATATACAGTTTTCATGTCTCTTTGTCCTTACCGAGTCGTGTTGTAATCTATGTTTTACTGGGTGCTAGGCGAGGCGAGGCGACAAGCCACCCGCCTCGCCTAGGCGTCCGCCCAGGATCCGCTGCTTTTGAATCAAAGTTTTTCCATTTATGTATACAACAGATATTTAGTATAACTAATAAGCAATAAACATTAACCAATAAGCATAAAAGTAATATAAGAAGCAAAAAATATGAAATAACCAATGTTCAACATCAAGTAAAGATAGTAAGCATAATTGGGCGGCCGTAGGCGACCCCAGACAGGTCTTTTTTTTCTCTTGGGCGTCCCTAGGCGGGTTCCTAGGCGCGCTTAGCGTGAGCGTCACCTCACCCAAGAAAATTTTTCCCGAGTCGAGGCGATTCCTCTCCAACCTACACGCCTAGGCCGCCTAGGTATCCTAACAATTTTTCACCTTGGATTTGAATCCTGTTAGATGTGAAAGAAGCTACTAGTACTATTGCGAAATGCTCCACGCGGGGCTTTCTCCACCTGGCAACATCAAGAAAGTTCATAAAATGTCTGAACTTGCTAATAGGAACCAACTAGGTAAGCATGTTGGCCAGATTGTTTTTTCGATCTTCTTTACCTTGAATTTTATTTTTGTACGAATGAAGTGATACCTCACATCAATGTGTTTGGTCCGGTTGTGATAGACCGCACTTTGACTGTATATATATCACAAAATATTATGGCTTGATCCTGATGATATAAGCCAAGGTCAGGAACTAATCTTTTCAAGTAGATGTCTTTCTTTGTTGCTTTTGTCAATGCCATATATTCTGCCTTCGTGGTAGATAAAGAAACTGAAGACTGCAAAGTAGTCTTCTAACTAATGACATAACCTGCAAATTTGTTTACGTAACCAGTCATTAACCTCCTCCCATCAAGATCTCCTTCGATCAGAAGCTGAGTAAACTTTCTATTTGCTAAGTGTATCAACTTCTCCATAAAGAGAGATATTCCTCTATTACTTATGAGTTATGACATATATTCCTCTACTACTTCTGACTGTGGTGCATGAGCTCTTGAAATACAAAAATGCCAAACTAATGGAGTACTTACAGGCTTCACATCTACCATGCTGAACCTCTCTCTAGCATCTTGTGAATGTAATTATCTTGCGATAATATGTGCCTACGCTCCTTGCAATCCCTGTTGATCTCCATACCCTAAATCTTTTGGGCTGTCCCACTATCTTTAACAAGGTTCTAAACGGTGACAGGCGGATGCGCCGCAGAGAGAGTCAGCCTAACGACTAGGCGGTTGATACATTTTGGACATTTTTACTATTTAACCCTCTCTTTTTTTGCATAATATGCATATTTTAAGGGTGTTCTATGCATAACTAAGTTTTAGAACGAAGATTTATGAAATTTTAGTTTTGTAAAAGCGAACTATAGGCCCATAATGCTTGCAAAACCTTTTGGCCAAAATATCTTGTTAGGTATTGCTCCGCCTAACCTTTGTCTAGGCGTCCGCCTCACCTCCGCCTACGCCGCCAAACCTCCGTTGGTCGCCTACTCTGCCACCTACCGCAAAAAAGGTGCTGAGAGAGACCGGCTACCGCCTAGGCGGACGCCTCAACCGCCATTTAGAATTGATATTTCATATCGAATTCACCAGCTAAAAGAACCTTCAATTTCTTAATTTTTGGCATGTCCCAAGATGCAATGAGCATGTCCTCTACATGTTGGAGTAAATAAATGAATAAGCCATCAAGCTTCCTATGATATACAGAAATGTCATATGGGCTCGTCTTAACCATGGTCTACCATAAATGTGTCACCATGGTCTACCATAAATGTGTCAAACCTTTTGTACCACTGCCTTGCTAACTATATTAATCCATATAAAAATTGCATAATATGCAAAAATGATCCTTCTTACAATGAAAAGAAAATGGAAAGAAATTTCTCCGACTGAATCATCAATATATTCTCCTCCAACTTGCCAAGAAGAAAAGCTGTCTTCACCCAAGTTAATCCAACTCAAGATCCTGATTCGCTACCATAGCTACTAATACCCTAATGAAGTATGTCTTACAGCCGGAGGAAAGATCTCAATGAAGTCCATCCCTCCTTCTAACTATAGCCTTTAGTCAGTAGATGAGCCTTGTACTTTGTTGCTTCTTCACATGAAGCATGACTCCTTGTTAGGTTGTATTTCGTATCTGGTTGAGCACTCAAAGTCCATGGGTTTTGTGAGTTTAGATCTAATGGAAAAAGATCACAATATGTCGGATCTTCAGGTTGCTCGAACTCACCTGGATACGAGCTAAGATAGAGATTGTTATGTTGTATCTCGCATTTGGTTGAGCACTCAAGGTTCCCGAGTTTGGTTAGTTTAGTCCTGCATTAGATAAAAAGTAGGAGATAAGTATAAATATATGAGATATGTCTAGACTTAATTGGGGGGGGGGGGGGGGGGGGGGGTGGTCCCCTTTAATTTTCTGCCTTAGGATTGAAATGATCATTTCTTTGTGTTCTTTTCTGATTTTTCAAAGAAAATTTTGATGAGTCTTGCGTGCCTAAAAGTTATGTTATTGATTGTGAATATTTCTTTGATCGTATTCATATCCATGATATTTGTCAAGCAATCTTCCCCTTTCTTTGGCTCTATGTGCCTTGCAATCATGTAATTTTGGGCTTTCATATTTCGTCTTTTTGAGCTCATTTTGAATCATTTATTTCCCATATTCCTCAATTCCTTTCTCTGGTCTAGACTCTAGGGATCAAAATACCATATATTAGAATTCATAAAAGCTAGTCGGTTTTTGCATATTTTAGGGTGTATTAGCCTAAATCAAATTGTTGTAGCAATAATTTTTCGTACATACATGCATTAAGTTACTTATTCTGGTCTAGATTGGATCGCAATACTTGTAGTTAGGTCTCGCATGACTTCCTTTAAGGGTCTTATTAAGAGACATTCGTTACGGGTGATTTCGACATGAGAGGGATGATCAATGAATAAGAAACTTAGCAGTGATCGTACCTTAATTAAAGGAGCTGCTAGGATTAAGGGAAGACCAACAAGAAACTGGATGGAAGATAAAAAAAGCATACTGCTAGTTATTGATGGAATAAAGGAGATGGACTTTAAAAGAAGAGATTCACGTATACATTCTTAAAGAATTCACATTAAAGCTTTCTTTTTGTTGTATTATTATCATTAAACATTACTCAATTCTTTTCATCTATTACCATAATTACTGTTCAAGTAAGAGTAGGATCTCCAGGTTGCTCGAACTCACCTGGATACAAGCTAAGATAGAGATTGTTACATTGTATCTCGCATTTGGTTGAGCACTCAAGGTTCGCGAGTTTGGTTAGTTTAGTCCTGCATTGGATAAAAAGTAGGAGATAAGTATAAATATATGAGATTTCTCTACACTTAATTAAGAGAGGGGGAGGGGGGGGGGGGGGGAGTCCCCTTTAATTTTCTGCCTTAGGATTGAAATGATCATTTCTTTGTGTTCTTTTCTGATTTTTCAAGGAGAATTTTGATGAACCTTGCGTGCCTTAAAGTTATGTTACTGATTGTGGATATTTCTTTGATCGTATTCATATCCATGATATTTGTCAAGCGATCTTCCTCTTTCCTTGGCTCTATATGCCTTGCAAGCATGTAATTTTTGGGCTTTCATATTTCGTCTTTTTGAGCTCATTTTGAATCATTTATATCCCATTTCCCTCAATTCCATTCTCTGGTCTGACTCTGGGGATCAAAATACCATATATTAGAATTCATAAAGCTAGCCGGTTTTTGCATATTTTAGGGTGTATTAGCCTAAATCAAATTGTTGTAGCAATAACTTTTGGTACATACATGCATTAAGTTACTTTTTTTGGTCTAGATTGCATCACAATACTTGTACTTAGGTCTTGCATGACTTCCTTTAAGGGTCTTATTAAGAGACATCGTTACGGGTGATTTTGACATGAGAGGAAGATCAATGAATAAGCAACTTAGCAGTGATCGTACTTAATTAAAGGAGCTGCTAGGATTAAGGGAAGACCAACAAGAAACTGGATGGAAGATAAAAATGCATACTGCTAGTTATTGATGGAATAAAGATGTACTTTAAAAGAAGAGATTCACGTATTCATTCTTAAAGAATTCACATTAAAGCGTTCTTTTTGTTGTATTATTATCATTAAACATTACTCATTCTTTTCGTCTATTATCATAATTACTTTTCAATTACGAGTAGGAAATTGATCCCTTAATTAAACCTTTATTATTAGAAAAATCTAACTTTCTGTAGGGCAGTCCAAGACGATTATATCTTTACAAAACTGAGAAACATCAAAAATGCTTCTGCTGTCTTTTACTTTTCAGTGCTAACTGCTAACTTAGAATTATTGATTAGTTTTAGCTTTTAGTATCATTTATTCGATATATCTGTTTAGTTTTAGCATCATTTACATTGATTAGATCTGATAGACTTATGATTCTAACCAGCTAGTACATTCCAGGAGACTTTTCTTGTTTCCGCTTCATAAAGAGATAATATGGTTTAAAGTATCGGCCGATACTGATCCGATATGGCCGATACCGATACGGTTTGTCATGTCCCGATCCGATACCGACCGATACCCGATACTGACCGATACCGACGTTAGGGGTCTCTTTTCCGATCAATTTGGCAAAGAAAATTAAACAAAAAAAACAAATCAGCAAAGGTTTAAAGCATAATAAGGTTGTAAAAGCATGTAAAAAGAAGAAAATCAATCTATTGTATATAAACCAATCGGTAAGGGTGACTACTATTTTATTTAATTTCAAAACTGCTAAGAAAAAACACTGAAAATACTTAAAATTATGCCTAAATGTATAAAATATATGTTTTTAAATGTATATAATTTATTAATAATTATTTGTTTTCCGATAAAAAAAATCCGATACTCCGATCCGAAACCGCCGATACTATCGATATCGCCGATACCATTACTAATAGGAATAGTCCGATACCGATTCCGATACCGATACTGTGAACCTTACTGATCACAAGAAAGTTCTACTACCCAAGTTCTAAGTTTCTAACACATGCTTTCTGATTAACACTTATATTTTTCAGGTGGGTACAGCCGTTGTTACTAGATCTGATGGTAGATTGGCTGTAGGGAGACTAGGAATTCTTTGCGAGCAGGTATGCTGAGACTGTCACAATGCCAGGTTTTCTTATTCTCTTCTATTGTAGGTCTTATGATATTTGTAATCCAAATGAGACACTTTCAGCTCAAAGAACTTAATTCCCAAGGGTTTGAGATAATCTTGGTGACATCAGGTGCAGTTGGTGTTGGCCGTCAGAGGCTAAAATACAGAAGATTGGTCAATAGCAGGTTCATTTTTCTTTTATCTTCAAGCTTAGACTTTGTTGAAGAATTAGATAAACCTTCTATTCAAATATAATTGTATTCATTGAGAACTCACCAAATTAATGAGCAGATGGACCGTATAATGTGATTTTGAACTGATAAGCATTCACTAACATAAAGTGCAAGCCTTAGCTAATACTTCTTTAATTGTTTCATTATTTTCTGAATCCTAGCCGACCCCAATAATTTGGGATAAACTAGGATTTGTTATTTCTGTCTGTTAAATCCTCCTAACAAAGCCAATTTAGTTCTCTTATGCACTCTTTCATCTCTCATATTATTTTTTACACTTGAGTTCATGTTTAATCTTAATTGTATGATATATCATACCAATTCCACACTTCATTGGCTACAGTTCCTAAGTTCTTCATTTTGCTTACATTTTTCTTCGAAGTATGGTTCCGTGGACTAATTATCTGTATTAGATCCTCTAAGTTCATCGTGTACATCAAGTTCCATACAGTAATAGAATTATTCCAGCATTATGCTTTACCTAATATGGTATAAACTTTCCTATACAAGGCATGAAGATTAACAACTATACAAAGTAAAAGAAAACAAATCAATCTATGCAAGGAATAATTATATTCCTAACAGATCATCCTAGGAATGATACTGTTGCATCGTTGACACCATAATAGCATGCTTGAAATTAAAGTCCCTTGTCGTTACACCTCACAACTGGATATCCATTGTATATATCCATATGAAAGTCGTTGACTACTGGTTGGGATGCATGCATATAATTCAAAAAAAAAGATTTAAGTTGTAATTGAATGAGAATACCTGACCTTTTTATTGGAAGAGAGTTATGATTTGTGCTAAGGAGAATTACATTAGATCTTTTATGACAAGTACTGTTCTTTGATCCAACACAGAAAGCAAAAAACACATGCAGTAGCAGTGGTGGTTTAGTATCAGTCTTCCTCTCATAAAGATTAATCCATTAACACGATCTAAAAGTTCTCGACAGAAACTACATGTGCAGAGTACACTCATCTAAGTTGTATTTTTTGGTCTTAAAAGTTTCCAAGGGAAAAAGACAAATTTGCTACCCACCTTTTTCTTTTGTCTTAAGAAGATATGGTTTAACACTAACGTAGTCCTTAGAAAATAGAGACCAAATATGAGTCCTACTGCCAGTTGAAGAGAAAATTATGGCTCAAATGTGAAATATTTAAATCTTAATATATAACTTGTAATGTTGATTTAATGGTTAAATGACAGCCATACAAATTATAAGAGGTTTTATCTTATATACAAAAAATATAAACTAAATCCAACCATATCTTTGGCATACTTTTGCAGCTTTGCTGATTTACAGAACCCTCAAGGAGAACTGGACGGAAAGGCTTGCGCTGCTGTTGGTCAGAGTGGCCTCATGGCCTTGTATGATGCCTTATTTAGTCAGGCATGCTTCCAAAATTTTAACCTTCTGCAACAATTATTTATGGATGGGTGCATTTCAGGAAAGCTATCTCCTCTACATGTTATTTTGTAATTAGTATTCCCTTTACCATGACCATTTTCTTTATCTATGGTCAAATTTCAACAAAGCCATTGAAAATAAAATTATTGTCTCAGTATGTTCGATTTTATAAAAAATTAAAAAAGCTTTTTACAAAATACTCTCTCCTCTCTCCCTAAGCGCCAAAATCCTTGGTGTCGTGCCGTCTTCTCCATCCTCCACGTTACCACTCTCTCTCTCTCTCTCTCTCTCTCTCTCTCTCTCTCTATATATATATATATATATATATATATATATATATATATATATATGGGAGCGGATCAAAAGCCCCCCTTAGAAAACCCCCTAAAAACTCCTCTCACTCTAATTCGTAATATTAATGTTAATATTAATGTTAATATTAATGTTAATGTTAATATTAATTTTTTTTATTTTTTTTATATTAATGTTAATGTTAATGTTAATATTAATGTTAATGTTAATATTAATTTTAATGTTAAGTTTAATGTTAATTTTAGTATTTAATGTTAATATTAACATTAATATTAACATTAAATTACGGATTAGAATGAGGGGGGTTTTTAGGGGGTTTTCTAAGGGGGGCTTTTGATCCGCTTTATATATATATATATATATATATATATATATATATATATATATATATATATATGTATATATATATAGTGGTTAGAGTGACGCATATATATATATATATATATATATATATAGTGGTTATATATATATGTATATATATATAGTGGTTAGAGTGACGCATATATATATATATGTATATATATGTATATATATATAGTGGTTAGAGTGACGCATATATATATATATATATATATATATATATATATATATATATATATATTGAACATTAATATTAACATTAAATTACGGATTAGAATGAGGGGGTTTTTTAGGGGGTTTTCTAAGGGGGGCTTTTGATCCGCTTTATATATATATATATATATATATATATATATATATATATATATATATATATATATATATATATATGTAGTGGTTAGAGTGACGCATATATATATATATATATATATATATATATATATATATATATATATAGTGGTTATATATATATGTATATATATATAGTGGTTAGAGTGACGCATATATATATATGTATATATATGTATATATATATAGTGGTTAGAGTGACGCATATATATATATATATATATATATATATATATATATATATATATATATATATATATGCGTCACTCTAACCACTCTAACCACTATATATATATATATATATATATATATATATATATATATATATATGTTCCTCTGACATATTAGGTAAAGTGGAGATGAATTGTGCTGATTTCATCTGGAGGAGGGGTATGCATGCGATCTCTTGGGAGCAGCTCTGCCGTCCGAGGAAGGAGGGAGGGGTGGGACTTCGGCCCTTGCTGAAGATCAGGGAGGCCTCGGCGGTGAAGCTGGCATAGAGATTCGTTAAAAGGGGGTCTCTTTGGGCTGACTTGATGCACATCAGATATGTGAAGCAAAGAAACTTTTGGACCTGTTCCATCAATAACAACAACTCTGTTGCTTTCAAGCATATCTTGAGGCACAGGGATGTACTCAAATCTTCCATCTGGCGGATCATGAGAGATGGATCTGGAACGGACCTCTGGCGGGACCCATAGTTTGATCGAAAATCTCTGGCAGAGAACCTGGGAGACCGAACGCATAGGGAGGCTAGAAGGGGGATGACTTGCCAACGTATTATCATGAATGGAGTATGGAGTCCTGAGACCTACCGCCATACTGAGGAGCTCGGAGAGGTTATTCGCACGGTCGGGATTGATCCGTCACTACCAGTTGATTGCTGGATCTGGGATCTGAGCTACCGGAGGTTCTGGAGAGTTCAGGTTCCAAAGCTGATATAATCTTATACGGCGTACATTCCCTATCAGTGCTGACTATGAGTTCATATGGTGCAAGGGACTGGCCAGGAAGATGCAGCTTTGTGTCTACCGATTATTGCTGGCTCGCCTGCTGACGAGGGACTGACTTATCTCTTTTGGGATACAGGTGTCCAACCCAAAGTGTGTGCTATGTGACGTGGAGAATGAATCTATGAGACTTATTCTTTGAGTGTGAGGTGGCTTGGTACATCTGGAATAAACAATGCCGTGTGCCGGGCGGATGTGACTCTGGAAGGGGGATCAATGACATCATTAATGAGATTCGGGACCGAAGAGGAAGAGGGCAGGGCTGGTTCAAGACCGCTAGAGTACGGTTGGCTGATGCTGTCTGGCATGTATGGAGGGAACGGAACCGTCGCATCTTCGAGGGACTTACCACCCCTCCTATAGGCATTCTCCATAACATTGATTTTGATGTAAAAGCTATGGAAACCTGATGAGTGGGAGTCCCACTCTGATTGCATGATTGTATGATTACGTATTGAGTTGGAATAAAATTTACCCGTTTTAATATATATATATATATCAGATTACAGCAGGCAGTTGGCTACAAAATCTTTGGAGTTACAGTTGGAGGTTATATATATATATATATATATATATATATATATATATATATATATAACCTCCAACAGTTATATAAAATTTTTGTTTTGTTGTTGTTTCTCACAGTGGAGCTTGCTTTGAAATTTTTTGGGCAAAGTAAAAGGGAGCATTTTAAAGTGTGATGTGACTCATGTCCCTCACTCTAGCAATACCAGAGAGATAATAAAGGAGTAGGCTAGCTAGCCTAAGCTAGACTTAAGTAGGCAATTGCCTATACTCCCCCAACAGAAGAGAGACCTGATGGAAGTAAATAAGTGATAAGAAATAGCCCCTAATATTGGGCTAGACTTTTGGGTCAAAGAGAGAAAAGTCACTACTTAAGCCTACTTGCCATTCAACTGCTTCTATCAACTATTGCATTTAACTACTGCTGCATCTATCACCTCTACAAGGTGCATGCAGAGTAGGGTCCACGGTTGACACTCCATCCCATTGAATGTGTAGCAAGAAAGAAGAAGAAAACAGCTCAATTGGATGTGATGGGACATTGAACGTGTAGCAGGAAAGAAAAAACAGCTCACAAACACTCCATCCCATTTTCAATGCCACCCCCATTTCTCACTCCACTCCATCTCTTCTTTCCACAGATCACAAAACACTCCCCCTCCCCTCCCCTTCCTCCTACACAGCCGCATGCTCTCCGACTCAGCCACAGGTAATGTTTATCTAATTTATAAATATTTAAATTTAATGTTTCAATTATTGATGCTTTTTAATCTGGATTTGGTGATTGAATTTCTGTAATTCGAATCTATTACTTTATTTAATAAATTCGTTTTTTTTCTTTTTAATTATTCATTTTTTAAAGAAAATTGTTCGTATCGGTTCGTATCGGTCACGTATCGGCTGATACAGACCGATACAAAATGTTTTATACTTGTTTCGGCCGATACCGATAATTTTTGGGAGAATCGGATCGGCAGTGCCCAAATCCGATCCGATACGGCCAATACGTATCGGTATCGGCCGATACTTTGATCATTGATTGAAACATACATCAAATGTACGAGTCGACAAAGAACATTGAAATACCGCAACGGCGAGCGCCTCGGTGCGCGAACTATAAGAACATGGAATAACTGTATCGACGAGTGCATCAAATACACGAGTCACGGGACATTGAACAGTTGGATCGAAACGTGCCTCAAGACACGAGTCATTGAACATCAATCAAATGGGTGCCTCCGTACACGAGTTAGTATGCTAGAACATCAAAAGACTATATCGGCACGAGTGCCTCAGTGCACGAGCTATAGAACATTGAATATCCTATCGTGGTGTGCCTTAGTACACGAGTTGGAGGGAAAGAACATAAGTCTAACGCATTGAATACTAAGACGTAGAACATGGAAATACTGAATCAAGGTGCATCGAATGCACGACTAGAAGGATATCGAATAACTATTGAATGCGACATGCTGCCTCAAAATGTTTATGGCCTTCAGGGCGTTCGTTGATGAACATTGAGTTGGAGCATTGTGCCAATGGAAATAGAGATAGGCAAATTTCTTGGTTGTATGAAATTAATGTGCGTTGCATGGTCGAATGGACTTGAGATATATAACCCGTGCACGGGTATATGATGGCTCCCTCGAATGTGGTACACCGGGGCACCAAGACCGTTCGGCCTAGGAGGGATGTGGTTTGAGAAATTTGGTATTGATGGTGCACTTCATTAAGACGGCTTGCGACCTGCTATTGATGTGATAAGCCACTTACCGAGTAATTCGGGGTCCTCCGGATAAGGGACTAGCAATCTTAGACGGAGTGATCACTGTCTTATATATGTGATTTGAGAAATATAGTCCATTTTGGCTTGGAATGCCAACTACCTGTATATAGTTAAAGAACAGTGGGCTGAATAGTGCAGGCACACAGAGATCCTGCACAATGAGCACTTATAACATGACAGGAAAAGATGGTAAACGTATTCACCTTGCGTCGGTGCAAGGGTGAGTGCGTCGATATTGGAAAGAAGTCGCCATGAAACAACACGAGATTGATATTGGTTGCCTGCTTGCTTATACGAATAAAAGATAACATACTTGCCATGAAATACATGCTTTACTCTTTCGAATATGCCATGAAACCGATCATAAGCCAAATATAGAAAGATCCCAACTTAAGCTGCATGATTCATATATCTACTTAATGTCGGTTTAGCAAAGTGGGTCTGATCAGTACGCGAGAGGATTAGTACTGATCCCTCACCAAATTTTTTGCAGGATGTAGGGAATGGATTGCTCGCGGCGGAGATTTGCTTGAAGGCGCTAAGGCATGGAATGCCATAGCGTTTTCAGACGCGTGACCATATTGGTGCTCGGACTTGCAACATGATGATGCGGCCGAGATATAGAAGACATGATTTTTTGGGCTATTGAAAGCCTTTGTAATTCTGCTGCTTATTGAATAAAGAAAATTGTTTCGTACACTCTGTTTCTTCCACTGCTATATGTTGAATCAAAGATAACCATTTTGAGAACCTGTCATCTTGCCTTGTACGAGTGCAACTCCAGACTCGTACGACATCACGTCCCAGTGAGGACTATCGATTCGGTGAAATCAAGCGAGGACAAATGATTTCCCGAGTCGGAACATGAAAAATTGTTATCAGAGCTCTAGGTTCAATTTTCTCAGGATGCTTGTTTCGTTTTAATTCCAAAAAGTGCCTATCACGATCGAATGACTCTTGACTACTCGATGCTGCTCTGGGTGTTCTATATAATAAATCTAATACAAAGTCGTGCAATTTTGTCGCACGTGTTACGAAATTTACATGATATTTGCTGAGTATAGTCGTAAAATGTTTATTGTATTGAGTGCAACAAGCCGTGAAATATTTGTTACTGCAAGTGCAAGAAGTCGTGAATTGAGATATTTGTTGCTGCAAGTGCAACAAGTTTTGAAATGTGAATTGAGATGTTTGTTGTTCAATGTAGTAAGTCGGTATGAGAAATGTTGGCTGCATCGATATAACAAAAGTCGCGAGATGTTTTGTTGCATAAATTGCAACGAGTTGAATTGTGATTTGTACGTTGTAAAAGAACATGAAAGTTGATAACGAATGTGTTGAACGGATTCGAGTATTGGCTTTGAATGTCGGAAATGAAATGTTGCACGAGATGCAACGGATGAAACTAAAAATCATAAATCGATAAGAACGAAACGATTCGATAGCGCACCAAACATGAGTCGGCAAAATATATACATTGGCCGAGTTGTGTCGGATTTTGATTTAATCGAAAGTGAAGTTTGTGATCGGCATGATCACCGCGGGATAGTTTGTTTGGAATAAACATTGATTCGTACCAAGTATGATGCAAGAGAAATGACTTGATTTCTGAGTGGTATATGCCATACCACCTATGCGATGAATGATTCGATTCTGAGTCGTATATGCTATACCACTTGTGCGATGGATTGCATCGACACATTGCGTAAATTTCGGAAGAATTCTCCGCAACAGACGAGATATTACCGAGACTCGATTGAAAATTTGTATGACGGTATGTTGATGCAAGTGCTTTTCGATAATCAGTTAGAACAATTAGGCGTGGACTTGTATTAATGAATGATACGTCGGACGAAAATTTATAAGTCGATTGAATGACCGGGACTAGCGAAACGATTATGATTCAAGACAATAATCGAATCGGCGGAAAAGGAAACTCAATGTTATAATCGGATCGCACGACTTGCGAGCTCGATAAAAATGTTGGTCAATGCGAATTGTAACCGGATCGCACAAATTGCGAACTCGATGAAAGTTGGTTGGTGCGAAAAATCGTGCCTATGAAAATAGTTGGTTATGTTGCGACAAAACTCATTTGAGTATGATTGAAACACGCGAAACTTAGAGGGTATGATCGTATGACTTTAGGGTTCGATGTTGGATAATCTGTAACTCGGTTACGCGATGGAAGTATAGTAGGATACGGCGAATGGGAAAACGATGTGATGCGTATAGAAAAGTCCGTAGTGAACTTGGATGTTTGTGATGTGAGTTAAGTTGACGTTGATACAGATTCAAAGTTGACTCTCGCGCTATCAAAATTGATACGCAATAAAAACATATGCACGATGCGAGAATACAAAACGAAACGGGCCTACGACATCAAGATTTTGAATTAGCAATACGAGAATGTCGAACTGATTGATCATAAACTTTGTGATTTATCAACACGAGACTATAAAGTCATCGATGATTGTTTCGATGCGTATAGCCTCTCGGGTGTCGACCGTGGGTAGATAGATTCGAACTCGATACGAGTAGATGTTTCGTGAATTGCGGAATTATCGACGGTAGTGCATGAATTATTTGGAGGATAGTTGTGCCTCAGTTGCACAGATAGAAATGATTATGTCCAGATTTGGGTAGTCCCATAGAAATCGTCGAAACATGATTTGGCTCCAAAATAAGGTATAGCATGGTTCGTAGTAACTGTCCTTTGTTAATGATCCATAATTACCGAGCATAGGTTAGGGGTAGCTGATCCTAAAAGACTTGACCGCCAAATCAAAGTGAATGTTGCAGACCCATAAGATGACTCATATGATGTCGCATATGGAATTGCGTTGAGAACAAATATGATGTAGTGCATATTGATGATAAGTCTAGGCGATCGAATAATTGTTTTGGGAATTGATGGAACAGTTTCGGCTGAGAATTATATAGTCAGATTTTGAGAATTGGTCAGATGAATGCTTGAATGATTATGTTGATCGGATCGAAATGGAAATTTTATGAACAAAACCTGGTGATACGAATAGGCGATTTCGAGAATCGTGCTAAGCACGAGAGCGAGCGGTAAGAGAATGACTTCGAATTGTATCGTTGGATTTGGATTCACCTAGCAATTGAGCTAGCGTGAATCGAACTTATATTCGATGTAGCGAGACGGAGTAAGTTGGGAATGGATTACTTGTGGCGGAGCTTCGTTTGAACGCACTGAGGCATGAAATACCATAGCGTTTTGAGACTTGTGACCGCATTGGCGCTCGGACTTGCAATAAGATGATGCGGCCGAGATATAGAAGACATGATGTATGGAACAGTTAAATCCTTTGTAGACGAGAGAACTTGGGTGCTGTAAGCTAATCTGGCATGATTCATTTGGGCTGTTAAAAGCCTTTGTAATTCCGCTGCTTATTGAATAAAGAGAATTGTTTCGTACACTCTGTTTCTTCTGCTGCTAAATGTTGAATCAAAAATAACCATTTTGAGAGCCTGTCATCTAACCTTGTACGAGTGCAACTCCAGACTCGTGCGGCATCACGTCCCAGCGAGAACGATCAATTCGATGAAATCAAGCGAGGACAAACGATTTTTCGAGTCAGAGTGTGACAGCTATACTGAGACCTCAACGAACGAAGTTAGTGAGTCGGAGGTGAATGTTTCTAAGGCTAAAAAAGCAAAATTTCAGCTCATTAGGAAAAATGACAAGTGGCTTCAAATACTCCGACAGGGGGATTACGACATGGATTATGAGGAGTTGGAAAACCCCAAGGAGGAGGGCTAGGAGAAAGAAGCAGAGTTCCAACCCTTTACTGAGGGTCTGTGCGAGATCTACCAAGGTACAATCAAGTAGGCTTCCTTGACTAACTGTGTTTGGATGGGTCTGTAGAGTGGGTGTTGTGTATCTCAATGTTAGACTTTTGAGTACTAACACCTCTTGTAATTTCTCTCTCTCTCTCTCTCTCTATATATATATATATATATATATATATATATATATATATATATATATATATATATATATATATATATATTTTGAGGTGTCCTTTCTCTAAGCCGGGCTGTGGCTAAATAAGCTGCCCAGTCGCCCGAGGGGGTATTCGAACCCAAGACCTGTGCTTGGGCGCCCCCCGTACTTCCACTAGGCTAGTGCCTTAGGGACTTCTAATTGCTATATATATTTTTTTTTGGAAAAAGGGTAAATTTTATTCCATCATCTCAATAAGGTTACAACATAGTGATACAAGCCCAACTCAGGGGGACATTACTAGTACATCCGACTCAATGTTATGAAGTATGCCCACCACTGGGGTGGATAGTCCCTCATAAATGCGCCGGTTCCTCTCCCTCCAGACATGCCAAACTGACGCAGCAAGTCTCAATCTAGCATGCCTAGCCCAGCTCTGCTCCTTGCCCCTGCAATCACCAATCCACTTAAGGATTTCTCTGAAGTCCCGCTCCCTGCCAACCCCTCCCAAGTGTCTCCGGCACTGCTCTGCCCAGATGCTCCATGCCACATGGCACTGAAAGAACAGGTGCCCAATAGATTCAGGCTCTGTCTCACACAAAACACACTCAGGCTCAGGAACAGAAACCCCGAACCGAAGCAATCTGTCCCGAGTAAGCAACCGGCCCATCACCAGTTTGTATGCAGACAATTGCATCTTCCTGGCGAGCCCCTTCCCCCAGACAAAGTCGTACTCCTCAATATCATCGAAGTGGGGGCGGACAAGGTCGTAGCAGCTGCTAAATCTGAACTCCCCAGCACCCTCCGAGCGGCCGGGAGGGGCCCACATCCAGACATCAGACAGTGCCGTAGGAGTGATCTGCACCTGTCTGATCTCCTCAACTAACGCAGCAGTGAATCGATACTCCTCAGGCCTCCAGATCCCACCACGTATGATGTGCCTACACGTCAGACCTCTGTATGCCACGCCGTCCCTCTGGGGCCCCAGAATCTCCAGGAGAGACTGACCTGAGATCCACGGATCGAGCCATAGATCCGTCTCCCCTCCCTCCCTCATCCTCCTCCGCAAAGGGTAAATTTTATTCCAAAATCAACTCAACTCATACAGATTAAAGTACATCCCATGGATCTCTCACCCTACTAGGGTGACATAGCATTTACGTTAAACTCAATATTAAGAAGTATGCCTATAGGGGGAGTGGAGAGCCCCTCAAAAATACGTCTATTTCATTTCCTCCATACATGCTAGACCGACAGCTAGTCGCAATCTGACGGTCTTGAACCGAACATGTCCCCTACCTCTCTGGCCACGAATCCCCGTGATGATGTCTCGAATGTCTTTGCCTGTGTCACAACCACCCAACGATCTGCGACACTGTTCAGACCAGATATACCAGGACACTATGCACTCAAAGAACAAATATCTCATGAATTCATTTCCTGTTTCACACAGCATACATTTGGGATTGGGGATGGGGATCCCAAATGTAATGAGCCTATCTCTCGTCAGCAGTCGCCCCAACATCAACCGGCAGATGCATAATTGCATCTTGCGAGCTAGACCCTTGCACCAGATGAAGTCGTAATCCTCACTTCTGTGGTTCGTTTGGCGAACCAGGTTGTAGCAACTCTTGAATTGGAATTCCCTTATAGCTCCAGGGTTAGCAGGCGGATCCCAAATCCATCTATCAGCCAGCTGACTCGGGTCAATGTCTACCGCTCGAATAGCCGCTCCAAGCTCTGTCGTGTGGCGATATAACTTTGGCCTCCATTTACCATTCCTGATAATATGCTGACACTTCATCCCTCTACCAGCCTCCCTGTGTAGTTGGTCGCTCAGTATCTCTAGCAACGATCGACGCTCCATCCAAGGGTCCAGCCAAATGTCAGTACCTGTCCCATCTCTCATAATCCGTCGAATAGAAGATTTGAGAACAGCTCTGTGACGGATGATACTTTTGAAGGTCACCGAGTGGTTATTGTTGGGGGCACAAGTCCAGTAGTTGTCCATCTTCACATACTGACTGGACATCCAGTCCGCACATAACGACCCACCTTTAATGAACCTCCACGCCATCTTCAGTTTCGAGGCCTCCCTGACTGCCAGGAGTGGTCTGATCTCCACCACACCCTCCTCCCGAGGTCGGCAGAGTTGCTCCCAGTCTGAGGAGGTGGGGTCTGATCTCCACCACACCCTCCTCCCGGATCCACCATGACCGGGCTGAGGAGGTGGACTTCATTTGGGACAAGGAGATTGTCCAAAAAATGCAACTATGTGCATACCGACTTCTACGGGGTAGACTGATGACGAGAGACAGACTCCTCAGGTTTGGGATGCAGATCCCAGATGCCAAGTGTGTGCTATGTAATGGGGAGGACGAATCTATGGGGCATCTCTTCTTTGTATGCCCGATGATCTGGCACATTTGGACTGAGTAGTGCGTGCAGCTGAGAAGAGGAGTTGGGGTGGATAGAGACATTCGAAGCATTCTCAGCTGGATCCAAGATCACAGAGGCCGTGATCCGGGGAGGGCCAGAAGAGCCAGAGTTCATCTCGCCGCGTCCGTTTGGTACATCTGGAAGGAGCGGAACAGACGTATTTTCGAGGGCTTGACTACCCCCCATTGGAATTCTACATAACATAGAATTCGATGTATCAGTAATGTCCCCATAATATTATAATTTGGGGCATGAGAAGTTGTGATATTTATGTATTGTAATACCTTTTCCGCTATATGCGAGGAATAAATTCACCATTATTCCAAATATATATATATATATATATATATATATTTTTATATATATATATATATATATATATATATATATATATATATATATATATATATATATATATATATATATATATTGAAAGAACTACGTCCACGTGGGGATGTAGCCTTTACTAATAAATCATTTAGAAAAGTACAAGAGCTAATTACAACTTTAATCCATCAAGTCTTATACATAACCAGTACCCTTCTAATCAAGCAAGTATATGCCTTTGGCCAAATAAAAGACAGGCAGTTAAAAGACATGAACAAATGGAGGTATGAAAGCTAAGGTTACTCTCAACAACTTATTCTTGAAGTTAAAAAATAGGCGGTTAAAGCTTTACAACATTGTGGATATATAAGAGGGTAGGTCCCATACTTCCTGTCAGTAAAAAAGGAGCTGAGAGGAGTTAGGAGACGATCTCCAGAAATATGATGCATACCGAATATTGGCCAAATAAAGATAAATATAGGGGTGAAGAGTATAAGGGGATACACATGTAGAGGAGTTATTAGAGACCATTGTGGCGTTCTGTGGATTGCATGGAGTTTCTATTACGAGTCTACTAGTGTATTGGAAGCTGTTGCTAGAATGACTACATAATCCAACATTGTCACCAATTATCTATTATTGGGTGGGTGGTAAATTCAGATTTGATCTAATTAATTTTTGTGGCTGAGAAGGAAAATGCCCATGGAAAGTCTAGCCTATGGTCCAAAAACTGAAGAGGATAAATAACACTCTGGGGCTTTAAGGAATGTGGAGAGAAGGTTAATTCTTTGGCTAGATATTTATCTATGAATGGTATTACAGAAAGGAGGATGGGAATATATGAGCATGAGTCTGATCTTCCAAGAACGGCTAAAGGCAAATACTTGCTTGATTTGAAGGGCACTGCTTGTGTACAAGACTTGATGGATTAAAGCTGTAATCAACTTTTATACTTTTCTAAATGATTTATTAATAAAGGCTACGGTACCACGTGGACGCGCTTCTTCCAAACACTATATATATATATATATATATATATATTTTTTTTTTTTTTTTTATATATATGCTATTTGTACCTCCAAATTGTACCTCCAAACCGTCCCTCCTTACGTGGCATAAATATATATATATATATATATATATATATATATATATATATATATATATTGACGTGATATATTGATGTGGCAGCTGACGTGGCAAAATTTAAAATTCAAATTAACATTAAACTTAATGTTAACATTAACATTAACATTAAAATTAAAATTAATATTATCGTTAATATTAACAATAATATTAATATTAACACTAAATTAACATTAATACTAACGTTAATTAATATTAACATTAAATTAATATGGACAAAATTGGGTAATTAACTTTTGGGTTAAAATTTGCCATATCATTGGTCATGTCAGATGACATATAATATTATTTAACATGCCATATCAGCTGCCACATAAGGAGGGATGTATTGGAGGGACAATTTGGAGGTATGAATAGCACTATATATATATATATATATATATATATATATATATATATATATATATATATATATATATATATGTTTGGAAGAAGTGCGTGGAATATGGCAGTGCATAGCGGGAGGATTGTCCCCCTTTTCCGGTTGGTGAGTCCAGCTGTATCCCATTTGATTTATGCTGACGATTTATTGGTGCTATGTAATGATGAAGATGAATCTATGGGGCATTTCTTCTTTGGTTGCCCGGTGACCTGGCACATTTGGACTGAGCAGTGTGCACAGCTGAGAGGAGGTGTTGGGATGGACCGAGACATCCGGAGCATTCTCAGCTGGATCCGAGATCACAGAGGCCGGGATCCGAGGTGGGCTAGAAGAGCCAGAGTTCGTCTTGCTGCGTCTGTTTGGCACATCTGGAAGGAGCGGAACAGACGTATTTTTGAGGGCTTGACTACCCCCCTATTGGAATTCTACATAATATAGAATTCGATGTATCTGTAATGGCCCCATAATAGTATTATTTGGGGCATGGAGAGTTGTGATGTTGTACTTTAATACCTTTTCCGCTATATGCGAGAAATAAATTCACCCTTATTCCAAATATATATATATATATATATATATATATATATATATATATATATATATTGGAAAAAGGATAAATTTTATTCCAAAAGCAATGCAGTAATCTTACAACATACAATCAAAGTGGGACTCCCACTCTTTAGTTCCCCGTAGCATTAACATCAAACTCTATGTTATGGAAAATGCCTACCGGAGGGGTGACCAGCCCCTCAAATATCCGACGGTTTCGTTCCCGCAATATATGCCAAACTGAGGCTACCAGTCGCACTCTGGCGGTCCGGAACCAGTCATGCCCTCTACCTCTGCTATCCCGGAGCACAGTGATGATGTCCCCAATTCCCTTCCTGGAGTCACATTCTCCCAACGCTCTACACTGCTCAGACCAGATCTGCCATGCCAGGGCACACTCAAAGAAAATATGCCCTATAGATTCATTCTCCACGCTGCAGAGCACACATTTGGGATCAGGGACCGGTACTCCAAACGAACTCAGACGATCCCTAGTCAAGAGACGGCCCAGTAGAAGCTTGTAGACACAGAGCTGCATCTTCCTGGCTATACCCTTGCACCATACGAACTCGTAGTCAGAACTCTGAGGTAAGGTGCGCCGGATGAGTTTGTAGCAGCTCCGAAATTGGAACTCTCCAGTACCCGGAGTAGCCCCTGTCGACTCCCAAATCCACCGACCAGCAGTCAAGTCCGGATCAATGGCAATAGTACTGATGATCCCGTCTAGCTCCTCAGTAAACCGATATGACTCCGGCCTCCACTCTCCGTCGCGTATGATACGACTACATGTCAGCCCACGCCTGTCCTCTTGATGTGTCGGGGATCCCCTGATGTCCAATAGCGAAAGCCGATCTATCCAAGGATTCCGCCAGAGGTCCGTTCCAGATCCATCCTTCATGACCTTCCGGATTGCAGATTTGAGAACCCCCTGTGTCTCAAGACATTTTAAAGGCGACAGAGTGATTGTTGTCAATAGCACAGGTCCAAAAGTTGTCCTGCTTCACATATCTGTTGTGCATCCAGTCAGCCCGAAGGGACCACCCGTTGATGAATCTCCATGCCATCTTTAGCGCAGAGGCCTCCCTGATCTCTAGCAATGGCCTAAGCCCCACTCCTCCCTCCTTCCTGGGTCTACAGAGCTGCTCTCTAGCAATGGCCTAAGCCCCACTTTCCTAATAGTAGCAACAGGGAGAAGGATGGATTGCAGCCAGAAATAAGCCACAGCCGAAATCACCGATCTGACCAGCTCGATGCGTCCTCCAAAGGACAATCCGGCGGCTTGCCAACCTTCCACTCTCCTCTGGACGTACTCCACCAGACTATGGCAGTCCTGATCCCGAGCATAGTTGACTGTGAGAGGCACTCCTAAATATCTCACCGGAAGGTCACTCCTCTCAATTCTCAGCACATCGGCCCGCTTCTCCTTCTGGGGACATAGGGAGCTGAAGTACACCCTGCTCTTTTCTCTGTTCATCTGAAGGCCCGAGAGAGAATTCAACTCTCCCATAATCTCGGCAATCGTCTGCAAATCCTTCGTCGATGGCTGGATGAACACCAAGAGATCATCTGCATAGATAAGGTGGGTGACTGGGGGATCTACCCTCCTGAACAATGGGACCAGCCTCCCACGGTGTACTGCCAGGTCCACCAAACATGTGAAGTATTCCATGACAAGCGTGAACAGGTAAGGGGACAGAGGGTCACCTTGCCTAAGTCTACGGTTGCTCTGGAAGTACCCATAAGGGATGTCCTGGATGAGGACAGAGAAAGTGGGGGACGTGATGCACTCTCGGATCAATACAATCCAGTGGTCCGCGAAACCCATGGCGGACATCAGATGACAGAGGAAGTCCCTATTGACCATGTCATACACCTTCCTCAAGTCCAGTTTTACACATGCTTTCTCCCCTCCGGGTTTGCTAAAGCCCCTCACCATCTCATGAGCCAGGAGGCTGTGCTCAGCGATCGACCTCCCCTTGATGAACGCAGCCTGATTCGGAGATACCAAGTCCTGCATGATCCCCTCCATCCGCCGGCACATAAGGTGCGTAATTATCTTATAAAGATAATTACAACACGCAATAGGTCTGAAATCCGCCAATGCTGTCGCTCCCTCCTTCTTTGGCACCAAGGTCAGGAAAGTGTGATTCAGCTCTTTCAGTAGCTTCCCTTTGGTGAAGAATTTCTGCACCACCTCCAAGACCTGATACTTCAGAATGTCCCAGTGGCGTTTGTAGAACCCACTGCTAAAGCCATCCGGTCCGGGAGCCTTGTTGGGATTCGCCAACTTGACAATTGATTCCACCTCCTCCAAAGTAACAGGGACAAAAAGAATGCTATTCCCATACGGAGTCACCAACCTCTTCGTAATAACCTTTGGGAACACAGACAAGTAATCAGTCTGGAAATATAACTCAGAGTAGTACCTGACAGCCTCGTCCTGGATCTCAGCCGGCTCTCCCACAAGGTTGCCATCCACATCAAGAAGCTGGGAGATGTGATTTCTATGCTGTCTGGTCTGGATGACATCATAGAAGAACTTGGAACATCGGTCGCCGTCCTTAAGCCAGGAACATTTGGCACGCTGAGCCGAGCTAATCTCCTTCTGCAGCTGCAAGATGTTTACTTCTCCGATCAGCTCCTTCGCTCTCGCCGCCAGGTCACCGTTAAGCATGTCAGATTGCATGTCCTGCTGGATAGCCCGCAGCTCTACCTCCTTATCTTCTAAGGTAGACTTGGGCAACCCCTTCACCCAACTCCGTAGAGCCTTCTTCGTAGCCTTGAGTCGACGCACCAAGCGAAACTGGGCCGTCCCCTCCTGACAACTAGTAAGCCCCTCTGAGACAGCCTCCAGATAGCCCTCCGAGAGATAACAACAGTTGTTGTACCTAAAAGGGCGGGACTTCCCAGGAGACCGAGTAGTGAAGCCTACCCTGATGGGGGAATGATCGCTCGTCCCAGCGGCCAGGCCCTCAGCCGAAGAATTGGGGAAATGCCGAAACCATTTCCCATTGCCCATGGCTTTATCAAGCTGGCATGCAACCCTGTTCCGGATCGCTTTGTTATGCCAAGTCCAAATAAAGCCTGAGCGCGACAATCCTTGGAGGCCCGCCTGGAGGAGACATATGTGGAAATCATATAGTATAGAGTCTGGAACTGGACGGCCGTCCACCTTCTCCCCTCGATGTAGAAGGTCATTGAAGTCCCCGATTAGTAGAAGCGGAAGTGACGACGAATCAGCAGCGACGGCAACCCTGGAGATGTCACTCCACAGGGACTCCCGTCTCCTATCGTTGTGGCCGTAAACCGTCCCCAGCAAGAACCGAAAACCACCCTTGTTCGAGAAGGAGATGGCAATCAACTGCTCCGTCATCAAGATCAAGTCCCCTTCCCAGCTCTTCGAGTTCCATCTGACCCAAATCCTGGCCATGTCACATAGGGCCAGGTTGTGTAGTTGGGCCCAATGAGGTGGGGTCCGTCGAGCAAGAGTCTTTTCACCTTTGATCTTCGATTCTAACAGTACAGAAATGTCGCACTTGAAGAACCCCACAAATCTCTCTCCACCTCCCTAGCGAACACGCTCCCCTCACATTCCAGGCGATGATAGCCGTTAATTTATGAGAGGATGAGTCCCCTGGGAAACACCCGGATGGGTACCTGGGAAATGTACCGCATCCGACGCTAATAGATCCTCCTCCATCCCAGTCGGGATGGTCTGCTGGGGAACGACCTGAGAGAGCACCATCGCCCAGGCAGGGTTGTCAACACACACTGCCTCCTCCCTTGTAGAGGGATGCCCCCCCTCCCTGGAGGGATCGTCACTCAGCGGACCAACAGCACGGCGCTTCCTACAGTAGACATGTCCCTCAGCCGATCCGCCACCCTCTCGCACCTCTCTCCCCGACGCTACCATGCCTCTGGTAATCATACCCCTCTGCCCCGGGCCGGAGATCAAAGCCCCACTCGTGGGAGCTAGCAGGGAAGAAACAATCAGGCTCATTCCGCCATCACTCACTGGAGGAGTAGTTCCTTCCGGCAAGACCTCTCCATTGTCATCTCTGGAATTCATGTCACAGGATGAATCTGGAACCTCACGAAAGGGAATATGAGGCTCCACCGGGGGGCCTACTGACGAACAAGCACTGGCCAGATGTCCGAAACAAGAACATCGTGAACAAGTAGGTGGGATCCATTCGTATTCCACCTTCTGGGTTAGCACCTCTCCAGAAGGAATTTCATATTCCACCACCCTTGGTAACTCCCCTCCAGCCCGAATCTCCACAAAAATTCTGGCATACATCAACCTCGAACGGAAGGCAGTAGCTTCATCCGCCTTGATCGGGGTGCCCACCAAGCTCGTCAGACTCATCAGCAATGGGATACTCCAGAACCGGACAGGAAACTCAGGGAAGCGAATCCATACATGGATGACATTCAGGACTTCCCTCTCACATCTAAGTTCTGGAGTCCATTCCTTCAGAATGATGAGCCTGCCGTTGAACGTCCAGGGGCCGCCTTGCAGGATCCTTACGACATCCTCCGCAAGTCCAAACTTCACATAGTAGAAGCCGTTCTCGCGAGCAAAGAACTCTATACTGCCTTTAGGCTGCCAGACTCGTGCTGCATAACCCTGGATCTGTCCGTAGAAAGGCTTGTTGCCTAGGACGTACAGAACCAGAGTATTCTCCCAGTAGGCATTCACCTTCTCTATCTCCTCCGCAGGGAACGAGGCCCGGAAACCCCTCCCTGCCTTAATCGGTGGCACGTACTCCATCGATGTGGGACTTTTCGGTCCCACAGGTTTGCAAATACCTGTCCAGGACCTTCCAGACGGCCGTGTAGTCGTCCCATGTGGCCTGGTGACAACCTCGGGGGGGGGGGGGGAGACCCAGATCCCTGACCGTCGAGATCCACCACCTTGCTCTTCCCCATATCCGCCGCGGTCGCCTTGGGCCGCCAGCCCACCGATCTCCCAGCAGACGCCACATGACCACGGGCCAATGGCCGTGCCCCTGACCCCCCTGTCGTCTGTCAGCAGGGTGGCGATCCCTAACATGGCCCTGTCCTCCAACCTTTCCCCCGGTCTTCGTAACCGTCATCCATCCTCCCTCTATCCGTCCTCCCGAGATCCAGATCCTGCTCCGAATTCGAAATTCGGAGCGTTGGAGACACCCCGAAGGATCCGATCCCCGTTCGATCCCGTCGCGACCGCATGGTGGGGTGCGCCCGACCCCCCCGGAATCGACCCCAACCCCCCCCCCCCCGGCAGGGGGGAGCACCGCCCGGAAGGGGTCCGCCCGACCCCCCCCCCCCCCCACCTTCGCTCCCGCCCCCCCTCCCCCCCACTGCCTGGGGGGGGGCGCCGCCAGCCTGCCGCAGATCCGGGGGGTCCGCCCCACCCCCCCACCAACGATCCTGCGCCCCCCGCCCCCTACCGCCTGGGGGGGGGGCGCCGCCGCCTGCCACAGATCCGGGGGGTCCGCCCGACCCCCCCCCCCCCCCCCCCCCCCCCCCACCGATCTCGCTCCCCCTCTCCGCCTGGGGGGGCGCCGTCGCCGACCGGGGCGGGGGGGCTGCCCGGCCCCCCCTCTTCCCGGTCTTCCTCCCCCCCGCTGGCGAGGGGATCTGGTGGCCGCGGGGGAGGAACCCTAGCCGCTCGGTCGCCCGCTCCCGCTCCCGAGTCCATCTTTTATATATATATATATATATATATATATATATATATATATATATATATATATATATGTTTGGAAGAAGCGCGTGGAGTTGAAGCCACTTTTCGTTCTCCCTAGTCAGCTGGAGCTCATCCTTTTCGGCTATTCTCATATTCGCTTCTAACTCCATGGCCTTATCCTCGGTGGTCTCGGGGTAGCTTTCAGCCGGATTCCACGCTTTGGAGGTGGATTGAGCCTCAACCCTTGGAGGCATCTCCTCTCCCTACTATCTTCTTCTATGATGAGAGACTACCCTACTCCATGGCCAAAAGGGGACTCAGTAATGGCCCTGGCTGGATCATGCAACCTTCTCTCAAATGGACCAGTAGGCACATGTGCTGAGTTCTTAGGTAAGTAGATAGGTTGAGGATTCACACTTTCATAGAGCACTTACATAAGCTCCTCTCTCAACTCTTACCAGACAAGGTCGAGCACATTTCCGCAAGATGTCCTATGCACCGACAAGCCGTACACGTCGGCGGTAGCCATTCGAAGGATATTGACTGCTCAAAGCGACGCCCATCAGGAAGCCACACCAAGACAAGCAAGGGGAGCCCTCGATATACAGTGGTCTCTACAAGGACACGAGCATAAGCCAACTGCTTGCGGTAGGCCGTGCCTGCATCCATGTAAATCAGGACACCAATTAGGAAATTACACTTGCGATCTTTCGAATTGAGGGAAAAAAAAATAAAAATAATATATATATATATATATATATATATATATATATATATATATATATATATATATATATATATATATATATATATTGAAATTGTAATTTTATTAAACAATTAAAAGATACAAGGAGTGTTGGGACTTGTGTTTCCCTAACACTTGAACAATGCTACATCAACACATATCTCCACCCTACAACTCAAAACACATAAATCGATTGTTTAGCCCCTTGGTTGCCCGTGTACCAATCCTCAAACTGGGATTAGAACATAGCTTCTTCCTCCAAGCTCTCCGTTCACATTGGTATATCGCTATCCTCTTGCTGGAGGAGTTGAAGCCACTTCTCGTTCTCCCTAGTCAGCTGGAGCTCATCCTTTTCGGCTATTCTCATATTCGCTTCTAACTCCATGGCCTTATCCTCGGTGGTCTCGGAGTAGCTTTCAGCTGGATTCTACGCTTTGGAGGTGGATTGAGCCTCAACCCTTGGAGGCATCTCCTCTCCCCTACTGTCTTCTTCTCTGATGAGAGACTACCCTACTCCGTGGCCAAAAGGGGACTCAGTAATGGCCCTAGCTGGATCATGCAACCTTCTCTCAAATGGACCAGTAGGCACATGTGTTGAGTTCTTAGGTAAGTAGATAGGTTGAGGATTCACACTTTCACGAAGCACTTACATAAGCTCCTCTCTCAACTCTTCCCAGAAGGGGTCGAGCACATTTCCTCAAGATGTCCTATGCACCGACAAGCCGTACACGTCGGCAGTAGCCATTCGAAGGATATTGACTGCTCGAAGCGACGCCCATCAGGAAGCCACACCAAGACAACCGAGGGGAGCCCTCGGTATACAGTGGTCTCTACAAGGACACGAGCATAAGCCAACTGCTTGCAGTAGGCCGTGCCTGCATCCATGTAAATTAGGACACTAATTAGGCAATTACACTTGCGATCTTTCGAATTGAGGGCTCATTCCAAAGCTGAAGCTTCGGCTCCAGAAGCTGCACCCAAATAGGAATAGAGGCCAGGAGATCTCGCTCAATGGAGATCAACGGATCCCACCGCTTGGTGATGATGTGCCTTTTGTTGAACATCCAGGGGCTACCTTGCAACATTGCCTCAAGATCTGATTCCAAAGTGAAGTACACAAAGAAGAAGTCATTCTCGCGAGAGAAGACTTCTAGGCCACCCAATGGATTCCAGGTCCTGTGAACGAAGGTAGAGATAGCCAGATATGACGGCCGTTGCCTAATCACGTACATAATCATAGTTAACTTCTACTTCGTCGCTGATATCTTCATGTCCACAGCGGAGATATCCGTTGTACGGACTCTGTCCACCAACCGAGGATCCTCGAAGTGGAGTCTCAAATCGACAACAACCGAAGGAGGGGAACGGATTGTCCCAGGAGATAGGTTTGGATTTGGAAAGAAATATACTCGACCGACTTTGTAAGAGGGGGACGAGGCGCGTCCTTACACTTCTCCCTACTATCTGGCAACCCTTGAGTCCTACAATCCTGCCGCAAGATAGGGTGACCTGTGACTCAATTCCTATGCATTGTTGTCCCCACTAGTGATTTTAAGGTGAGCGGACCTTACTTCACTCCCTAACCTTGGAACTTGACCAGCTTAGACGCTATGCTACCCTGATTCTCCAGCAAGATTTGAACACACCTTGTTTCTGTGGCGAAACACATGGACCCATCCTCTCTCTCTTCCACAGGCGTCAGGAGGTTGTAGGATGCCTTGGTCGTCCGCCGAAGGGTCTCATTCGCCTTCACCATTGGGTGGATTTGCAAGCCCTAAATCGAAAGAGCCACCATGGACATTGACATCGAGAGCTTATATATATATATATATATTTTTTTTTTTTTGGAAAAAGGGTAAATTTTATTCCATCATCGCAATAAGGTTACAACATAGAGATACAATCCCAACTCAGGGGGACATTACTAGTACATCCGACTCAATGTTATGAAGTATGCCCACCAGTGGGGTGGACAGTCCCTCATAAATGTGCCGGTTCCTCTCCCGCCAGACATGCCAAACTGATGCAGCAAGTCTCAATCTAGCACGCCTGGCCCAGCTCTGCTCCTTGCCACTGCAATCACCAATCCACTTAAGGATTTCTCGGAAGTCACGCTCCCTTCCAACCCCTCCCAAGTGTCTCCGGCTCTGCTCTGCCCAGATGCTCCACGCCACATGGCACTGAAAGAACAGATGCCCAATGGATTCAGGCTCTGTCTCACACATAACACACTTAGGGTCAGGGACAGAAACCCCGAACCGAAGCAATCTGTCCCTAGTAAGCAACCGGCCCAGCACCAGTTTGTATGCAGACAGTTGCATCTTCCTGGCAAGCCCCTTCCCCCAGACAAAGTCGTACTCCTCAATATCATCGAAGTGTGGCCGGACAAGGTCGTAGCAGCTGCTAAATCTGAACTCCCCTGCACCCTCCGAGCGGCCGGGAGGTGCCCAAATCCAGACATCAGACAGTGCCGTAGGAGTGATCTGCACCTGTCTGATCTCCTCACCCAACGGAGCAGTGAAACGATACTCCTCTGGCCTCCAGACCCCACCACGGATGATGTGCCTACAAGTCAGACCTCTGTATGCCACGCCATCCCTCTGGGGACCCAGAATCTCCAGGAGAGACTGACCTGAGATCCACGGATCGAGCCATAGGTCCGTCTCCCCTCCCTCCCTCATCCTCCTCCGCATAGCCGTCCGAAGAACAGGACGGTTCCTCAGGATATGCTTGAAAGACACAGAGAAGTTGTTGTCAATTTCACATACCCAGAAGTTCCTGCCCCGTAGATACCGACTAGTCATCCAGGCCGACCATAGAGAATCACCCTGAAGGAACCTCCATGCCAGCTTGATCCCCGCCGCCTCCCTGACAGAAACAAGTGATCGCAGGCCCACACCTCCCTCCTTCCTGGGCCGACAGAGCTGCTCCCAAGAGATGGCATGAATTCCCCCATGCCAGATGAACTTGGCACATATGCCCTCAATCTTTCTGATAGTAGCCAAAGGGACCATAATCGATTGGAGCCAGAACAGAGCAATAGCAGAAATAACCGAGCGAACCAGCTCAATACGCCCTCCAAACGATAGGCCAGCCGCCTGCCAGCCCTCAACCCTCCTCTGTGCAAAATCCACCAGACTCTGACAGTCACGTTCCTTCGCGTAGTTGACGGAAAGGGGCACCCCCAGATATTTCACCGGGAGGTCCCCCTTTTCCACCCCAAGCTCCATGGCCCGCTCCTCCTTCAAAGTGCAAGAGTTGCTGAAGTAGACTTTGCTCTTGTCCCTGTTTAACCGAAGGCCCGAAAGCTGTCCGAACTCCTCCATCACTGCCGCAAGCTCCCTCATCCCTCGCATTGAAGGCCTCAACAAGACCAATAGGTCATCTGCATAAATGAGATGAGAGACCACCGGGGAGACCCTGCTGTATATCGGTACAATCCTCCCCCGATGCACCGCGATGTCCATCAAACAGGTGAAATACTCCATCACAAGGGTGAATAGGTAGGGGGAAAGCGGGTCCCCCTGCCGAAGCCCCTCTGCTGCTGCCGAAGAACCCGTAAGGGATCCCCTGAATGAGGACCGAGAAAGTAGGAAAGGTGATGCACTCTCTGACTCTATCCACCCAAGTCTCGGAGAAGCCCATCGCACCCATCAAATGACAAAGGAAGTCCCTGTTGACGGTGTCGTAGGCTTTCCTCAGGTCGAGCTTCACACAGGCCTTCATCCCTCCAGGCTTGTGGAACTCCCGAATCAGCTCATGAGCCAGCAGGCTATGCTCCGCAATAGACCGCCCCTTAATGAAGGCCGCCTGATTCCGAGACACCAGACCCTGCATAGCATCCTCCATCCTCCTGCACATAAGATGAGTAATTATTTTATACAAATAATTACAGCAAGCAATCGGTCGAAAGTCAGCAAGAGAAGTCGCCCCCTCCTTCTTGGGCACAAGCGTCAGGAAGGTGTGGTTCAGCTCCTTCAGGAGCTTGCCCGTATCAAAGAACTCCTGAACAGCCTCAAGGACCGGAACCTTTAGGATACCCCAATGGCGCTTGTAGAAACCACTGGAGAACCCGTCCGGCCCAGGAGCCTTGGAAGCATTAGCCTGCATCACAATCGCCTCCACCTCCGCCATCCGGATAGGAGCCATAAGCAGACTATTGCCGTACTCCGTAATCACCGTCTTCGTAATCAGCTGCGGGAAAACCGAGGGATAGTCCGTCTGATGATAGAGCTCAGAGTAGAACTGGACAGCCTCCTCCTGGATAGCAACCTGGTCGGTCACAAGACGCCCGTCCCTGCCAATCAGTCTCTGAATACGGTTCCGGTGCTGGCGCGCCCGGATGACATCATAGAAGAATTTGGTGCAGCGATCCCCATCCTTGAGCCAGGAGCATTTGGCCCGTTGGGCCGCACTAATCTCCTGCTGAAGCCTCAAGGTGTTGACCTCTGCAGCCAACTTCTTCTCTCTAGCCGCCATCTCCCCACTCATCATGTCGCCCTGAAGCTCTGACTGCAGGTCTCTCAACTCCGCCTCCTTCTCCTGTAAGGAAGTCCGGGGAAGCGCCCTCACCCAGTCTCTGATGGCGCGTTTGGTTTTCTTCAGCCTGTGAACCATACAAAACTGGGCAGTGCCGACCGCCTCCTGGCCAAGACCTCCCGCCACAGTCTCCTCATAGCCAGCCGATAGGAACCAACTGTTGTCATACCGGAACGGACGGGCTCTCCATCTGGGACTCTCCACGAAGCGCACCAGGATCGGCGAGTGGTCACTGGTCCCCGCAGGGAGCCCCTCAGCCACAGAGGAGGGGAAAAGGCGGAACCAATCACTGTTCCCCAAAGCACGATCCAGCTGGCATGCCACCCTGCTCACCTCCGCCTTGTTGTGCCAAGTCCATATGTGCCCTATCCTCTCCAGATCCCTGAGCCCTGACTGGAGCAAGCAAGACTGAAAATCTGAGAGGATCTGGTCCGGGACCGGCCGCCCCCCCAACTTCTCTCCTCTGTATAGCGTAGCATTGAAGTCTCCCATAATAAGAAGCGGGAGATGTCGATGCAGCGCTAGAGAACTCAGCCTGATGATGTCCTGCCACAAAGTCTCCCGACGTCTCCTGTCATTGTGCCCGTAGACGGCACCCAGAAGGAAACGGAACCCCCACTTGTTGGTGAAGGAGATAGCCACCAGCTGGTCAGACATATAAACCTCCTCTCCCTCCCAACTAGCTCCATTCCATCTAACCCAGATCCTCGCCATATCACAGAGACCAAGGTTGTGAAGCTGGACCCAGTCCGTAGGAGTTCTACGGGACAGAGTTTTCGCCCCCCTGATCTTAGTCTCTAGTAATATCGAGATTTCACACTGTTCCCTCCTCAGCACCTCACTAATCTCCCTCCATCTCCCCAGAGAACACCCCCCCGGACATTCCAGGCAAGGGCCGACATCTAAACCGCGGGTGGGGTCCCCTGAACATCCTCTGAAGGGGCACCCGGGGAGAGTGCAACCTCCATATCTCTGGTATCCTCATCTCTATCCCCCTGAAGAAGGAGGGACAGAGTAGGGGCCGCGGCCCCGTGTGGGTCCCCCTGTGGGGGAGGCTGTGCTAGAACTGCCACCCATTTAGGATTGACCTTCCACACTCTCTCCGTCCCACCCTGTCCGCTGTCCTCACTATGCGCCTCCGTAGCCTGGCGCTTCCGACTGTACACCTGAAGTGCTAGCGCGTCTTTATCTCCCTGTCGCCTGTCCTCCTGCCCCATACTCCTGGTGGTCATGGTCCTCGTCCCCATATACTCAACCGTCGCTCCAGCAAGATCCACCGTCGGAGACCCCTCATATTCCCCCGAGATGGGGGAAGTGTCTGCCTCCATCTCATCCTCCATCAAGCCCACCTGGTCCGCAACAGGTGGGTCATCAGCACCACCTGCCTCCTGCACTACCTCCTCCGTCACCACCTCAGAAGCTCCTCCACGTCTACAAGCACTCGGGAGATGCCCAAAGCAGGCACATGCCGGACATCTTGGGGGAACCCACTCATACTCCACCTTCTGCATAGCGAACTGGCCAGAAGGGGTCCTGTACTTCAACTGCTCAGGCAGATCCAACTTAGCATCAATCTCCACAAAAACCCGTGCATACATCAATCTAGACCTGAAGGTGGTGGCCTCATCCGCCTTAATCGGCTTGCCAATGAGGCTGGCAAGTCTCATAAGAAGGGGGACACTCCAGAAGCGAACCGGGAACTCAGGAAACCGAACCCACACAGGCACCGCATTAAGCACCTCCTTCTCACACCTCAAGTCGGGAGTCCATTGCTTCAGAATAATCAGGCGGCCGTCAAATGTCCATGACCCCCCTGGAGTATCCGAGTCACATCTTCTGCCAACCCAAACTTCACGAAGTAGAACCCGTTCTCCTTGGAGAAGAACTCCATGCTCCCCTTCGGCCGCCAGACTCTGTCCGCATACCCTCGGATCTGCCCGTAGAAGGGCTTGCTCCCCAACACATATAGCACTAACGTGTTCTCCCAGAATGCCGTCACCTTCGCCACTTCGTCGGCCGGAAAGTCGGCGCATAGCTCACCCCCAATCTCCATAGGAGCAACATACTCCATCGATGCTGGCGTCTTGGCGACCCCCGCCTTGCAAGCATCTGCCCAGGATACAGGTCGCGGGCCCGAACTCCGAGGTGGAATCGTCGGGGTTGGCCGGCCACTAATGTTCACAGCAGTCCCTTTTCCTCCGATAACTGGGACAGCCGTCCCCGACGACCCCTTCGCACGAGGCCGCCACGCAATTTTGGCTTGTCCCTCCCGTTCCACCGAGTGAACCCGACCCATCGTTGAACCTGTTCTCCTGGCTATCCCCGCCCTCCTGTCCGATCCCTGCGTATAAGCTGTGCCTCTCCTAGCCTCAGGGATCTGTGATCGTTGCCCTCCTCCCCGCCTAACCCTCCGATTCTGGACCGTAGTCCAAGCCCCCTCCTCATCCTCCAATCCCGACGATGTTCTTTGTGCGTTGAACACCATCGGAGAGCCCCCGGGGTTCACCACCGTCGAACGCCCAGTCGAAACCGTGCCCGGAGGGAAGGCGACCGTCCGCACAACTCCCCGGCCACCCCCCCCCCCCCGCCTGGGGGGGGTCGCCGGCCGCCACCCGCCCCCGGGGAATGGTCGTCGGACCTCCCCGGTCCTCCAGCGCTGCTCCAGCACCCGCACGTGGCTTTGCAGCAGCTGCTGCGCTCGCCGCCGGCGGCCGGCTGCCGCCGACCGCCTCCCTCCGGTCGCCACCGGCCGCCCCTGCCACCCCCTTGCCTTTCCCCCGGTCCGGGGGGCGGTTGGCCGCCTCCTTGTCCCGATTCGATGATGCCCTAGGTGCCCCTTCGACGCCGCCTAGGTCGCACGCGAGCGGCTCCATCATATATATATATATATATATATATATATATATATATATATATATATATATATATATATACAAGGATATGTTAGGTTGTGGACCGGCCCAAACTTTAGGAGAAAAATGAGGATTGTGCCTTTTACTGTATGATTTGTATAAATTGAATATCCATACCATATACCATGATATTGTTAGGGTTATATACTAAAAATATCACTTTCATATTATCTATATTTTTTTATCTTTTTTGAATGAGAATCATATAGGCAAATATTTGCATGTTATATTTGTTATAATGTTAATGCAAGTGTCTGATATTCTACATTGTAGATAATATGTTGTGTGATGATACACCGAAGATCATATTATTAGTTTCCTGCAGAATATATAAATGATTCACAACCTAGATGAATTTGAACAAATTATTGGCAATGTTGCAGTGTAATATGGTATTAGTCTATCTTAACGATAGGTTTACACTAGTGCACTTTGTATGTATTGAATATGACCACTTGAGGTTGTTCTTTTTCCACTAACTACATAAGAGATCAAACATCTCTGTTTTTATGGATGCTTGTGCTCTTAATCCGGATATAATAACGAACATGTATATGCAGTATGCATTATCTTAGCTCATAAAAGAGCGAGATTCATTATGGGTCAACAACCTCTATGAATTGTGTAATAACATTGTGTGTATGATGGGCTGTTGATGATAAAAGGAATCCATGTCCCGATACATCAGATTGATGATGTCCCTTAAGGAGCTCATAAGGATTGTCATGTAAACCCTGCAGGTGGATTAGATCCGACATGACAAATGAAGTTGAGTGGTACTACTTAAGGATAAAAGAATGTCGATCAATAAAGTTGTCAGTAGCTTAATTTGATCGACGGACATTCGATATCTTAACATGGGAAGACGAACGTGCATATAATAAGAAGGGGCCCATAAATGTAATTTGTGATTAGGAAGGTAGTGTAACGATAGCTATTAAGTAGACCGAGCTATTGTTAACGGGCCTAGGTTATGTGTTCGGGCTGAACATGGGATACCCAAATTTGCTAGGAGACCTAACTATAATTTTTTCTCACGGTCCCAGTCGTAGCAGATATATATCCTATTCTCTGGCCGTCATGATGTATCAGAAAAGAGAAGATTTCTCTAATTCGTTATTAATGTAAGGAGAGAAAGAGAGGTCAACCAAGGAGGTTGGGAGATCGTCGTCCACACGACGTCCAACCCGAGGATACGACATAAGATCTTGAGGTTGTTGACTAATCGAGGTAGTTGGCAATCATCACCTTCTTCTCATCACTTCATGTATAATTCGTGAATCCTATTTTTCATCATTGAAGGGTTAGATGACGCCTTAAACCTGTTCATCTTTTATCGATCGATAATGCACACCAATCTGCGGTCCTGGAAATCTCCAGTTCCATCATATATCCATGTTTTAAAGTTTGTATGGATTAAACTTCATGCAATTTGGAAATCTTTAATCCATTGATCAAATTATTCCTACTTTAATGGTTTCTGAATGATAGAACAAATGGGATCATTAGGTAGATGGGTTAAAGATTCTAAATTATATAAAGTTTAACACACATGCTTTACAATATGAATATTATGATGCACGATATGTTTTTTTTGGAGGAGAACCATAGAAAGGAAGGCATAGCGTGCAATTCAAGGTCTCTCAATATATATATATATATATATATATATATATATATATATATATATATATATATATATATATATATATATTTTTTTTTTTTTTGGAACCAGGTAAATTATTTCTGGAATCGCTCCCATTGGGATTCAAATTCCTGACCACTCGGGCCGCATGCATCTCTCTTAACCACTAGGCTAGAGGTCATTTGCATATATATATATATATATATATATAGTTGACAAACACTACTATCTCAAGTGGCTAGAGCGGGAGCACCCCCCCCCCCGAAGTCTCAAGTGGCTAGAGTGGGAGCACCCCCCCCCCCCCCCCCCCCCCCCCCCCGAAGTGGCATGTTCGAGCAAGGTTGACAATATCGGTATCGGACCATTCCTATGAGTATTGTGATCGGTGGTCCCCGAAGTCTCAAGTGGCTAGAGTGGGAGCACCCCCCCCCCCCGAAGTGGCATGTTCGAGCAAGGTTGACAATATCGGTATCGGACCATTCCTATGAGTATTGTGATCGGTGGTTTCAGATCGGAGTATCGAATTTTTTGGTATCGGAAAACAAATAATTATTAATAAATTATTAACATTTAGGCATAATTTTAAGTACTTCCAACGTTGTTTCTTAGTAGTTTTGAAATTGAATGAAATTGTAGTAATCTTTGTCGATTGATTTACATGTGATAGATAAGTTTTCTTCTGCTACATGCTTTTACAACCTTATTATGTTTTTACACCCTTGTTGATTGGTCTTTTTGGTTCATTTTTCTTTGCCAAATTGATCAAAAAAGAGATTCCCAATATCGGTATCAGTCAGTATCGGGTATCGGTCGGTACTGCATCAGGACATGCCAAATCGTATCGATATCGGTCGTATCGGATAGGTATCCGCCGATACTGTAAACTATGGGTTCGAGCTTTGGGGGAAGCATGTTAATTCCCATATGGTGGGAAATTAACATAGTGTAGCCGGTTGGGTGTTTCGGTGCGGGTGCAGTAGCGGATTGGCAGTTTGTGTGCAGGAGTGGGCCTTCGGGTCGGATGCGGGTGTATGTGTGTGTGTGTGTGTTTGTGTGTGTGTGTGTGGTTTAAATCTATAAAAGCTACTAATATAGGTCTTTTGGAGACTAACATTAGGAGTAATAAAACTTCTAAATTTGTTGCCGAGTTGCCTGGAGGTGGGTTTACTGTAATAATCCTGAAATATGGGGAGAATATGGAATATATATATGGAGTGCTAAAAATTTGACCAATCAAGTCAAATGATGGCAGTAAACTTCCTGAACAAAGGAGGGTTATGTGGTATATGGATCAAACTTAGGGGGCGTTTGGTATGCGGAATACTATATAGCCGGGAATTCTATATTCCCGGGAATCAAATTCCAAGAAATTAAATTCCCTGAAAAATTACATTCCCATGTGTGACAATACAAATATTCCCGGGAAAAAAAATAAAAAATAATAATAACGAAAAAAAATGAACAAATATAAAAAAAGGGGTAAAAACGACAAAAAATCGGTAAAAACAAAAAAAATGGTAAAAACGAAAAACGATGAAAAACGACAAAAATTCGGTTAAAACGACAAAAATGACCAAAAAAGCGAAAAAAAAATGTATAAACGACAAAAAATAACAAAAAAGGGTAAAAACGACAAAAATAACCAAAACACGACAAAAACGACATAAAATCGGTAAAAACGACCAAAAAACAAAAATGCGGCAAAAATGACAAAAAAAACAAAAAATCGGTTAAAACGAAAAAAAAGGTTAAAAACGACAAAAAAATCGGTTAAAAAGACAAAAAATAACCAAAATGCGACAAAAACGAAAAATAATCGATAAAAACGACAAAAAATCGGTTGAAACGACAAAAAATGACAAAAATTGGGTTAAAACGACAAAAAAAGGTTAAAAACAACCAAAAAAATCGGTTAAAATGACAAAAATAACCAAAAAGCGACAAAAACGAAAAATAATCGATAAAAACGACAAAAAACGACAAAAAATCGGTTAAAACGACAAAAAATAACCGCAAAAAACGACAAAAAAATCGATAAAAAGCAACAAAAAAGCGACAAAAATGACAAAAAACGCCATAAAATTAGTAAAAATGACCAAAAAGCGACAAAAACGACTAAAAATCGGTAAAAACAACCAAAAAAGTTACAAAAATGACAAAAAATCGCTTAAAACGACAAAAATTGACAAAAAAGCGACAAAAAAGACAAAAATTGGGTAAACACGACAAAAAATTATCAAAAAGTGACAAAAAAAGGCAAAATGAGTAAAAACGACAAAAAATCGCTTAAAACGACAAAAAATTGGTAAAAATGAAAAAAAAAAAACGATAAAAACGACAAAAAAATAATCAAAAAGTGACAAAAAAAAGTCAAAAAATGGTATAAACGACAAAAAATCGCTTAAAACGACAAAAAATTGGTAAAAATGACAAAAATGACAAAAAGCGATAAAAACGACAAAAAAAAGAAAAAAAAAATCAAAACTAATCAAAATTGATCAAAAAAGAAGAAAAAAATTTAGACAATTTTTTTTTTGCCCGGGCAAAAAAAAATACCAACCTATTCTCAAGGGATAGAATTCCCATGTTTTGTGGGTAAACTATTTACCCAGGTATTTATAATTCCCGGGAATAAATTTTTTATAAGCCAAACAAACGTGGTAATAGATTCCCATCTTAAATTTTTCCGGGAATAAAAAAAAAAATACCGCGTACCAAACGCCCCCTTAAGGTCTAAAAGGATACAGTTATGGGAAGACATTCACACAAGTAGCCAAGGACCTTTCGCTAGTATTGGGTGATTTTAACTGTGTTACATCTAACAGTGAGAAAATTTGAGGGAGACACATACAGACAGGAGAGGATACTTGAAGATCTTAATAATTGAATATCACAAGCTGGACTAGTAGAAGTAAATTCACTTGCGTATTCTTGGACGTGATCTAACCAGTTTTCAACATGATGATGTCTATAATAGACAGAAGCTTTGGATATGTACCTTTGATAAATCACCTTCCAAGTGTACCTTTGATAAGTCACATAAGTAGCCCATTTTGATATTCAAAGAGTTGGCATAAATTAGAAGGATAGAGAAAAGTGGTCAGTTTAGAATTGAACATACAGCAGAAAGGAAATACAATGTTCAGATTGGTCAGTTCTCTTAAGAAGTTCTCTTAAAATGGTGAAGCACTCTCCCAAAGGGTCGCTCATAACAGACAGGAGGAAAAGAAATCAGTTTTAAAGTGAGGGAATTACTTCATGACGAACAGAAAATACAGACCAATCCCATGGACAACTCACTAGCTGAAGAAAAGAACAGACTACAACAAGAACTGGACAAAGAAATACAGAAAATGAATGGGGTAGTTTTGGTGGTGCCAACCAAATGGTTTTGGGATATAGGATGTTGGTTTTCGGCGGCCTTAACTTCCAATTGTCACGTTGACTGCTCAACTGTCGCAAAAGCCAGATCAGTCTGATCAGGTGCTGTTTTGGATATCTCCGGGTTATGCATGATCGACCTGTCACTAACCCGTCAACTGCTGGGGTGCCAAAAGTGGAAGTTGGTTCCTATTATTGGCTGCTTCCATGTACAGGACCATTACATAGCTATATAAAGGGTCCTAGGGTCTCTTTGGGAGATTATCCCTGTGCTTGAGTGTTGTACGACAACTAATGCGTTGAGAGTAAGGAAGAGAAAAGTAAAAACGAGGTTGAAGAAGAGGGAGATTGGGTTTCTCAGGTCCCCTTGGATTTAAACTCTTCAGATTTTTGTGTGGTCTTGTGTGTTTTCTCATATCGGGTGGGTCTTGAAGTTGCAATGGATCTTCTTATAAAAGCCTTGTAATACCTATTTAACAGTAGTGATCTCACTCTCCCCGTTGGTTTTCCCGAGTTTGGTTTTTTCCACATAATCCTTGTGTACTTAGTGTGTTGTTTGAAAAGCCCACCATTGGTTTGTTGTTGGTTTCGGAGGCCTTATTGCAGAGCACAATTTTTTGGAAATATTTTCCTCCTTTTTATTCCCAACAGGAGACTTAACTTTTTTGATTTTAAAGGTTTGTACTGTATCACTATTATTATTATATATTGTGACAGATTTATTAAGAAAACTTAATAGCAAAGGGGATTACTGACAACAATGTAACCATACAGGGATTCATGGTAAATAATAAGTGTAGGGGGATTCCTGATATTTATCTATTATTTATTTTCTTTATTGTTAACTGTGTAATGAATCAGCAATATCAACTGTGTCTATCAACTAATTCATCGCTTATTCTTACGAAGTAATGCAATTTGCTTCCAGCTGGATGTTGCATCATCTCAACTTGTTGTGACCGATAGGGATTTCAGAGATCCAGATTTTAGGGTGCAGCTTGTTGATACTGTGAAATCATTGTTGTCTCTGAGAGTTATTCCTGTTTTTAATGAAAATGATGCAATTAGTACCAGGAGAGCGCCATATGAGGTATGTTCCACTTAATTTTTGATATAAATATGCAGAGACCTGTTTAAGTATTTTTTGAATGATGACAGGAAGGGTATATTTTTTTACTATGGTGCTATCGTAGAAGTTGGAGCCCACAAAAGTTACACATAAGGAACGACTCAATGCCATTAGTTCTGAAATAGTGATAATTACAAAAATGTCCTAGGCAGTGTTATTTGACAGCTAGTTATTCATTAGGTCAAGTTTTAATTTAATGATTATGCAGATTAGTTTATTTGCATCTTAGTTTATAGGAAGTTAAGAACCCTATATTTAAGCATCAATGCTTGCTTCTGAATTTTCTTAATACATGGGGAATCACAAATTTGGAACATAAGACTGCTGATGTGTAATGTAATCATGCCCATAGATTTCATTCGCTTGTCCATGGTGCTTGTCTCATTGCAATATGCCATTTTTGCAGGAGGGAATATGCCCTTTTTTATTGTTGTGGGGACAAAATCCCATCGTCTTTCATGAATAATAATTAACTAAACAAAGCCCCACGTACAAGTATGTAAAATCCCTAAACTAGGGATGGCATCTAAAAAAAATTCAATTATGTGTCAGCTATTGGCAATCTTGCATTAGCTAGAACCAATCGATTAAACTGATACAGTTGTTTATATCTTGAGCTTTGTCTTGTCTTTTGAACAATAATCCCTCTTTGAAGGCATAGAGTCTGTAGACTTTCCTCACAGTTTAAAATTCACTCAAACCACACCAGTAAACTATCCCACTGAGTTGAATGTCTATGACGGTGGCATGGGTTAAACTTGATGTCTTTGGAGAATAAGGACTCTTGATCATCTAGTTTATTCAAAGCTGGGCCCACCTTTCACTTAATATTAATGTTACAATTATTACCAATATTTTCTTATCTTCCAGAAAACTATATATACATAGAGATAGAGTAGAAATGAGGTATTATGTTAGTTTTCTAATAAATCTTTATATATGTGATCTATTTGACTAGATATACCAGTGAATAATCTTTTCTTTTATTTATGCTGAGCAGTTATGGACTCTTGTCTACGTTCCTAGTGTATTTTATCTTTGGAATGATGGGGTAGTAGTAGTTAAAATTGTCAGTTTGTATATTAATTTTAGGTGGGGCCAATGGAATAGTTTATTTTAAGAAACTTTTTTGGATTAAGTATGCTTCCCAAACTTTTAACATCATCATTCTAAGCATTCCTCGTCAGAATGTTGTCAGCTATGGAGCATAAGAAAGCTGCAAAAAAGAAATTGAATGTTCTTATGATCCTTTATGGATCTGATCTCAACCCTCCACGTTGGTTCCAAGCTCCTAGCCTAGGCAGCTATGAGTTTGAGAGATCCATGGCATATAACCTAGACGACAAATTGGCATGTAGGGTAGACCCATGCTTTGGCTATGCAGGTTAACTCATGCAACCAAGAAAAACCCTCTGAGGCTCTGAGTTCCCTTAGACTTAGAGAGCAAAAGAAGGTAATGTTGGAATTTCTTTTCTTCCTTTTAAAAAAATCTACAACAAAAATAAAAATAAGTAAATGTTACCGGCCTCCGGGGAAGTCGCTCACGTAGCACTGTCCTAAGAGTTAATCCGGGTATATGTGCAGACTTTATCCGAACGCTCCTAGTGGTAAAATTCTCGCTCCACCGGTATCTTCTTGTTGCACACAACGTAGAGAGAGTGACCCTTGACTTAGCTCTGCCCAGAGCAAGAACGAAAAAACAGCAGCGATTCAGACAAGAATTTGAGAGAGTTTTTCTTAGAGTTTTTCTGTATCATGGACAAAGAAAAGGACTCAATTATATAGGCAGATTTACAACAGGTATGAATTATGAGCAATAATTTTGAACGTTACAAAATAACAATGAAATACAAAAAACTTGATACATTGAACATGGACAGAAGTTAATGTATCAAACGTTACAAAATTCAATGGTTTATAACGGTCAAAATAAATGAGGAGCAAAAAGATTTTTAGGGTCTCAGCCCGTACCCAAAGAGAAAATCGAATTGGCATTTGGCGCCCGCAGATGTAGGCACATACTCGCACCCGTTATGCGCCGAACCGAACCGAGCCGAGCTGGGCCGGGTGGTGGCGATGGCGCGTGCGTGTAGCCCATAGGGCTCCCACACAATACTTCAATGAAGTAATAAGAAGCAAAGTAATATGTTCACAATGAGAATCACCTTTCCAGACGATGTGGGACTATCTTGAAATATGGTACTTGAGCTTTTGCTCAAAGCACACATGCAGCCAACAATCCCCCCCTCAAAAGGTCAAGTTCCAAAGTAATAGAAGGAAAGATAATAAGGGAAGAATAAGAGAATTTTTGGACAGTTATATACTATATATAAATAAGATGGACTACAGCCTTGAATCTCATGTAGAGACTATTGTCTTTGTCTGAAGAAGAGCTTGATGGACTACGCCTTGAATCAGTCTTTTTTAAACCAGATTCAGAAAATAGCACACATAGTATGCTAGAGGTACCTGTGTCTATCGGTTGGCGCGTTTGGTTGGTCATGCGCACTTTTTAATATTCATGAGAGTTGTCTAGGATCACCCTGTCCCATAGTCGCGGCTTCAGGACCTCTCATATAGGTAAATCCTCAAGGGTTGGTGATAGAAATCAACCCTGCATATCATGCTTAGACTTATTAAGAGTTAAAACTCACCCTAACCATATCACACCGGAACACTGACACTATAGGGATGGGGTATCCATGTACACATGTACAGTCTCTTGGACATTTATTTTAAGAGAATTTAATCTCAGGGTCAGTGTTCCATAATAGTCACCTAGTCCAGCTTATTCCTACCCATTGAACCGACTTCTTGGGATCTCTAGTCAGACTCGATTCGGTTGCCACTACTGGTTACTAAATTATGGGCTTAATCCCATCTCCATCGATAATTCTAGGATCAATGTCCTAGACAGATCCTTCGTCATGTGGTCTGCAAAGTTCTTTTCTGACTTTATATAGTCAAGAAACACATATTTGCCTAAAGGCTCTTTATCGTTTTGAAACGCAGCTGCAGGTGCCTATTCATCTTAGCATTCATAGAATCATGCTTTAGTAGTTCTATAACAGATTTATTATCACAGTTTATAAAAATTGCAGGAACAGGATGAACAGAAACAAGTATATGCATAATAAGATTTTTAAGTCATTCGACTTCTGGACAAGTAGTGTCCAAAGCTATCATCTTAGAGTCCATTGTACTTCTGACTATGATAGTTTGTTTACATGATCCCCAGGAGATTGCAGCTCCTGCTAGGGTAAAAACATATTCAGTAGTGAATTTTACATCATGTGAATCAGTTACCCAATTTGCATCTGAGTAACCTTCTATGATATCAGGGTGTCTAGTATAATGAAGTTTATAATCTAGAGTACCCTTAAGATATATAAATACTCTGTCCAATGCAATCCAATGTGACTGATTTGGGTTACTAGTGTATCTACTTTGTCTCCCAATAGCAAATGCAATATCGGGTCTAGTCTTATTTGTTATATACATACGGGACCCTATCATCTTGAATATTTATGTTGTTCTATAGGTGATCCTTTATTCTTCTTGAGAACAACATTGCTGTCATAGGGAGTAAGGGCAGGTTTTTTGTCAAAATACTCGAACTTTTTTAGCATTTTCTCAATTGAATGTGCCAAGGATAGAGTATAGCCCTCTTTGCATTTGAACACTTGCATTCCTAGGATTAAGTTTGCTTCACCTAGGTCTTTCATATCAAACTAGTTAGATAATTCTTAGTGTTATTTATCAATTACAGTAAAGATCCTAGAATAAGGATATCATCAATATACAAGCATAAGATAACACATACATTTGTATTTTTAGAATACAAACATTTTTCATATTTATTGGCAAAAATCAAATTCTAAAATGACTGTCAAATTTGTTGTGCCATTGTTGGGAGCTTGCTTTAGGCCATAAAGTAATTTTACTAATCTACAAACCTTCTTTTCTTGACCTTTGACAGTGAAACCTTTAGGTTGCTCCATATATATCTCTTCCTCTAAATCTCCATTTAGAAATGCTGTCTTTACATCCATTTGATGGATCAACATATCATGAATGGAAGCTAAGGCTAGAAGGGTTCTAATAGAAGTGATCCTAGCTACAGGAGAGTAGGTATCAAAGTAGTCTAATCCCTTTTTCTGGGTAAAACCTTTGGCTACTAATCTAGCCTTGTATTTCTCTATGGTACCATCGGCTCTAAGTTTCTTTTTGAAGATCCACTTACAACCTATGGGTTTACTACCTAAAGGTTGGTCTGCTAAAAATCAAGTACTATTCTGCATAATGGAGTTGTACTTATTGTTAATAGCTTCTTTCCAGAAAGGGACATCATGAGAGGATATGGCTTCTTCATAAGTTGAGGGATCACCCTCTATCAAAAATGTGAAGAATCCTTCTCTTAAATTCTTTTCAATCCTTTCTCTTTTACTCCTTCTAGGTTCTATATCTTGTTCTGGTTGAGAACTTGATATTTGAACATAAGAACTAGTAAATGGAGTAAGAGAAGGGTTGGAGGAAGATGAAGAAGTTCTATCCTTAAAGGAAAATATATTCTCAAAGTAAACTGCATCTCTAGCTTCTATAATTGTGTTATTAGAGATTTCATTTACTTCAGAATGAGTTACAAGAATTCTATTGGCATTACTATCTAGGGCATATCCTATGAACACAACATTTACAGTCTTAGGTCCAATCTTTCTCTTTTTGGGTTCATGAATCCCTACCTTAGCTAGACATTCCCAAACTTTGAGGTAATTAATCCTAGGGGTTCGGCCTTTTATAACTCATATGGTGGGTGTCTTATCATTAGACTTACTAGGTTTCCTGTTAAGGATACAACATGCTGACAATAAGGCTTCTTCCCACAGATTATCAGGGGCATCTGAGCTGAGAAGCATGGCATTAACTATGTCTAATAGAGTGCGATTCTTTCTTTCAGCAACTCTGTTAGATTGGTGAATAAGAAGCAGTAAACTCATGAATAATTCCATGTTCTTCACAGAAGTTAGTCATTTCATTTGAGGTATACTCTCCACCACGATCTGATCTAAGAATCTTAATTCTTTTCTCTAACTGTTCTCAGCTTCAGATTTATAGACATTGAATCTGTCTAGAACTTCATCTTTGGTTTTATGAAAGTAGGTGTAACAATACTTTGAATGATCATCTATAAAAGTGATAAAGTATTTCCTACCGCCTCGGGTCAAAACCCTATTGGAATCACAAACGTCATTATGAATAAGTTCTAGAAGTTCGAAATCTCTTTGGACAGATTTGAAAGGTAATCTAGTGTGTTTCGCTTGAACACAAATCTCACATTTGTGTTTATCATCAATAGGAGTCTTAGGAATAAGATCTAAGTTCATCATTCTTTTAATAGATCCTAAAATTCACATGACCTTGTCTGCTATACCAAATATTGGAGGATTCAACATTTGCAACAACAAAAGAAGGAATTGAAATTTTATTTATAGCACCTAAAATAAGAAGACCATCCTTACAAATCCTTTTCCTATAGATAAGTCATTCTTGGAAAAAATTACTTTATTAGCCTCCATTAGAATTTTCTATCCTGAGGCTACAAGTAGAGATCTACTAACTAGATTTCTCCTAACCGTCGGCACATGAAGCACATCATGGAGAGAGAATTTTTTTGATGTCATCTTCAGATATATTCTTGCTCTTTCTATGATCTGTGCCGTTGAGCCATCTCCAAGGGTCACACTCCACCTTATTCCTGATAGTTTGAAAAACAGGAGCGATCAAAGGAAACATAAACATTAGCTCCGGAATCCAACCACCAATCATCAGAATGATAAGAAATATTGACTACAGGTTGATAGCTTACAGACCTGAAGGAGCTAGAAGACCCATTTATAATCATGTTAGCTTTTGGCTTGCCTTTTCCTTTGAAAGAGTTCTTGACAGCTTTTTTTATTCCTATGGAAGCAGTTGATGGCCATATAGTTTATTTTACCACACACAAAACAAAATTTCTTCTGATCCTGAGTCTGACCAAAGTTTCTAGGTTTCTGAGATTGCTGGTGTTGTGGATTTTGGTAACGAGGGTTTTGGTGATGTGGATGAAAACTCTGCTTCTTTTTGAATGATTTTTTTCTTGAATTTGATATGGTGGTTAGACTTGGGTTTGCCATGACTTTCTACAAGGTTTACCTTAGCTTTGGAATCCGACCTAGCTTTGGATTTTAACCTATACTCTTCTTCTGTTCTAAGTCTCTTTAGAACTTGAGGATAGGTCGCAATTTTGACCTCACCTGCCAAATGTCTTTATTCGGAATTACTTTATCTGAGCTTTTTTTGTTTAAAAAATACTTTGTCGAACCGAGGAAGATGACATGGACCACACTGAAGCTCCAAAATTTGAAGCTTGAAGCTTGTTTTTGTTCAATGTTTGCATGAAGCTTGAAACTTCCATGAAAGTACCACTTTCATTGCATGAAGATTGAATACTTTGGTCTATTATGTAGCCTAAAATAAACACTTTCAATATTTTGCATGAAGTTGCAATTTAATTTTTTTTTCCGACGTCGGTACCTCACAATTACACTCATTTCGTCACGGTTATCCACTTTTAAGAGATAAAATAGTTTGTGACCAAGCATACTTGGTAATTTGGACATAGGTGCATATGCGATACAGATGCAATATTGCATCTACCACTTTCACACTTTCTCCAACTTACATTCATCCAAATAGTTCCTTGTAAATAGGTAAGATCTTTGGCAGTATCAGACCAGGAAGGAGGGAGTTTGTCTTTCAAGCATGCTATTTTATGCTCAGTAGAGAAGAATGCACCTTTGGCTTGAACATGCCTAAGATGTTCTTGGAATTCATGAATTTGGTCATTGATACGTTTATTATCTACCATGACATATCTTTTGAATATGGAGGAATTCAATCTTTCAATTCCAGCATCATCACAACCATATTCATCTTCCAAAGCATCCCATAGTTCTTTAGCACTTTTATATTCAAAAAATATGTCATAGAGAGACTCAGACATAGCGCTTAAGATTCTGTGGAAACAGTGGTAGTCTATTTCCTTAGGGGTCTTGGGTTTAGAGGAAGAGGAGGACTTGGTTACCCCTATGCAGACTCAGTATCGTCAGAATCATTTGTGATGGGCGTGGACCCATCAATAGTAGAAATCAAACCTAAAGTGGTAAGCAAAAACTTTATCTGGCTTTGTAATCTCTTGAAGTAGTGCTATTGAACTTTGATGGTTTTGCAGTGAAGGTCTCTTCCTTGTCAGATATGTTTTCTAAAAGTATGTAGAAATTTATATTTATTCAATAAGATGGCTTAAGCTAAAAAATAACAGTTCAAATGATTTTAGTAATTCGCTTTTAAAATTTTAGTTTTTCAAGTTTTGATTAGGTTGGGTTAGCTGTAGGGGCCGGATCCCAGCAAACTGAGATCCACAAGGGACGCTTAAATACCGGTCGCTTAGAAGATTTACGTCTTGTTGACAGAAGGGCCCTTTCGGCTTGTGTCCAAAAAAAATCTCTTCTTTAGAACTTTAAAATTAAAGGAATTTACTAAATCAAGAAACTGTTTGCTTTAGCCTAAATTGAAAAATTGAGTGAAGGAAACTAGAATTTGACAAAAGTACTAATACATTATTTCTTATGGAAGATGTTAATTCCTAGAAACAGTCTTATGAAGCAACAGTCTTATGAAGCAACAGTTGTTATATAACTAATAACAATGTATATGTTACTGATATGACGATTATTTGTCAAATATTAAATAATTTAACAAACATAACCAATTGTTAACAAATTGAACAGAACAAAATGAATGTGTATCAATTGAGCAATAATTTAACAAGGAGAATCAATATGCTACTTTAATCGTAGCAATTTTATAAAGGCAATTGTGTATCAATTGTTAACAAATTTAATAGAACAAAATGTTAACAAATTTAACACAGAAAAGTTGTTAACAAATTGAACTTTGTACAGTGGTAATTGGTTAAGAAATTGAACAGTAGCAAGTTGTTGACAAAAATGTTAATAAATTGAACAGTAGCAATTGTTTACCGAAAGTAGCAAGTTGAACATTAACCAATTGAACAGTAGCAATTGTTTACCAAATTTAACAGTAGCAATTAAACAGTAGCAAATTGTTTTAGAAAATGAACAATAGGAAGTTGTTGACAAAAATGTTAACAAATTTAACACAAACAGAAATTGTTAATAAATTTAATAGATCCAAATTTTGTTAGAGATAATATGTTTAACTCTTAGATTGTTGGAATTTCTTTTCTTCCTTTTAAAAAATCTGCAACAAAAATAAAAATAAGTAAATGTTACCGGCCTCAGGAGAAGTCGCGCACGTAACGCTGCCCTAAGAGTTAATCCGGGTCTATGTGCAAACTTTATCATAATGCTCATAGTGGTAAAATTCTTGCTCCACCGGTATCTCTTTGTTGCACACAACGTAGAGGGAGTCACCCTTGACTTAGCTCTGTCCAGAGCAAGAACGAAGAAACAGCAGCGATTCGGACAAGAATTTGAGAGAGTTTTTCTTAGAGATTTTCTGTGTCCTGGACGAAGAAAAGGATTCGATATATATAGGCAAATTTACAACGGGTATGAATTATGAGCAATAATTCTGAACGTTACAAAATAATAATGAAATACAAAAAACGTGATACATTGAACCTGGACAGAAGTTAATGTATCAAACGTTACAAAATTCAATGGTTTATAACGGTCAAAATAAATGAGGAGCAAAAAGATTTTTAGGGTCTCAGCCCGAACCCAAAGAGGAAATCAAATCGGCATTCGGTACCCGCAGATGTTGGCACGTACCCGCATCCGTTACGCACGCCGAACCGATCCGAGCCGGGCCGGACGGCGGCGGTGGCATGTGGCCCATAGGGCTCCCACACAATACTTCAATGATGTAATAAGAAGCAAAGTAATATATTCACAATGAGAATCACATTTCCAGGCAATGTGGGACTATCTTGAAATATGGTACTTGAGCTTTTGCTCAAAGCACACATGCAGCCAACAGGTAAGATATACAATTTGTTATCGGGCATTGCATTCATCTCTATGGGACATAAGTCAAGGAGTGAAATGGAATGACATTCCCATGTTAAAAAAATGAATAACAATGAATAATGAATATTTACAGAAAGACGGATGCCTATAGCATGTTGATACAAAATGCCATGCTCTGAGACATCCATCAATCTCTTAAAAATGAATAACAATGAATAATGAATATTTACAGAAAGACGTATGCCTATAGCATGTTGATACAAAAATGCCATGCTCTGAGACATCCATCAATCTCTTGGAGCCATCACATCTTGTAGTTTACTAATTTATCTTGTACATAATCTTAATTTCAGGATTCTTCTGGTATCTTTTGGGATAATGACAGTCTAGCAGCTCTACTGGCTCTGGAGTTAAAAGCCGACCTTCTTGTTTTGCTTAGTGATGTGGAAGGCCTGTACAGTGGTCCTCCTGATGAACCTGACTCAAAAATCATACATACTTATATAAAGGAAAGGCATCAAGGGGAGATTACCTTTGGGGATAAGTCCAGATTGGGAAGAGGAGGTATGACTAGTAAAGTGAGGGCTGCTGTTCATTCTGCTGAAATTGGCACCCCTGTCATAATTACAAGGTACTTTTGGACAGTACCTCTCTTCTGACAATATTGTTGATGCTTCTGATGGTATGGTTGGCTGTTGGAACAAATCTTCAGATATGTTCATTCTTGTTCAGTAAGTTGATCTAACAAAAGTTAGCAGGAGTTGTTAATTCTCCGGAATAAACAAAAGAAGTGAAAGTTTTTTAGTTCGTGCACGGAAACAACACGATAGTAAGGCTTGCTGCTTGCATCCTAGAGGATGCAGGTTCGAGTCACAGAAACAACCTATCCATATATTTTGGGGGTAAGGCTACGTACATCTTGACCTCCCTAGACCCTGTTAAGTGGGAACCAGGAACCTTATGGCACTGTGATGCCATGTTTTCTAGATTTACAGCTACAAATTTGAAAGGATGTGCTTCGAATCGTTGAAGTCCATTTTGGTGATTGATTATTTTTAAAAGAAATCATCTTTAACATTTTACACTCTGGTTTCAACAAATGGGTTCAAATTCTAGAGGAGCATCCTTTAAGTTGTTCATTTACTATACAAAATATTGTGTACTCTATTACCTCCTCGTTTGTATATGTGCACTGGGTCATAATCACACGCATGCATGTGCGCACGCAGGCACACAAGAAATAATGTATCTTTGAATTTGCAAGTATGTTTATATATGTAACTGCTTTCTGTTTTACTGTTTCTAATGCTGCAGTTCCAAAATAGAGTTTTGTACAATGGCTTGGCCATATATAACGTATCTGAGAATATATGATGTGTATTTGATTTTTGCTAGAACTGTTATAGAAGTTTTAGTTTAGCATTACTCCCCTGAAAGGAAATACATACTTTTGGGATCAGGTGGGCCTGTGTCCTGAGTCTCTGCATTCTCTAGTCAGCCATAGCTGCACCATAAGATCCTACTTAGGGATACAAGCATCACTTGTAAGATCGAGTTACCATGTCATCTTCTTAGTCATGTCAAGATATAGTTATATTTGCATATATAAGGAAATTTCATTTATACGCTACTCAAATAAAATTTATTTGAAAATTGGATATTGAGCAAGAAGTGAAATACTGTACTTGTGTCTCTCTATTCAATTCTCTAAAGAGACCTAAGGTACTAATTACTTTCATTGTATTTGTAGCGGTTTTTCCACTGATAACATCATCAAAGTTCTTCGAGGAGAGAGACTTGGTACACTCTTCCATAAGGATGCACATCGATGGGTTCTGCCAAAAGAAGCTAGTGCACGCGAGATGGCAGTTTCAGCAAGGGAATGTTCTAGACGACTTCAGGTATTCTCTGTTTTGAACAACATGATTACATACTGGTTCATACATTAGTTATACTTCTTTCATTGTCAAATTTGATTACCTTCATTTGAAATTCTTTCTAGTTTTATATTTACTGTCCTCCTTTGTGCATATGTTCTTTGATATCAGGAATCTCTGTATAGTTTAATTATTTCTGAATTGTGACTATTTATTTAGAGTTTATCATCAAAGGACCGAAAGAAGATCTTGTTGGACATTGCTGATGCATTAGACGCGAATGAGAAATGGATTCTAGCTGAAAATGAGGCAGATGTCATTGCTGCTCAACAGTCTGGATATGAAAACTCACTGACATCTCGATTGACTTTGAAGCCTGGAAAGGTAAGAAGTTGAAACTTAAATTGTCATGATATGCTCATTTATTATGGAAATATTTTATCTGATGAGATGGAGCTTTATTTACCAAGTGTACCTTTTCTCTTTTATTCATTGAGATATGCACTTGACAAATTTCAAACATTTTTTTTTTTCATTAGCTCAGTTAGATTAATTTATTACTGAACAGATATCAAGCCTTTCAAGCTCCATCCGTATAATAGCAGACATGGAAGACCCTATAGGACATACTTTAAGGAAAACTGAGGTTAGCTATATGATTGATAAGATAACCATTAAACATACTTATTATCCACAACCTTGTATTCTAGTTCCATATTGTTTTTTATTTTATATCTTAAGTACTTAATGTAAGCTTGCACATGCAAAAGCTTGCCATTGATCTCAGATATGATATGTCATTCAGATTGCAGAAGGCCTGATCTTAGAGAAGACATCATGCCCCTTGGGTGTTCTACTAATTGTATTTGAATCACGTCCTGATGCATTAGTTCAGGTAATGCAGCACCTCTGGCCTTTCTGATCTTTGCACACATAAATCTTGAGAATTTTCCTCAATTAGTCTACTGAAAGTTTTAAACATTGTGGCACTGATTTGCTATATATTTGGAGTGCATTTGGACTTTTAGCTAGCTAGAGTGGATAGTGTAAGCAAACGGCGTACCGTATGCAGGAGATAACAAAATTTTTACTCCGATGCACATGCTAGGATACCAATAAATGAACCCTTCACGCAGGGCTGACCCTGGCCCAGGGCGGCCAGGGAGACCGCCCAGGCCCCACGTATCATGAGGGACCAAATTTAAAAATAAATATGTTAATAATTTTGTATCTCAATAGAACTAGCATGTACCATGGGCCTTTTAGACATAAAGTTATTGTGGTGTATTAGTAAGTACTTTAGACTTGTATACTAAAAAGAGAGATGAAGATAAAACTTCTCCTGGTGGCTTGCATGAAACTTAGAGGATTTCAACTAACTATTAGAGTTGCTTTATGTCCCTATATTTATAGTAGAGGGTAGGTTTGCTTGGACTTTAAGTTAAGGTTCCTATTTGAATTGATTTGATCCTTATCATAATTATCATAATCAAATTCAAATTCATTTATTTAAATCCAAATTTAAACAAATATTCTAAAAGTTAATTTAAATTAATTCAAGAATAAATAGGGAATTAATTGATCTCCAAACCCACATGTAGGTATTGCATGCTAGTACACCCAATGGTTTGGACCTAATCTAATAGAGTAGGAATTGAAACAACTTTGATCCAATTTCTCCCTAACCTAACCTAACTTCTTAACTTGGTTGTACATACCCTATTGTGTGTGACCCATTGTGCTCTACAACATTATGGGAACGAGTTCTAGGCTCAGGCCATAACAATGACCGAATCAAACGGCTATTCGAATTGTGTTATCTTTTCGGCTAACTTATTTTCTGGATTCACATCAACTTGTGAACCTTAGATCTTAGCAAGTCAACATTGACACCTACAGGTGTATCATGACTACCCATATGTTTAGAGGCAGAAACTTGATTCAAGATAGAACCCTTAGTGATCAGTTACTGTTAAGTATTAGTTAGTTAGTCCCACATCGGATAGAGAATAATGAAAGGCTAGTCCTCTCCTATATATATATATATATATATATATATAAACCTAATTAGCGGCGGCGGCTCAGGAGTTCTCCATCTAGGGTCTCGATCCCTAGATATGGGTAGCAGGGGTAGCGCCCACCTAGGGTTTAGGTCCTCGACATTAGCCTAGGATCCGGGCTCCGTCGCAGGCGCGGGCCAGGGAGCGGCCCGGGGGTGCAGGGGGTAGAGGCGGTTGGCAGATCTGCCACGAGGAGAGAAGGCGGGCGCCCAGGCGGGGCTGCCTGGAGGTAGGACTGGGTCGGTAGCCAAGGCGGCGTGTCTTCGAGAGTGGCCGACTGGAGCAGTTGATGGCCGGGCGGAAGGGCCGGCTGGACTACGGTCAGCCGCCTACGTCGCATGGGTCAGCTTCCTAGGCCAACGGTTCTTGATTTGTTGTCAAGAGAGAAATCGACTGGTTTGGGAGGAGCCCAACGTCCTCTATTGATGGGTGTGGGATGTGGACGGCGCACTACTATGACGTGGGTGGATCGGCAATGTATATCAACATCCTCTTTTGGAGTCGGAATTTGTTACCCGACGTCCAGCATGGTCTATGTCCAGAGGACATGCTCCGTCTCCTGTGGGTCCAAACTCTGGGGGGGTTCAGAGTATAGAGTATGGGGGTTGGCGGAGGAAAATTATATATAGATGCAGTCTGGAGGTTATCAAGTGGTTGGGGCGATGCACTATATTGCTCCCAAAAGGGTGGAAGGTTGGGACCGTGTGTCTTTTACAGAGGAGGAACTGGCGAAGTCTTTGGAGTATTGGCATAATCCTCTTATTCTTTATATGCTTGGCGATTAGCCTTTCTATAGTCAGATCCATGCATTCGTCCATCGCATGTGGAGTCCAAAGGGCATGATGGAGTTATTCACCCGGGAGGAGGGGTTCTATGTTGTGAAGTTTGGCCTTCGTGAGGATGTTGAACGGATTCTTCAAGGTGGTCCTTGGACTTTTGACGGTCGCTTGATCATTTTGAAGGAGTGGACATCTGATTTGGTTTGTGAGCGGGAAGTCCTCCATATTGTTGCAATCTGGATCCGCTTTCTGGGATTATCACCAAACTATTGGAGCATGTCAATGTTGATAAGATGACCAGCCTCATTGGTAAGCCGATTAAAGCTGATGGCCATGGTGAGGATAGATAGGTTAACGTAAGCTCGATTATTTGTTGAGATAGACGCTACTAATGAGCTCCCCTCTCAGTTGGAGTATGAAGTCCCCTCTGGAGAAGTTTATGTTCTGCGAGTTGATTACGAGTGGGTCCCTCCGATTTGCAAGTTGTGCAGCTATTTTGGACACACGAGATATAAGTGCCCAGGAATCAGACACTTGGACTGTTGAAGATGCTTTGGTGAACCCAACAAATGTGGAGATGGTCGTTGGAGAGGAGGATCGAGCAGATTGACATGCTGACTCCCAGGCTATGGAAGAGGGAGACACTATAGAGATATTATGCGATCGTCAGATGGTGGCCAATCAGGCACTAAATGACCACCAATTGCTGACCAGTCTATCTCAACGAACTTGTTAGGCAAAAGGAAAAGCATTAGCGCTTACCATTTCCAACCTCCGGAAGCCGATCCTCTGATCTTTAGTAGTATGGCAGGAGGGGGCGGAGGGGCCAGTCGGAAGAAGCCAACTGTGGTCGAAAAATGTCCCAAGGGTGGTAATCTTGGTAGTTTGCTAGACATCACTTATAGTAGGAAAGGTGGGCTCAGGTTTCTCGAGAGGGCAATTTGCAGCATGAGTTCTAAGCTTCTGGGAATAGAGAAGTCTTGTGTATTGACAATCCAATGTGTAATAGGCTCCTCCTTACAGGGAGCCCTGAACACCATCAACATCGCGAAGGGGGAGACAAAGATTCAATGTGGGTCTTGTGGGAATATGGAGGTAGACATCTGAAGGCAGGAGGCGGTACGACTTTACCCTGATGGTATGCGCAGTGATATTCCAGGGGATCTGTCCTCACCCCAATGTCAATAATAGTCCGGAATGTGCGGGGGGCTTGCTCTATAGCAAGGTAGAAGGACGTTAGAGATATGTTTGCGAGAGGGAAGTGTTATATTACTACGTTGATAGAGACAAAGATTCAGATGCCTAGAGTCGTGGATCGACACACTCCATCCCACTGGAGGCATATTTATAACCTCCACCTGTGCAGTACGGCGACGATCTGTATCAGGTGGAATGGTACGGTTTGGGATGGTCAGGTTATCTCTATTTCTGATCAATTGATATCCATTATTTTTCAAAATAAAGGCGGACTCAAGTTCATCCACGATGTGGTCTATGGGCACAATGATCGTTGGAAGAGGGATAAGCTTTGTGGGACCTTATTTATCTGAGTACCTCTGTTCAGTACAATCTCAACTTACCCCTACCGTGTTTGGGAGACTTTAATGCTTTTATTCACAACGAGAAGGTGGATAGTCGTCCGGATACCTGATACTATCCTTTATGATTTTCAGAACTGTCTTCTGAGATCGGAATTGCAGTCTCTTGCTTGTTTTGGCCATATTTGGAATAATAAGACTTTGAGAAGGAGTGGCTTGTCAGCTTGACAGGACAGTTGGAAATAGAAAGTGGCTTGCCTCATTTTCGTCGGTTGTTGCTGAGGGACTGGTGACAAGTACTAGTGATCATTGTCTCATTCGGATCAACCTCTTGCGACTAGAAAGGAACAAAGCTCGACCTTTCAGATATAACAACAGGTAGCCATTAGTTGTTGGCTATCGAGAGGTGGTGGCCCGCGGGCTTGCTAGTCATACATACGGGAACAAGCAGTACCAACTGGTTCAAATTTTGAAAAAAAGTTAAAGAAGAGTTGAAGAATTGGAACAATTCCTCCCCATCCCCGCCTTTGGTACAAAAGAAGAAGAACTTTGGGAGTTACAACATGCCCTCTAGTTTGACATTCTTAACGAAGATACTACGAGATGTGAGCCGATGCTAGTTCGGGAGGTAGGAACGATCCGTCTATAAGAGGAAATTCAACTAGCTTAACGGGCTAAGTGTGCTTGGCTAAAGATTGGAGACAAACGCACCAAGTTCTTTTATGATGTGGTCCGCATGCGACACCATCGCAATTCTATTCATCGTCTTATTGTTGAGGACGGCTTGAAAGTGCGAACTCAGCAAGCTATACAAGATGAGGCAGTTAGGTACTATTCTGATTTTTACAATAAATCAGATTATACTAATGTGTTTCCTGATTTAATATGTAAGAAGCTGGTCACTGCGGAGCAAATGATATTCTTTTAGCCCCTATGACAGAGAATGAAGTGGAGGGCATTATTAGGGACACTGATTCGAACGAAGCTCCTGGTCTGGATCGGTTTAGCAACAAGTTCTTTAAAACTCATTGGGCTGATGTGAAACCTCAGGTGGTTGACATGATTCGAGATTTTTTACCTATTGTAGACTATTGCGGGAAGTCAACCATACTTTTCTGACCTGGTATCGAAGGAGGACGCGACTAATTTGGCTTACTTTCGTCCTATCGCTTGCTGTAACTTCATCTACAAGATTATTATGCACCTCATGTGCAAGCGCATGGAGGATATTATGCCGGGTCTAATTTTTTCGAACCAGACTGCTTTTCATCGAGGGCAGAGTATCGCGAACCATTATTTACTAGCACATGAGATGGTGCGAGGCTTCAAAGGTGGGAGGAGAGAAGGGCTGTATCAAATTGGATCTTCGGAAGGCATATGTTATGGTCAACATGGGTTTCGTCTGTCATATCCTCTTGGACATGGGGTTCAGCCCTGCTTGGGTGGATCGGGTCCTGGATTGCATTACTACTGCTACGTTTTTTGTCCTAATTCGGGGACAATCGTATGGGTTCTTTGGCAGTAATGGAGGGCTCCGTTAAGGGGACCCTCTGTCTACTTATTTGTTCACCATTGTTATGGAGTACCTTACTTGTCTTATAGATGCTGCGAGTTACCATCGGGAGATCACACCTTTGTTCAAGCAGGTGACTCCTCACATAACCCATTTGATTTATGCTGGTGACTTGCTTCTGTTCCTGAAACCTACCAGAGCTGGTATGAGAGTGGGATATGATATTATGTCTTCCTTTGAGCGATTGTCGGACTTGAGTCTCAATAAGGAGAAAAGTAAGGTTTACTTCAATCGATTATGTCAGGCTAAGGATGAGAAGGCTGCTATCTTGGAGATTAGGCATGGTATTTTTTCGGTTAAATATCTTGGTGTTCCCCTATATTATAATTATTCTACCGACCTGGAGTATCAAAGCTTGGTGGAATGTACCTAGTGGCGGGTTGAAGGGTGGCAGGCGCAAAGTCTATCTTTCGGAGGCAAATTGAATTAGTTCGTTTTGTGATTACAGTTGGAGTGATGTACTGGTTGCAACCAGTCCTTTTACCAGTTGCTACCATTCAGAAGATGGAGAAGATAAGTTCCAATTTTATATGGCGGGAAGACATACATGCGATATCTTGGGAGGCACTTTGTCATTCAAGGGAGGAAGGGGGAGTGGGACTCAGACCACTTCTGACACTAAGTAAGGTTGCCAGTAGGAGGTTGTCTTGGAAATTCGTACATGACGACTCACTGTGGGCGACCTGGATGAGGAATCGATATCTACGCTAGGATTCATTCGGGGAGTATCGAGGAAATAACAATGAATCGGTTGTCCTTAAACACATTCTTCGCCAACGGGGTGGGGGGGGGGGGGGGGAGGGGGCTGAAATAGTGCATTACACGAATTATTGTTGGAGGTAATGTGATGAGCCTTTGGGGATATTCTTGGGTTGATCACCGTAGCATCCCAGAATGGCTGGATATCCAGGGAAGGGCTCCTATTCATTGGCGGTGCCAGGTTAGCTGCATCATCAGGACGGGTGCATGGAATTTGGATGATTTACATATTCCCCGGGACCTTGTAAATCGCATTCTTCGCATCCCGATCTCTAGGAATGATGATGAAGATGTTTGGATATGGGATGACAGCTATATAGAAGGATTTATCTTCAAGCTTGTTTACGATCAGATTCGGAAGCATTTTGCCACTTGGGAGTATGCTAATATCGTCTGGCATAAAGGCATCGCGAGGAAGTTTCAATATTGCATGTATAAACTACTGTTGGACAAGCTACTTACCAGGGACCGCCTCCACTAATTCGGGGTTCATCCTCCTGACCACATTTTTGTGTTATGCTGCCAACAACCGGAGTCTATGAAGCATATGTTCTTTGAATGCCCTTATTCCTGGGAACTGTGGCAGGCGCAAAGTGGGACTCTGAAGCTGAGGAATAGGAGTTCTATTCAACTAACAGAGATTATGGGAAATATCATAGGGGCACAATGGTGAGGTCTGCTTTGGTTCAATGAAGTTTGTACTCGTCTGGCTTTCGCAGTGTGGCATATCTAGAAGGACAGGAACAATAGAATCTTTGTCGGGTTATCTACTTCTCCTATTGGAGTCATTCATAATATTGAGTTTGATGTAAAAGGTTGATCTCTAATTTGACTCCCACGTAAAGGGATTATGTTGTGACAAGTGCTTATCAATACAATTACCTTATTCCATATATATATATATATATATATATATATATATATATATATATATACAATCAATGAAAAATGTCCTATTATTAGTTTTCACATGGTATCAAAACCAAAATCCTAATTCTAGCCGCCACCCCTCCTCTCTGTCTTTCTCAACTTAAAATCCTAACCCTAGCTGCCACCCTTCCTCTCTCCCTCATGCCTGCTCTCGAACCCACGCCTGTTAGCACCACCTGCACCACCCTCTCGCCCCCTGCCGCCCTACCCCCGATAGCCCCTACCCGATGCCAACATCCCCTCTGATGCCAGCACCCCCCTCCCCCCCCCGGCAACAACTGCAACACTCCCCCCACCCCAGACGCTAACACCCTTCTCGATGCCAGCGACATCAGCACCCCCCACGCTAGCCCCTACATTGCCAACGCCTACCCCTACGCAATCCCACCTCCAATATGGCTTCAAAACCCTAAGCCCCTCTTCACCCCATAGCCTCAACTCCAAACCGTAACCCTTATTCTGAAGAAAAAACATATCTGAAAAAATTGTCGGGGTCGAGATTTTTTTAGATGGTAAACTATAATTGTTTTCATGAACCTCTGAACCTTGACAACGACATCAGGAGTTAACAGAGTTCAAACTTGATTGTTTGTGTGAATCTCTATTCCTGGTCCGGTATCCACATCAGGATATAACAGAGTGCAAACTAGTTTTTTATGAATCTCTATCCTAGCATGTGTGATCCACCTTCGATCTCGCTGCAAAAAATGTCGAGCATGTCTGGATAACATTGTTGTGAACATAGCTCTTTGGCAAGATTGATGTGAATATCGGTTCGGGACGATCCTTGATAGTGGAATCGAGAACCTGAAGGATGTCAAACACTGAGGTAAATAGCAGTACTGACAACACTAGTTTTGGGAAGGCAAGTAGCGGGGATATCAGGTACTAGTACATCGATTTCATCGATTCGACTGTCAATCGAAGGCTGGCAGGTTCGGATGGCTACTGCACATGGCGCAAGAATGTCGAAAAAAACGCTTCGAGAAATGCGGTTGTCAAAGCATCTGACTGACAACCCCCGACCAGTGGATGATCCTATATACGAGCCGTGGGAGATGGACAACTGTAGTCTATTTACATAATTAATGAATTCGATGGAACCATTAGTTGAGGGTATACTTCAGAACCCAGATTCGATGAAAGGGTTATGGGAGGTCCTATGTGATTTGTCTAGCATCTATGACTCTGTTGTTGGTGTCTACCGAGATGATCATGGAGGCAAGTCATATAAGAATCACTTCTGTGCCTTTAAGGACCTCACAATGAGGTGGATTGTAGGTTACCATTAACAACGAATATCAATAAGGTAAGTACTCAATGATATCAGCTCTTTGTCATGGTGTATCTTGCCTCATTTCATTCTGATGCAGACTCTGCACTGTATTAGATTATTGCTGGGACCGATGTTCCATTTCTGATGGAAGTGCACTTTCGTATCATATATGAAATATAAGTAGTAGGATCTGATACGAGTGATGCATCTGCTGATCGATCTGCCTTGGGTGTTGCTTGTGGTAGATTTCATGGCGGTCATAGTGGTAGACGTGGTGGTCAGAATGTTGGTCGAAATAGTAGATGAGGTAATGGCGAACGTGATTGAGGACGATCGCACACATGTTTCAACTTTGGTCAACTACGATATTTTCAGTAGCAGTGTCCCAAAGCTCATGCTGGCAATGTTGCATCAGATGCTCAAGATAATGAAGAGCGATCGGTACAGATGACGACAGAGACTTATGTAGAGTTTGTTGAATTCCAAGCTCAACGTCGTGGTAAAGTCTCTACATCTGGATCCGTAGCCTGATACTCAGTAGCATGTGTGATAAGATCAAAGCAGTAGGTAATTGACTGAGGTGCGTTTGATCACATGACAGGTAATGTAGGTATGCTGCCTAATTATATATTTGTGGGTCGTGTAACAGATATTACTATTGCAAATGATTGTTCCCTAAAAGTTTGTGGAAAAGGAAGCACACATCTTTCTCCTGTTCTGCCACTCAATTCAGTTTTACACACACCTGTATATCCATTCAGTTGATTATCAATTAGTCGAATTACTCGTGGCTTGCAATGCTCGGTAATATTCTTTCCTAATGGTTGTGTTTTTCAGGACCTAAAGACTGGGAAGGCTATTGTTAGGGGACATGTGGCTGGAGGCTTGTACCTGTTTGAAATGAATTCTTTGTTGCTTGTGACGGTGTAACACTCGTTCCGTTTGATCTGCATTGTCGGTTAGGTTATCCATTTATTCCAAGCTCTCCAAAAAAATATGTTCATCTCTAGATTTTCGAGTTCCTTTTCATTGTGAGTCATATAGTCTGGCTAAACATTATCGGATACCTTATCTTTTGAGTCTAAATAAATTTCTCATCTCCTTTTGAATTAGTGCATTCTGATGTATGGGGTCCATGCCCTATTAAATCTGTGGTGGGTTTCAAGTACTTTATTTTCTTTGTTGATGACTACTCACGAGTCACTTTTGTCTCCTTAATGAAAAATTATTCCGAATTATTTAATATTTGGTACAACTTTTATGCTAAAATAAAAATCCAATTTGGGATTTCTATTAAGTGTCTTCGGAGCGACAATGGTCGTGAGTATGTCTCGTGAGTTCACTTTCCATCTGGCTAGACATGTGATTATTTACCAAACTTTCTATCATTACACAACACAACAAAATGGTATGGCCGAACGTAAAAATCATTACCTTTTGAAAATATTGCGTTCTCTTGTGTTTCATGCCGTACTCCCAGGAATTTTTTTGGTCCGATGTTGTCCTTACAGCTTGATATCTGATCAATCACATGCTATCTACTGTTTTCAATGACTTCATTTTTCTCGGTTACATCGCAATCGTATGATATTTCCTCTGCCTCGGATTGGGATTTAACCGAGAAGGCACTCAAATGTATTTTTCTTGGATATCCTAAGGATCGAAAAGGGTATCGTTATTTTTTTCCAACTTTGAATAGGTATATTATGCCTCGAAATATTACCTTTGTTGAGACCGAGTTTCCTCCACTCCCTCCAACTAATGATTATGTTCCCAATGCTTACCAGATGAGAATTTCCTATTGTATCTAGTTCAATCACATCAGCCTCTCGTAAGGGTACCCTCCTCAACCGAGCCAGTCTTACAGGCCGACATTCCGCAAACACCAGCTCAGTCCGAACCAACATCGCTAGACATGCCCACTACTGTAGAACTAGTATCATCATCAGTCTTCTTCCAGCTCCACTGATTCACCACCGCCTGATATATCGGCTTACCCCGTCGTGCATACCGCGACCATTCTTTGTACGTTGACAAACAAAGGGCTCGTGAGTCACACTCAGTCCTTGGTGGCTAATATTGATAGGATTCAGATCCCCAATTTTACAGAAGAATGACTTAAACATCCTGTTTAGTGCGCAACTATGGAAGAGGAAATACGAGCACTTCGGGAGAACAATACATGATACTTGATAGATTTGCCTATTGGTAAGAAGACGGTAGGGTACAAATGAGTGTTCACAATCAAGGTAAAATCAGATGACACCCTTGATCGTCTGAAAGCTCGTCTTGTGACAAAAGGGTACTCTCAGACTTACGTGGGGATTATTTTGAGACATTCTCTCCAGTTGACAAGATGACCTCTGTACGCGTGAATGTCCCCTATTTCTGTTGGATGTGAATAATGCATTTTTCCATGAGGACCTTGAAGAGGAAGTATATGTGGCGTAACCTCTTGGATTTGTTGCAAAGGAGGGTAGAGTATATCATCTGCGAAAGGTCCTTTGCGATCTCAAACAATCACCTTATGTCTAGTTTAGTCGATTTACACATGTCGTTACCTAATTTGGCATGTGCCAATCAAAGAAGGATCATTCAGTATTTTACTGACAGACATTAGTCGGGTGGATACTACTTGGTGTCTATGTTGATCACATTGTGATTACGGATGACAATATTCAAGATATTACAGGGCTAAAAAAGTTTCTGGATGAGCAGTTTCAGACCAAAGATATAAGAGCGTTGAAGTACTTCTTGGACATTGAAGTCACAAGGGAAAGCAAGATATTGTAATATCCCAGCGAAAATATGTACTTAACATCCTAACTAAAGCAGAATGATGCAAGCTAAGGGAGCAACCTCACCTATGGATCCAGGAGTAAAGCTACTCCCCGATGAGGGGATACTAGTGACCAATTGTCAAGACCCGGTCCCAATTTCTTGGGTCGAATCGGATCATGTCCAGCCTGCACCGTTGTTGAGACGGCGGCAGTAAGCTGTAGTACTCACGCAGGTATTCAACAACACAAATTCAAATTGACACAACTTTAATATTCCGATAATTAAAACTTGTCCAAACACAAAGTTTTCAATACAACCCACATCTAAAATAAAATAATTGTCTTTCACAATAACATAAACTGAAAATAAAACTAATTGGCAATCTCCTCATCATCATCCCCTGGTAGAACAGCCGGGTACAGTTCAGGATCATAGTAACTACTAATCAGTTGCTCTGCATCATCGATAGGACCTAAAAATATAGTCTCCAGTCAGGAGGGAGCAAAGTACAATTCATGATATTTTAACAATTGAAATAATAATGGAATTATGCACTTTTAAACAATTTGAAGTAAATAGTTTTCCAGCAGTTAAAAACAGTGTGATGTGAATAGGCAATGAATATGACCGGATTGGGTTGTACAGTTGTATCCTATTGATACGATATGGCTTATCCCCGTGTGTATGAGGGGTAAGCTAACACAGTCATTATACTATTTTGGATGTGGTCATACTCATTACACTACTCCCCCAGTACCCAACGGTTAAACAGTCAATGCTCTCAGAGAGAGTTTCGTGTTGCCTCGTGGTTTAAATTTGCAGTAAAACTATTACTAAATAATTGTAAACTACCACAAATTGTACTTGCCTTGCTTATGACTGGAGTGAGATGTCGATACCGGGAAGAAACTCAAGTTCGTCCTTGAAAATCCTACAGTTTGAGAATCCTGTCTTAGAACCAAAAATTGATACCATCTCTAGGTGTGCTAGTTTCAATTTCTAGAAATTTTGTCCTAATCCAGTTTTATGTTATTAATAAGAACTACCGAAACACATCTATCGATGCAATTTACTAGTTTATAAAATTACGAAAGAACAATCAATTTATCTTTTATTGGGAAAACTCGCACTTTTCCGATTATTTTAGCAAAACTTTATGTTTTGTAATATTATATAATGAACTAAGATTTTTCTTTTAGATGAGAAAACGTGAGTTTGTTAAATTGCAAACTTGTAATTTTTACTAGTTATTTAATGTGAGAAAAATGTTATTAATTTTCCATTTCAAAATAAATAGTCATTTTATTATTCTACGTGTTTAAACTAATAAACCAGAAAAGAAAGATAAAAAGTTACGCTACATTATTACAGAGCCGCAGAAAATAAAGAGAAATACTGGGCTTATGCCCTATTACAGACCTTATTACATAAATTTAAATAAGAAGAAGACAATTGCTAGTCTCTAAAAATCCTACAATTTAATTTCAAAAATAAAACTAATAATAAATTAATTAATGAGTCTCAGATTTTGGTCCAATTATCATATAGCTAATGCCTCAACGTCCGGACGAAACCGGTTTCGTTTGCACTTAGCCAGGGCCCATTGACCAAGTACGGTCGTCGCCCAAAGTTTCAAAAATACAATCTTTTCCGAAAACCATTTAAAATAATTAAATTTTATAGAAAAATCCGGCAGCACTTCCTCTATTTTCGGTCAACCCAAAAACTGGGAAAATGTGCCAATATTCCTGCAATTATCCCAAACCAGGGAAACCCAAATATTATATAAATTATGTCCACAGAAAATATTTCCGAAACAATTTCGGAAAACCCGAGATGAATCCACAGAACCATAAAGAACCAGAACCAACATTCAGAAAATCCGAACTAACCGAAATTAAAGAAACCCTTCCAAAAGTTATTCGGAAAACCCGAAACGAAACGGAAATCCCGAAACTAACTCGGAAAACTCCACAGCTCATATTAAACCATCAATTCGGAAAAATCCGAGAATCACAGAAACTATTCCGAAGAGTTCTCGGAAAGTCCGAAATGGAATCGGAAAACCCGAAACTAATTCAGAAACAATAAACCGAAAATCTACAGAAACTTGCCAAAGGCAAATTCGGAAATTCCGAAGGGTCGGAAACCTCACAATCGATTCCCGTTGCGGGATCAGGACCAATTTCATCATCGACACAAACCCAAGGAACAACTATTGAGATTAATAGAGGTTACCCAAAACTTGACGGAATCTGAAGGGTAGCCTCAGACTCGGAACAGCAAGCCAGACACGGACCGGGCGGTCGGATCGGGAACAGAGTGAGCGCAAGGAGGCGCTGGAACAGCGGCCGGGAAGCGGCGCGCAGGGAGGTCCGGCCAGTGGCGGGTGGCCAAGGGCGGAGCGCAGGGCTCGGGTCGGCCGGGGACAACCGCGGGGAGGCCGCGGGGTCGGGTGCGGGTCTCCGGGGCTCGGCGTCGGAGCCGCTGAGGACGGTCGCGGGGACAGCGGCGGTGGGGTCGCCGGACTCGGGTGGTCCTGGCGGTGGCGCCCCACAGGGATGGACGCGGAGGGCGCCGGCTTGGGGTCGCTCCAGGAACTTGGCTAGGGTTTGGGGGTTAGGGCTTTGGGAAGGACTGAAGTGTGGTGATGGGGAAAAATGGAGGAGAGGGTTTATATATAGGAGTGGAGAATAGAGGCCGGCGGTTTCAGCCGGTTACAGAAGGGGAAGGGAACGGCCATTTCCTTTCGCGGAAAAGAAATGAGGGGGTGGTCGGTCAGTTTGGAGAATGAAGAGTTTTGTTCTTCTAAATAATGCTGAATGGTGCTGGAATGAGGTTTGGGCCTCAAACAAAGTTTAAAGAAAATAAATCATGGGTTTTATAGATTTATGGGCTGTTGGCCCTAACATATAGGTTTTGTTTTCAAGAAATTTTTTTTTTCTTTATAAATACTAAAATAATTCGAAAATAGATTTGTACTCGAAAAATGGGTTCGGGACAGGGCCAGACAACCAAATATCCAATATTTATATTCTTGAAAAACAATAATTAATTTAGAAAATTACGGGTTTTGACAAAATTTCCAGAATATTAATTTTCTAAAAAAATGCATTTTCCTAATTTAACAATTAATAATGATTAGCTAATTAAATTATTCAAATAATTACCTAAAAGTTACGGGTTTCACACCAATCATGATTAGTATCGTCGGCTGGTTGGAAAGCTCAACTACTTGGCAGTCATGACTCACCTAGACATTTCTTTGTTATAAGTGTTGTGGGTAGATTTATGGCTTCTCTACGAGTTCCCTATTAGTATGAAGTTCTGAGAATCCTGCACTATTTAGTCCAGAATCCTGAAAAAGGAATTCAGATGGAGAATCAAGGACATATTCATCTTGAGTGCTTTACAGATGCTGACATGGATGCAAGTCTTACGAATAGACGATCTACATCCGGCTATTCAGTATTTATTGGACTTATTGTCGTGGAAGAGCAAGAAGGAGAGTGTGATCTCACGATCGATTTCAGAAGCGGAATACCGAGGTATTTCTCATAGCACAACAGAAACGTTATATCTGCAACATCTTCGGTGCTGTTAAGCCCTTCCTTATTCATCATCTGGAGAAATGGTATTTGATCCCTCCTTCGTTAATCTCACAAGCTGCTCTACGCCACTTCTCTCGGTCCCTAATCGCCCAATGAAGAAGAAAAAGGGATGATCAAAGACTGGCTGGCTTGGATTGAGAGCTTTTGCTCCATTTTTCATATATTTTTTATTTTATCGTTAACTCCAAAAACTCTTAGCTACTCATTCCAAGAACTTTGTTATATATTTATAATTTATTTATAATGGTTTAGACATTTCAAATACTTTAACACATTTATATAATAAATATTGTCAATAATTAACATATACAAGTTACACGTAGTGATACATAATTGATACAATCTGAAACACCTTCTGAATTGGCTGCTAGTGTCACGCCCTGATTCCGAAGAAGCCATTCCATAACGAGGGAAGGATATTAATTCAATCGTTTCCGTTCAATCGATTCAAACGATCCCGATCAATCGGTTCCGACTAAGTCGATAGTGGCAGTGTTCCTTTATCTCGCACCCCGTTGACAAGAACGGGGCACGATGTAGGGACGGGGCACTACACCATAACCAACTAAGAAAAAGTTTCGTCCTCGAAACTTAAGAAGAGAACCAACCGCTAGAAAAAAAATAGGAAAGGAAACGTTTCCTTCATCTCAGATTCGAGTTCCTAGGTCGACTCTTCGACCGAATGGTTTCTCCAGAGAACGCGAACGAGGAGGATCGCACGATTTCGAAGTAGCTTGTCCTTGCGCTCCAAGACTTGGACCGGTTCTTCCACATAAGATAAATCCGCCTTCAGCTCCAGCTGACCAAAATCTACCACGTGGTTCAGATCGAGCACATACTTCCGTAGTTGTGAGACATGGAAGATATCATGCACATCTGATAATGCGGGTGGCAAGGCAATTTGGTAAGCTACTGGACGACTCGCTTCAATATTTGGAAAGGACCCACAAATCTTGGACTAAGCTTGCCTTTAACTCCAAACCTGGTGACTCCTCGCATAGGCATCACCTTTAGAAACACATGATCGTCCTCTAAGAACTCGAGTGGCCGTCAATGGGTGTCTGCGTAGCTCTTCTGTCGACTCTGAGCCATTTTCAATCTCTCTTATCAGTTTGACCTTCGCCATAATTTTCTCCACCAGCTCCGGACCAAGTCTTGGAGTGCAAGAACAAGCTACTTCCAAATCGTGCGATCCACCTCGTTCGTGTTTTCTGGAGAAACCATTTGGTCGAAGAGTCGACCTGGGAACTCGAATCTGAGATGAAGGAAAAGTTTTCTTTCCTATTTTTCCTAGCGGTAGGTTCGCTTCTTAAGTTTTGAGGACAAAACTTTTTCTTAATTGGTTATGGTGTAGTGCCCCGTCCCTACATTGTGCCCCATTCTCGTCTACGGGGTGTGCGATAAAGGAACACTGTCGCTATCGACTTGGTTGGAACCGATTGATCGGGATTGATTGATTCGATTGAACGGGAATGATTGAATTAAGATCCTTTCCTCGTTATGGAATGGCTTCTTCCGAATCGGGAAGTAACATAATGGTATCAGAGCACGGCATCACGCCCGGGGGACGACTATTGATTCTTCGAAATTGGGGCATGACAGCTAGGACATATCTAGAAGAAGGTTAGAAGGAGTGCCATCATGTTCTGTATTGTACATAGATGGTATACTTATATTTGGAATGATGCAAGTATAATGCAATCATTCATGGCTTAGCCATTGTAGTCAAAGGCGTGCCTCGGAGGAAGGCACAACATTTGTGCCTCGCACTTCACTAGGCGAGGCGCATTTCTCCGGGCGCACCCAAGGCGCGCCTTAGGTGCGCCTTTCAGCAAGGCGCAACAAAGAAAAGGTGCGCCTAGACGCGCCTTATGTATTTTTTGTTTTTTATAAAAAATAAGGCATGGAGATAGCCCTTACCTCATACAAGTGGTAGAGAGGTAGCCCTTTTAGCAAGGCGCAACAAAAAAAGGCGCGCCTCATGTATTTTTTGTTTTTTATAAAAAAAGACATGAAGATAGCCCTTACCTCATATAAGAGGTAGAGAGGTAGCTCTTTCTATGGTTGCCAAAGTTGGTTACAGTTGAACTTGAAAAACTACAATTTACTAAAAGCGTGGTAGAAAAATACAAATTCTTGTTAGTTTTGTTGAGTGTTATTGTTGTTATGCTAGTTCACTTGGTTATGTTAACATGTTTTTGTTGGTTTTAATATGTTATTTAGTTTTATTTCTTACGTTACTAATTTTTTTATGTATATTTTTATTATTTTTTATTTTGTGCTTCACTTCACTCGGGCGCGCGCCTTAAGTGTGCCTTGCGCCTCGGGCGATATGGACTCTTTCCGTCTCGAGTGCGCCTTGCGCCTTTAACTACCTTGGTCTTAGCTATCAAAAAACTTCTCTATGAAGGATTTAGGAGAAGCTTCCTACTTTCTCGGTATTAAAATTTATAGAAATAGGTCTAAGAAAATGATTGGACTTTTATTATGGGAAGATTTATGAAATGCCCAAAAACTAAAAAAAATTTATGTAAAACCCACCGTCAAAAAAACTTTCATCGCGTGCCCAGAATTAGAGAAACTTATCCAAAGCGGGTTCCAAATGACCCTTTTGCCCTTCCTTTTAATTTATTGAAAACACCCACGAAACTGCTCTTAAAAAAAACGTTTCGATACTTCATCTTCTTCCATACGATGCTGACTTTCGAATCTAGGTTTCCTCCTCAAAAATCTTCAAAAACTCGTCGAAAAATTTTGGAAAGACCGGGACAAACAGCAAAAATGCTAAAACGGAGGTCCAAACATTATTTTTTTGCGATTCTAAAATTTCGAAAGGCCGTCTAACGGTGAAGCCGTTACTTTCAGTCTCCTCGACGATACGCTCATTTTGGGACAAACGAGACCTCGTTTCGACCTCCCAGTCAAAAGTTATGGCCCTTCAAAGTTTCAACTGACCATAAAATGTAGGAGAATTATCATTCTCTGTATTAGAACACGAAAAATGTTAATTTCGCATGAGGGTGGTCATTCTCCGTGTTAATAACACGGAAAATGTCATTCTCCGTCTTAATTTGCACGGAGAATGGTCATTCTCCGTGCTAAATTACACGGAGAATGACCATTCTCTGTCTTAATTTACACGGAGAATGCCATTCTCCGTGTAATTTATCACGGAGAATGGTCATTCCAGTGTTAAAACGCAGGAGAATGACCATTCTCCGTGTTAGAAATACGGAGAATGCCATTCTCCGTGTTAAATAAAATGGAGAATGTTATTCTCCGTGTTAAATAAAACGGAGAATGGCATTCTCCGTGTAATTTAGCACGGAGAATGGTCATTTCAGTGTTACAACGCAGAAGAATGACCATTCTCCGTGTTAGAAACACAGAGAATGTCATTATCCGTGTTAAATAAAACGGAGAATGACGTTCTCCGTGTTAAATAAAACGGAGAATGGTCGTTCTCCGTGTTAAATTAAACGGAGAATGGTCATTCTCCGTGTAATTTAGCACGGAGAATGGTCATTTTTGTGTTAAAACGCATAAGAAAGGTCATTCTCCGTGTTAGAAACACGGAGAATGTCATTATCCGTGTTAAATAAAACGGAGAATGACGTTCTCCGTGTTAAATAAAACGGAGAATGGTCATTCTCCGTGTTAAATTAAACGGAGAATGGTCATTCTCCGTGTAATTTAGCACGGAGAATGGTCATTTTTGTGTTAAAACGCATAAGAAAGGTCATTCTCCGTGTTAGAAACACGGAGAATGTCATTCTCCGTGTTAAGTAAAACGGAGAATGACGTTCTCTGTGTTAAATAAAACGGAGAATGGTCATTCTCCGTGTTAAGTAAAACGGAGAATGGTCATTCTCCGTGTAATTTAGAACGGAGAATGGTCATTTCTGTGTTAAAACGCATAAGAAAGGCCATTCTCCGTGTTACAAACACGGAGAACACGGAGAATGACATTCTCCGTGTTAAATAAAACGGAGAATGACGTTCTCCGTGTAATTTAGCACGGAGAATGATCATTCCAGTGTTAAAACGCACGATGAAGATGATGATGATGATGGTGATGATGATGACGAGCGATGATTTGAGTTCGACTGAAGAAAAGCACACCGAACTACGAACGATCTTTGCGATCTCTGCTGAAGATGAGAGCAATGGAATTCAGATTTTTCGTGAAGAAGAAGAAGACGAAAATCGCAATCCAGATCTGAGTTTTTCGAATTCAAATACATATAGATGACCAATTCGCGCGGAGGGATAGTTTCGGTATTATAAAAATATCTGTTTCCAGCGGGTGGCATCTAAAAGGGAATCTTGGAATATTTAACGTGAAAATACTTAATTCTGGGTATTTCATAAAACTCTTCCAGCGGGTGGGCATTTCATAAAAGCCCACCCCGAAATTGGGTTTCTCAGCAATTTCCAGTTTTATTATTGTATGTACCATGTATATTGTGTGAGTGTTGCGCACTGTTGTGGCAATTGTACGGAGATTCAATTTATTATTATATTTTTTATAAGTGTAATATTATTGTATGTAACGTCTTTATGTAACATTTTTATAAGTGTACTATTACTGTATATAATATTTTTATTATTGTATGTAACATTTTCAATAAGTATAATATTATTGTATGTAACATCTTTTATTATTGTATGTAATATTTTTTATAAGTGTTTGTAACATTTTTTATAAGTGTAATATTATTGTATGTAAAGTTTTTTATATTGTAAGTAATATTTTTATGAGAAATTTTAAGTCGCACCCCAATTGCTGTACCCAAATTCAAGGTGTACCCCACTGCTTTACCATAATACAAGACACCCCCCACTTTTGACAGAAACCGTCCATAGCTGACGGTCAAAGGGTTTAACCGATAATTTTTGAAGAAAATACCCTCGTCTTCTCACAAACCCAAATCCAAACCCGTCCCGCTGTCGCTGTCGTGCCCCCGCCCCGCCGCGGTCACGCCCCCGCCGCGCCCCCGCCACCCCCGTCCCGCCGCTGCTGCGTCCATCACCACCACCATCATTACCACCACCTTCACTATCACCACCGCCACCTTCACCATCTCCATCTCCATCACCATCACCACCACCACCGTCACCTTCACCAACACCACCACCGCTCCCCCGCCGCCCCCCTGCGCCCCCTTCCCCGCTCCTCTCCGCCCCCGCGCCCGCCCCCGTCCCCCAATACCACCACCGCTCTCCCTCCCCCGCGCCCCCGCCCCGCTCCGCTCCCTCCCCGCTCCCGCTTAGCAGCAACTACAACAACAGCAGCAGCCGTCGGCGGGAGCGCGCGGCGGGCAGCGGGTGGGGGGGGAGGTAGAGAGGGGCACGGGGGTGGGGGCGATGACGGGGTGGGCGGCAGCCGGCGGGGGCATGCGCGCAGCGGGGTGTCTTGGAAGTGGGGGGGGGGGTCGCGGGGAAGAAGAGGACATTTTCGTCCAAAAAATGGGTCAAAGGAATTGACCGTTAACGAAGGACGGAAACCGTCAAAAGTGGGGGATGTCTTGCATTATGATAAAGCAGTGGGGTGCACCTTGAATTTGGGTAAAGCAAGTGGGTTGTATGCCGGAGAAAATGGATGATGATTATGAACTAGTTTAGCATTAGCCTTTAGTGATATATTTGTATTTCTTTTCGTATTTGTTTGCTTTATTTAGTTCGTATCTGTTGTAAAATAAATTATTATTCATGAAATTTAAATGAAGGAATAGAACAACGTCCCATGAAATTTGTTCGACCAAATGAATTAAAACAAAATCTTCTTTTTTTTGGATATAATTAAATCTTTTTTTAATTGAAATTAAAACAAAATCCAAACAAATATAATTATGGGTCTTGTGACTCTTGTCTCATCCTGATATTTGTTTTGTTTCTCATCTCTTGAGCATTAAGTGTCACGCCCCGATCCCGTAGGAGCGATCGTCCTCGCTAAGGCGTGATGCCGCCTGAGCCTAGATTGCGCTCACGCAAGGTGGGTTCCATAACGGCCGATTACAGGCTAAGCGACGGGATCGTCGCACAGAAGTCCCAAGCAGAGACATTGATTAGTCAGCAGCAAAAATTTGAAGCAAAACACAAGTCATGCAAAATACTCTTTTATTGATATTGAAACAAAGATTACATAGGGGCCACGAGGCCAAGATTACAATCACTCAAACTTACTCTTCTCACATTACAAGTCACTCTGCTCTCTCTCATCTCTCAAAATAATTTGAGTAGGCCAGCGGAAGCTTTAGATAAGCGATGTCCACACATTACGTCCCATATAAGTTCTGACTCCATGCGGCCGCGCGCCTCGAAACGCCAACGAACTCCGTGCCTCGACACATCCAAGCGAGCTCCGCATCAACGATCTTCTATATGTGCCTGTACATGAAAACTGTGTGGGTGTCAGTACACAACTGTACTGGTGGAATGAGCTCCTCGTTAACCCATACAAAACCAACACGTTCATTTACTTTGTGCAACGTAACCCTTTTTTGATTGTTTTTCTACTCTTATCTTAGGATCAGTTTTAGGACATAGACGCTCGGCCTATTTGTGTCTTTAGGCCATGCCCGTGCCTACAATGTCAACTTACCAAGTCGTGCTTGCCTTTCGGCCCATAATCAAAGACACAACTATGCGATAGTACCCAATTTTCTTGTGACCGTGCTACTAGTCCATATTGAGGCCGTGCCTCGCAACTCAGTGTGACTTAACCATATCGCCGCCTCGCGGCCCTTGTTGCTTTAATCATCAACTGACCCAATCAAGACTTGTGAACAAAGTGTCACTTAACCAACTTTGCCTTACGGCGATTCCTGACGTAAAATCAAAACGACTCAATTCCAATTTATGCAACTATTTGCCAACAACTTAAGACTCGACGCCACATCTCTGTGCCAAAGTACGATATCTACGTTGCAGCCAAATCTTAGGCCCCAAACATTGTCTTCTGATCGTGCACCTATTCAACTCAACTCAATCCAAAGGCACACCTGCAGATTGCCGCCCGTGCCGATCCATTTATATGAAATGTCACTAGCATCACAAGTTATCATGGACGTATAGTTTTGTTAGTCGGGGTTCTTCAACGCAAGTAGCTAGCCTCGTTGCAAGTCCCCGCTTAACCTGTGCTATCATCCTTGCACGACTATACCCTGTTTCCTCCTAGGCCGAGTCGGTCCCGTGGCCCCGGGTTGTCGCTCGAGGAACTATCGCCTTTGCCGACAAGTTGTGCATGACCATGCAAGACTCGACTCGAACTGACGTCTCACACAGTCATTCTTCTTCCAATGTTACCATCCTTTCAGGACCAAGTTTAAGACTTCTAACATTTGAGACCGCCTCGATGACCCATTGTCGCGAGCATTCTTCCTTGTTGCCTTATCATTTTACTCAACTCAGGAACGCCTATTTAATAGCCCTTTTCCAAACTCCATTTGAATCAACCGTGGCATGTGCCTTAAATACTAAGTCCATGACACTGTGTCTTAAGCCAACTTATGTTCTGTGCGACACTACCGTCCAAGTCATACTTTATACGACGGGTCTTACGATCGTGAAACCAAGTAATTTTGACAACCGCAGAAAACATGGGACAGTGCTTAGAATGACTTCAATCGACCGGCATAACTTGCCTAACTTAATTGTGCAACAACTTGACGAACAAGGGCTGTGTCAAGCTTCGCCTCGAGGGAACGTGCCGTGTACGCGTTCGACTTTGAACAAACAAGTTATTTGGGTGCCTAGACTTATGCCACAAGCCGTGCAATGCAACTTAACTCATGGGACGAGTAAAGGCTATGCCAAGCCTTGGACGATGGGACCGTGCATGTTTTATCAAGCATATATGCGGGCGACGCCTAAGACTTAGGCTAACTCACAACTGTGGCGAAGACCAACTTTTTCCTTCTCCTAAGCCACGGGACGAAGGATCGAGTGTCAATTTTGAAAGCTATCGTGCAACACTTCTAAGCCGACCGTGGGACCTTTTTCTATGTTCTACTCAATCGACCCGACTTGGGATTATTCCCTTATCTATGTAGATTCATCTCTTTTATTATCAAACTTACTTGTGCATTTGAAAACTTTCGTTTTATTAGTGCGAAGGCCAAGCTGAGGCAAGTTCACCGAAGCCACCCACCTGAACGAGGAGTTGCCTCGACCGAGCGGGTCTTCGAGCAAGCAGTTGCATGGCTAAGTCCGAACTGTCACGCCCCGCTCCCGTAGGAGCGATCGTCCTCGCTAAGGCGTGATGCCGTACGAGCCTAGATTGCGCTCGTGCAAGGCGGGTTCCATAACGGCCGATTTCAGCGGCTGCGACGAGGTCGTCGCACAGAAGTCCCATACAGAGACATTGAATGATAGCAGCGGAGATTATGAACAAAACACAAGTTATTCAAAGAAGCTCTTTATTGATATTGAAACAACGATTACATTGGGGCGCAAGGCCAAGACTACAATTCTCTCAAGCTCACTCAAGCTCACATTACAAGTCACTCAGCTCTCTCTCTTCTCTCAATTACAAGTCTTGATCCAGCGGAGGCTTTGGAAGGTGATGTCCATACATTATGTCCCATATAAGTCTTTAATCCATGCGGCCGCACGCTTCGAATCGCCAAGGAACTCCGTGCCTCGACGCATCCAAGCGAGCTCCGCGCCACGAGCTTCTACCTGTGCCTGCACATGTAAACTATGTGGGTGTCAGTACTCAACTGTACTGGTGAATGAGCTTCTCGCCCACCAATACAAAACCCGCACGTTATTTTACTTTGTGCAACATAGTCCCTTCTTATCAATTGTCTTTCTAGTCTTGCCTTAGGATCAGTTTTATGACCGACGCCTTGCCTACCTTGTGTCATTAGACCATCCCGTGCTTGCACAACAATGTCGACTCATACCTTGCCTCAAGACCCTTCTCGTGCCAACAACGTTAACCTATCGAGTCGTGTTTGCCTTACGGCTTAAATCAGAGACGCAACTACGCGATGAAACTCCCTTTTTCTGTGTGACCGTGCTACAAACCCTTGCTGAGGCCGTGCCTCGCAATTCAGTAAGACTTAACCATATCGCCGCCTCGCGGCCCTTGCCGCCTAGCGGCCCTTGCTACTTTGACCACCAACTAACCCAATCAAGACTTCTGAACTTATGTCGACCCACTTTTGCCTTGCGGCGGTTTCCCGACTTAACTCAAACAACTCAACCAACTTAAGGAACTTATATGCCGACAACTCAAGACTTGACGCCACCTCTCGTGCCGAAGCACGACGCCTAATGTTGAAATCCAATCTTAGGCCCGAACTTTGTGTTCTAACTGTACCCACCTTCAACTCAACTCAATCCAAAGGCATACACGCGGTTAGCCGCTATTTGCCGACATCTATATGAACTTGGCCACTGGCATCACAAGCCATACCTTGACGTATAGTTTTGTTAATCGGGATCCTTTCGACGCAAGTAGCTAGCCCCGTCGCAAGTCCCCGCTTAACCTGTGCCAAAACCTTACGCACGACTATACCCTATTCCCTCCTAGGCCGAGTCGGCCCCCATGGCCCAGGGGTTACCGCTCGAGGGTTCATCGCCCTTGTCGATAAGTTGTCAAATGACCATGCAAGACTCGACACAAACTGACGTCTCACACAGTCATTCCTCTACCAAAGTTACCATCTCTATCAAGATCCAGACTCCTATCCTTGAGACCCCTCGACGACCCACGGTCGCGAGCATTCCTTCCTTGAGACCCCTCGACGACCCACGGTCGCGAGCAATTCTTTCCTTGAGACCCTATCACTTGGTTCAACTCATGCATGCCTATTTGATAATCCTTTCTTAAAACTCACTTTGAATCATAGTCCTTGCCTTAGACACTAAGCCCGTGCATCGTGCCTTAAGCCAATCGTGCTCTACGCGATACTCCTGCCCAAGTCGACGGGCCTTGAGATCGCGGGACTACTTAACTTGACAACCGCAGAATGGGCGGGACAGCACTTGGAACGACTTAGGTCGACCGGCATAACTTTGCCTAACTTACTCAAGCCTACGACTTAACCCGAGGGACGAGCAAAGGCTATGCCAAGCCTTGCTCAATGGGACCGTGCACGCTTTATCAAGCGTTTATGTGGGCGACGCCTATGACTTAGGCTAACTCTTAGCTTTTGCACCGAAGACCAACATTCCTTCTCCCAAGCCACGGGACGAAGGGCCGAGTGTCATTTTCAAAGCACGCCGTGCACCAACTCTAAGCCGACCGTTGGACCTTTTTTCCAAGTTCTAACTCATTTCGACCCGTCGGGATTATTCCCTTTTGCTATGTGGATTCATCTCTTTTATTATTAAGCCTACTTGTGCAAGTTGAAAACATGCGTATTATTATGTGAAGGCAAAGATGAGGCAAGTTCACCGAAACTACCCCACCTGAGCGAGCGGTCGCCTTGACCGAGCGATGTCTTCCAGCAGCCGTTGCAAGGCTAAGGCCGAACGCTGTCGGCGTTTCGATTCCTCCGATTGACTGAGCGGGACGGGGCACTACACGAACGACATTGGCGTTTCGATTCCTCCAATTGAGACCGCGGGATGGGGCATTACATCATACACCACTCAGAAAAAGTTTCGTCCTCGAAACTAACTGAGTACTTACTTGTTGACTCATAACTTGACTCAACATCCAACAATTCTTGCACACATTCTTCCTATACGTTTCCTCAATCCGAGCCACGCTCGTGCTTACCATCAATCTTTCTTTGAAACCCTCGATTTTGAAATCCTTGATAACTTTCCGTTCTTCCAGTCTCCCTTGAATTCAACGTATCACTTAGTTGGATCGTGCCGATATTTCAGGTGTCCCCAAAATACATACATTTCAACCAAGCCTTGTGATAATGAATCCAATCCCACCTATCCGATTCATCCACTCAATCCCGAAAACAAATCGTACTGATGCTAACTCTCGCAACGGGGACGTCTCGCCTAACCGCTTGGCCATCTCTCTAGTCTAAAGTCAATCCGTCAGTATTGGAATCATAGTTCCCAAACAATAATATCAACACTGACCCCATCCTAAGGTCAAACCAAAGTTGATAGTACGGGGCTTTCTAACCAAGCTCGCATCACTCCGATTTCTAAACTCCGAGCATAGATTTCACCTATTTGCACTCGCAACGTTCAGTCCAGGGGTCCGAGTCATTCAGCAAAGCCATCCTATTTCAAGTTCTTCTCAACCAAGTCTCTTACATATCACTATCGTATGTCCAAACAAACAATTTTCGTGCACTATCTCTTTGAATCTGTTCGATATAATCTACCTATCCATTCCGTCCAAGTCAAGCACGCTATGACACAACTTGTTGCTAAACCATAATTCTCATTCCATATTTCCTAAGTCGTTCTATCGCAATTTACGTATTCGATCATGAGGTCGTCTGACTTAACAATATGTCACGTCCCAATCTTACGCGAGTCCGATTATCCACGGTGGGCATGAAATCACCATACAACACTCTCGCGAGATAACCATCTTCATCGGGACGTAACTCTTGCTTGAGTCTAGACTAATTCATTCTCGATACGCAGATTGGATCTACTCAATCCTCAAGTTTACTCAATCATCAATCACAAGTCCGATTAATCCTCGAATTCACCTTCGCATCAAGCCACAAGTCGAAGCATTCCAAATTGCCCTGCCCTGATTTTTCTGAGCGCGATCATTCCCGCGACATGAATCACCATGTCAGCGCTCACGCGGAACAATCGTCCCAAATCCGACGTGACGCATGTGGTCGTCGACGTTGTAGTTATCAGCGTAATTACCAAAATATAATCATTTTTATCCAACATTCATTTCAATCAAGATCCTAAGTATAACATCCATCAAAACAATAACACTTTTGCATGATCGTCATTCCTCGAATTAGAGTGCCCCCGAGTTATCGCATATCGATCTTTGATACGCCTCAATACCATCGATGATATACGTAACCTGACGATTTTTCCTTTGCAACTAATTTCGAGTCGTGCAACTGATGCTATCATCCGAACCGGATACACCATATTTCCTCGATATTCATGATCAATTCGATCGTTACCCCTGGAACTAGCTATATGTTCAATTCGTTCAAAATCCAAGATCACGTATGTTCATCTGTCTACCTTAAGTCATCGAGCCACATATTTCCTCAAGTCGTATCACTCAAATATTCGAATCATTTCCATGCACGTTATCATCCAATCGCACTAAGTTTTTGTATACGATTCACATATCGATTTTCTCGATCGAGTAATCCGTTTGTTACCTTAACTTTTCCTCGATTCAATCTATCTACTCAACCATTTATGTATTTCGTACTTGCACAATCCCAATCTCGTGCGCGTCATCTCTAGTTTTGTTCGAATCGACTCGTCCAAATCTTCAAGATCATAACTTACTCAATGATACTCAATCTAAGGCTTTGCATACATGCGATGCTTGATGACAGACTCATTGGCACCTTGCATCCTCAATCGACTAACATCCCCGAGGCTATCCCATACACCACTCAGGGATGAAGTCATTCGACAAATCCTCAAAACTATCATTCAATTCGCAATCGACTACTTCGAATCTCCATTCGAACCATGCCTCAAATTTCAAGCACGCACTTCGATATCACATCGACGATAACATCGTCGTTCGATAGCACCGCTATCGAAACTACTCAACACTCTTTGAATCGATTCTAACTCATTCTTGCCCGACGCAATTTTGGTGTATATGCCCAGCCCGACTTAGCCAACCGTGCTTATTGGAGTTAACTTTAGTTCAACCAAATTTTCTTTCGTACGATTTTTGCAAAATATATAGACTTATTGTATGGACATCCCGTGGGACATTTGAGAGATAGCGCACCAATGATATCAATTTGCAGAAGCAACATAGAGTTAAAGAATTCAATCAAAAGTCCAAGGCCGTAAAGCCGTGCTTTTATACCATTATGTCACGTCCCGCTTCCGTAGGAGCGATCGTCCTCGCTAAGGCGTGATGCCGCGTGAGCCTAGATTGCGCTCACACAAGGCGGATTCCATAACAGCCGATTACAGGCTAAGCGACGGGGTCGTCGCACAGAAGTCCCAAGCAAAGACATTGATTAGTCAGCAGCGAAAATTTGAAGCAAAACATAAGTCATGCAAAATACTCTTTTATTGATATTGAAACAAAGATTACATAGGACGTACGAGGCCAAGATTACAATCACTCAAGCTCACTCTTCTCACATTACAAGTCACTCTGCTCTCTCTCATCTCTCAAAATAATTTGAGTAGGCCAGCAGAAGCTTTAGATAGGCGATGCCCACACATTACATCCCATATAAGTTCTGACTCCATGCGGTCGCGCGCCTCGAAATGCCAAGGAACTCTGTGCCTCAACGCATCCAAGCGAGCTCCGCGTCAACGATCTTCTACCTGTGCCTGCACATGGAAACTGTGTGGGTGTCAGTACACAACTGTACTGGTGGAATGAGCTTCTCGTCCACCCATACAAAACCAACACGTTCATTTACTTTGTGCAACGTAACCCTTTTTTGATTGTCTTTCTACTCTTGCCTTAGGATCAGTTTTAGGACATAGACGCTCGGCCTATTTGTGTCTTTAGACCATCCCCGTGCCTACAATGTCAACTTACCAAGTCGTGCTTGCCTTTCGGCCCATAATCAAAGACACAACTACGCGATAGTACCCAATTTTCTTGTGACCGTGCTACTAGTCCATATTGAGGCCATGCCTCGCAACTCATTGTGACTTAATCGCCGCCTCGCGGCCCATGCTGCTTTAATCATCAACTGACCCAATCAAGACTTGTGAACAAAGTGTCGCTTAAGCAACTTTGCCTTGCGGCGATTCCTAACTTAAACTCAAAACGACTTAATTCCAATTTATGCAACTATATGCTAACAACTTAAGACTCGACGTCACATCTCCGTGCCACAGTACGATATCTACGTTGCAGCCATATCTTAGGCCCCAAACATTATCTTCTGATCGTGCACCTATTCAACTCGACTCAATCCAAAGGCACACCTACGAATTGCCGCCCATACCCACCCATTTATATGAAAGGTCACTAGCATCACAAGCTATCCTAGACGTATAGTTTTGTTAGTCGGGGTCCTTTCAACGCAAGTAGCTAGCCCCGTTGCAAGTCCCCGCTTAACCTGTGCTATCATCCTTGCACGACTATACCCTGTTTCCTCCTAGGCCGAGTCAGTCCCGTAGCCCCGGGTTGTCGCTCGGGGAACCATCGCCCTTGTCGACAAGTTGTCCATGACCATGCAAGACTCGACTCGAACTGACGTCTCACACAGTCATTCTTCTTCCAATGTTACCATACTTTCAGGACCAAGTTCAAGACTTCTAACATTTGAGACCGTCTCGATGACCCATTGTCGCGAGCATTCTTCCTTGTTGTCCTATCATTTTACTAAACTCAGGAACGCCTATTTAATAGCCCTTTTCCAAACTCCATTTGAATCAACCGTGGCATGTGCCTTAAATACTATGTCCGTGACACTGTGCCTTAAGACAACTTGTGTTCTGTGCGACACTACCGTCCAAGTCATACTTTATACGACGGGCCTTACGATCGTGAAACCAAGTAATTTTGACAATCGCAGAAAACATGGAATAGTGCTTAGAATGACTTCAATTGACCGGCATAACTTGCCTAACGTAATTGTGCAACAACTTGACGAACAAGGGCTGTGTCAAGCTTTGCCTCGAGGGAACATGCCGTGCACGCGTTCGACTTTGAACAACTAAGTTATTTGGGTGCCTACACTTATGCCACAAGCCGTGCAATGCAACTTAACTCATGGGGCGAGCAAAGGCTATGCCAAGCCTTGGACGATGGGACCGTGCATGTTTTATCAAGCATCTATGCGGGCGACGCCTAGGACTTAGGCTAACTCACAACTTTGTGGCAAAGACCAACTTTTTCCTTCTTCCAAGTCACGGAACGAAGGACCGAGTGTCAATTTTGAAAGCCATCGTGCAACACTTCTAAGCCGAACGTGGGACCTTTTTCCATGTTCTACTCAATCGATCCGACTTGGGATTATTCCCTTATCTATGTGGATTCGTCTCTTTTATTATAAAACCTACTTGTGCATTTGAAAATTTTCGTTTTATTAGTGCGAAGGCCAAGCTGAGGCAGGTTCACCGAAGCCACCCACCTGAGCAAGGAGTCGCCTCGACCGAACGGGTCTTCAAGCAAGCCGTTGCATGGCTAAGTCCGAACGCCATCGACGTTTCGATTCCTCTAATTGACTGAGCGGGACGGGGCACTACATTAAGTGTGTCTTGTTCCTCCCTCTGTGTGCCTTAATTCGTTAAAGTTGAAACCTATAAAATAATGTAAAATTCAATTAGTAAGAATATAATGAGATAGTAAGACTATAAAAACATGTAAAGGAATAAAACTTAGATACAACACGTAAACCAATCAGCAATGGTGACTAATAATTTCACTCAATTATAATTAAAAACAACATAGAAAATTATTAAATAATGCATAAATATGTAAACTATTTTTTTCTAAAAATTTACTAATTTAATAATATTATTTAATATTGCCGATACTGCTAAAACCAAAAAAATCTGATACTCCCATCCGATACTACTGATACTGATACTCATACAAAATGTTCGATACTGATATCAATATCGATACTTTGAACCTTGTTATAGACATATGGTTCATTTTCATTTTTGATAAAGTGAGTGTCTCATCAAAATATATGTTGCAACTCTAAGACACTTGCTTTAGCCCGTATATCGACTTCTCAAGTTTGCATATTTGGTCGTCACTCCCACTTGCCTGAGACTATCTTTCATTATAGGGGCGAATATATTTTTTTCTTCCTTAATTACAATGTATATACATATTCACATTTTTTGTTGTAATAATAGATTCATCTATGATTAAAAAAACTAAATTTGAAGCTTTTTTTTCTTCTGAACAAAATAAAGACAGATTATAATTTTTCACCACTCTTTATTGTAGGTGAAATAATGTCCAGAAAGCTTCATTCCTTGATTTCATCCATTCCACATATTCTTCCTAGAACATTAAATACCATCTAAATATTCTAATGGCTCGTACTAATTCTAGTATAGTCTAATTCTCAGTTTAAAATCTCCAATTGATAGCATAATCTTACCTAATCTCATCCATGATTTAAAATCAAATATATCATAATATTAAGTAGTTTAAATTTTAATTTATTAGAATTTTGTTACAATGATACTATCTATCGTTATAAATTAAGTATGGTTAAGTTTAATTAGAGTATAGTAAATTTGATTTGAAATCTGGTTAGTTTAGGTTGGTTTAGATTTTAATTTGTATTCGATAAGATTAGATCTATAATGAATTAGATTAACTATTAGATTAAACTAAATGTGAAAGTAGAAAAAAAAAACTAAATTATGAGATATGAAGGAGATTTGGTAAGATTTGGATGGGGCCAAGGTTTTGACCATCTAGGAAAAAAACAATTTTGCTAATATAAAGGGGATTTTCAAAAATTTGGGTGGGGCAGTGCCCATCCCCCTTCCTTGGCCCCTACTGTGGTAGATCATTGTACACCATGATGCATCAAAATCAATGTGGTGCCCATGTTGTCGTGCCCGTATCGTGATGTGCTGTATTCGTGTCTGCATCATGGTACACAGCTGATACCCAAGATTTTGGCTAGAGACTCCCTTGTCTATTGTGTTCTGCTAGCCATAGCCATACACACACCCTCTTATACCCAGTTTGCCTCGAGTATATGATAGAGTTCAGCTTAAAAGTTGGTTTTGAAATAACGTGTAGGCAACTCTAGAGGGGGGTGAATAGAGTTTGTGTCGATAATCACAAAATAAAAATTAACTCTATATCACCTCCACAACACAACTATCAAGATAGTAAATAAATTAGAGAGAAATGCGAAAGTAAATAAAGATCAGGAGGGTATACGCAAACACAGCAATTTTAACCTGGTTCCTCGTGGAGGACTAGTCTAGGCCTGAGAACTCTAGCTCAGGATTGAAATCCACTATTTGTGAAATAGGGTACAACCACGTGCCTTTACTCAGAAGAGCACGCCAACTTCTTACAGATTCGCAGGTGGCAAAACTTGGAATTGTCCAAGTAACTTTTCTTTCACTCTTGCACACAACTTCTAGCTGATATCGCACTGAGCACCTTGGGCTAAGGAGAGTTGTGGCTTAGGAGATATGGAAGAATAAGGCTTAGAGTAGTAGAGCTTAGAAGGCTTGAATATTTGAAGGTGAGAGATGATTTGAAATGAAAGAATTCAAGCTCTATTTATACTACTCTGGGAAGGCAGAGTTCGGCCCGAATTCTGTCCCAAGAATTCAAATTTTTGAACGTTGGATAACTTGTACCAAGCAGGCCCTAAAAATCAGGGTGCTGAAAATCAGGAGACAGAGTTCGGCCCGAACTCCGTGTGGGGGCAGAGTTCGGCCCGAACTCTGCCTCCTAGGTGGAAGAATGGCCTTTGGGCTTTGTTTGGCTTGATGGAGCTTGGACTTGCTTCAGAAATTGGTCTGTTTGTATGGTAGAGCTTGAGAGATATGTCTAGGGGTTGAGATGACACAGTGCGACTCAACGTGCACATTCTCCTAGACTCAATAAATTGAATATTACAGACTTGGAACAAACAGGAAAACCAAGAGTCCTTTGATGACGCCTTTCTTCTGATATTTGAGCAGACCTGAAGACGTCTTTTTCCTTGACCAGTCAGCGGAACCCCCGATGCAAGGCCCCGGATAGGTCGCTGGGCGGTTCGGAGAAATCTTTTTACATGACGCCGTCTGTGGTCCATCATTAATTCTTCATTGCCTATGTCCTGGTTTGATCATGTTTGATCATGCTTACTGCATGTCTACAAATACATGTTAGGCGAGCAAAATATGTTGCAGTACGATACAAGCATGGCAATATAATATAGGACAATTAGGACAATGCTAAGTTTAAGTAGCAACAAGATAGTGAGTATATGAATATTAGTGACATCATTATGTTAAACTTAATTTGATTAGCCATATTCAAAAATACGATGTAATCATTGGGCTAACAGGTTTAACATGTGCATAGTATTCCCCGAGTTCTCTGCTTCATGATTTTAGTTCTCATTTGTGTTATATTTCTCCTTCCCTGTACAGATAGCATCTTTAGCAGTTCGTAGTGGGAATGGTCTTCTTCTGAAAGGGGGGAAAGAAGCTATGAGGTCTAACTCAGTCTTGCATAGGGTTAGTTTTTCATGCAGAAGCACTAACTTGTGCTTTCTTCTCACTTTTCTGTTGCCAGATAATTTTGTAGAATGTTTTCTTTTCTTAGATTATTACTGGAGCGATACCAAATAGTGTAGGTCAAAAGCTAATTGGACATGTCACGTCTAGAGATGAAATTCCTGATCTCTTAAAGGTGGGCTTGTATGAAAGGAAGAAGAAATTCACTTATAGTTTGTCCACAATTTTCTCTTAACTGCAAGTCTTTCCAGCTCGATGATGTGATTGATCTTGTGATTCCAAGAGGCAGTAACAAGCTTGTATCTCAAATCAAGGAGTCAACAAAGATTCCTGTTCTAGGTCATGCTGGTAAGATAAAAGGTTCTTGTGAACTTATTTGTTTCAATTTGGTATGGAGATGTTAAAATGGATCCCTTCAACCGAAGCTTTTCCCCCCTAATTTTAGTGACATTATGAAGTTGAGAGTTGCAATTTCTTTTTGCACATATTCTCCAGATGGAATTTGTCATGTTTTTGTTGACAAATTAGCTGACATGGATATGGCAAAGCGCATTATTCTAGACGCAAAGATAGACTATCCTGCAGCCTGCAATGCAATGGTATTCACTACTATTTCTAAAGACATTGATGCAACACCCTTTATATTCATAATTTTTTTTCACTAATATGCCTCTCTTTGCTATTTATAGGAAACACTTCTCATACACAAGGATCTAGTGGACACCAATGGGTTTAATGATGTAGTAGTACAGCTTAGAGCTAAAGGTAGGACTATTTTTCTGAAACATTATAGTTGATACTGCTTAATTTTCTTCCTGCAAATGAAGATGACAGCCAGGTGGTTTGATTTCTATTACTGAAGAGTGAAATGGTCTCTAATTTTGTGAAGCATACCCTCTTCCTTATCGTATTACTTGTCGTGTCCTTCACCCAGTTCTATCACCCATCCGGTAACTCACTGGTGTTTCTGCATGTATGGAGGAAGGGCCAATGTTAAGTTGGCATGATATGATCATATGAATGCTTTTGACCATGGTGGTTGAAACAGAAACGTGGGGTCGCTTGCAAGATTATTTTTACATTTCTGTATACCCCTTCATGTAGATTCTACTTTAATCAATTAGTTTATTCCATTGCAGGAGTTGCTCTTTGTGGTGGACCTCGAGCTACTATAAAATTCGATATTCCTTTGGCACACTCATTCCATCATGAGTACAACTCAATGGCTTGTGCAGTTGAAGTTGTTGATGACGTGCTTGCTGCAATAGACCATATAAATTGCCATGGAAGGTATGCTTTAGCATTCCATGACTGCATGACACTCCTAGGAGCATACGATTTAACAAATTTGGGCTGGTTATGTTCTAAATTATTTTTGCATTACAAACGGTTTCTAGCATGTAATTACATGAAAGAAGCTTTTCTTTGTGTTAAAAATGTTGATTTTTGTTGCAATGAATTTCTCCAGTGCACACACTGACTGCATTGTAACTGAAGATCATGAAGCTGCAGAGATGTTCCTCAACCAGGTTGACAGGTGTGTTAGTGTCTGTAACTAAATATCTGCACAAAAGTCTTTTATCTTGTTATTGCAGCCTAGTTTTTTTTCTGAAACCTACTAAGACTACTTTTCATATTCTCCAGTATGATCAAATTTCATCAAATGAGTAAATGAAGCAGTATTTATCGGGTTGCACTTTACTGTGAAGCATCAAGACCTAATTTATGCGCCACTTGTTGTATGTAACTACCTATGTTGTCATATCATGATACCTATCATGTATCTGCTTGCTTGATTGCCTATCATGTACCATATGATACATTAACCAATTGACAAATACAATGGTACATTCGAAAACTAATATACCATTTAAGGTTAAATTGAACACATTAAGCAACAATAAAGAGTATCATTAATCATATAAGTAATAATTATTAGAAAGTCAACAACTAAAAGTGAAACTAAGGAAACCATAAGTTAGACAACGATCTTAAGTTATTAACATCCATAAATTTATAGTCAAGACCATAATGTCCATAGACGCAATGGTCAATGAAACACCCAAAAGAAAAGAAAGGAATCCAAAAACGAAGGAGAATATGACTCAAAACATGGAACAAAATAGGCAGGTAAAAAATTGAAACAAAAACAATAAAATGAATCACGTCGTTATATCATCGGAGGTATCGGATTGTATTTTTATCGGACAGTACAAAAGCGTATCACATGATATTTTGTCCCATCGGAGACACCTCTACGATTCGTATTGAAAACCTTTTGTATCATATCATATGGGATTAACAACATATATTATACGAGATTAACAAGATATTAATTTATGCACGAACATGGAAATTGACAATGGAAATTGGAGAAAAAAAATAATTCTCGGTAGAAGTGATCCTCAAATGGGACAAATCCTCTATGTACTATGAGGAATCAATGTTAGAATATGAGAGGGTTTTAGAAAAACCCAAGTCAATTATCAAGTTTCTATTAGGTCCTGTTCGGCAACCATAAACTATTTGAATGTTAGAAACTTGGTTTCACTCAGGTTTCTAAAAATTAGAGAAAGTATGCTTCTGAACTAAAAAAAGTTGTTTCTATACTAGAAACTAGAACAAGGAAACTAGAACAATATGATGGCATGATAAATATTAAAATAATTTAAATGTGGACGATATTACTTAACTTGGAACTGTTCTAAGTAAAATGTAATAATACATGTTGCCCCCTCTAGTTTCCTTAAGTTTCTACTATTCGGGATGGAAACCAAATAATGCCCTACTTTCCACTTTTGTTGACATGTTATGAAGTTTGTAAACTTAGTTTTCAAGAACATGTCCTTAGGATCGAAGCCAATAATAACAAGTTTTATACGTAAACTAGCTAGTTTTACTAATGTTGGACTAAAGAGCATAACACCCCCCCCCCCCCCCCCCCCCCCCCTTCCCCCCTCTCAAACTCAAACTCACAATAGGTCTACCAGTAAGAATTTTCTCAGAGATATTTATATCTAAGATGTGATCATGTGAAAATGGAAGAAGTATCTTGTAAGAGTAAAAAATGGTAGCATACAAAAATGACAATCGATTTTAATAAGTTATATGCACTAGTAAAACACATGATTGTCTGAACTACACTAATGCCATCATAATGTATAAAAGTGATAGTAGAGGGAAACACCAATGTCAGCCAAAAGACTTTACGATCAAGTAATTTCAACGATAGTGGATGTCTTAGCACAATGCTCAGTCTATGCGGTGCAACGAGATACAAGGTCTTGTTTCTAGGAGTTCAAAAGGATCAATGATCCCCCCCAAAAATTATACAAAAACCAGTAGTGGATTTCCAATCAGAGATATAACTAGTAAATCTGTATGAATATATGCTCAAAGGTGATGGTGATGGTGCCCCGGAGTGTATAGGATGCAAAGAAGAGCTTCTTACTGAGTTGTACAAGTAGAAACTGATTGACAATATGTACAAAAAAGAGAAATTTTGTCTACTCTGATCGTCAGATAAACAAATTGTCAACTAATAGTTTATAATTGAGGGGATTAGATAAGGATTCTTCATCATCAAGATGCAGTATGACATTCCGTTCCAAAGATATAAACGAAATGAGAAATTCAGTAAGACAAACCCGGACAAGAATCTGAGCAATTAACGTTTTCTAAGATAGAAGATAACCTCTAGGGAATGGTCCACCTCTACTCCAAGGAAGCAGTATAGAGGCCAAAGGTGAGTCTTTTATATGTCCTTAAGCTCATAAGGACAAAGGTGAGTCTTCTCTCTGTCCTTAAGCTCATAAGACATTGCCACTTTCCCACTCACTCAAGTGTGACAACTTCTTTATCGGATTTCGAATGACTTAATGTAGCTCAAGAAAGTCTGAAAGAGCTAGTGATAACGAGTTCTTGCATTCGTCGCAAATCCTCTCTATTATATAATGTGAAAAATGCAGTCTTACACGACAATTTGATTATGATGTCTGCATGACACCTTCTGGTTTTCCTCATTCACCAGGGTAGGTTTGTCATCTCTGTTACTTTCTTGGCATCTAAGTTGACTCCCTACCCAGATATCTTCTCGCAAAACAAATGTTTATTCTTGAGATAATTGATAGACATGGCCTTAATAATTTTGAGTTAGCCTACACCTCTAGAGTTGAATGTATTGTTGCATCGTGAAAACAGAGAGTTACTATTGAACCCTCTGTAATTGTTTGCTTCTTCTGTTTACTCACTATTAGTCGGTCTGACGTCTCCCTTGTTAAAATTGTCAGCCACTTTTTTTGGCTTCTCGCAGTACTCGTTATAGAGCTCCCTCATTGTTCTCTGTCTCTAAGGCACTATCACCCGACAACTCTTCTTCTCTGTGTCCTTGTGCCACCATGCGTATACAAATGTTGGTTGAGCTGATAATGTTTCCCACTAGAAGTCAATTAATTTGGCTTTTGCTTCTTTCTTGTCGATGGCGACTCTCCTATTTCTTGGAAGTCCAAGAAACAGAACATCATACCTCGACCTAGTATAAAGGTTGAGTATCACGCTATGGATTCCGCTATTGCAGACTTTACATGGCTACAGTGCCTTTAACAGGCATGGGGGTCCCCATTTCACAACCTCTTCTTTACATTGTGGTAGCAACACTGTTCAGATTGCCAGCAGTTCGATGTTTCATGAGTACACGAAGCATATTAAGATTGATTGGCACTTCGTGGACTTCGTGGGACACCATTATCTTGTTGAAAAATTTCTCTTCCTTTATCACTTCCCAGTTGCAGATTAGTTCTTCACCAAGCAACAATACCTAACAACACTCTTTTCTAGCATTCTGCTCAGCTAACTCTTCTTAGTATAAGACAACCTAACCTCTTATTGGACTATGAAAGTTCATCTGTTGATATATGTGTTAAGTGTTATTGGGCTTTAGTCCCACATTGCCTAGAATGATAGGAGAGGAGGCTAGCCTCTCCTATATATATGTAGTCTCTATTCCAATAATAATTAATCACTTAAAAACTCTACATGGTATCAGAGCCTAAACTTGCTTAGAATACCGTCAGAGCCACCTTTTCCACACAAATCCTACCCCTAACCTCGCCCTCCCTTCCCCCCCCCCACGCCGCCACTGCCGCTGCAGCGACTGCGCCGTTGCAGCCACTGCTGAGCTGCTGCCACTGCTGCGCCGCTCCCGCTGCCGCTGCAGCCGCCGCTGAGCCGCTGCCGCGGCTGCTACTGCCGCTGCTGCTGCCGTGGGTGCCTCCGTGCACACCACTTTTAGGGCTCCTACTGTGTAGGTAAGCCTAAACTTGAGATTTATCTCATCTGTGGCACCTACGGTGTAGGTAAGCCTAAACTTGAGATTTATTTCATCTGTGGCACCTACAGTGTAGGGAAACCTAAAATCGTTCTTGAAGATTTATCTCATATGAGATTCTCAAGGAGATGCCGATGATGCCTAGATCCGATGAAACCAGACATATTCGGATTTAGGAGAGGACGACGAGGACAAGCGTGAGTCGTGGAGCAAGTGTGAGAAGAAGCATCGATGGAGGCGATCCTCAAGAAGCTGGATGCTGACGATGTGGCAACGTTGATGAAGTTGATAAAGATGTCGGCTGGTGATAGCACGACATGAGCGCCGCCAAAGTTGGAATTACCCTCTATCGATCTGAAGTTGGATGGACCAGCCACCTATCTGAGTTAGTCACGGCGGATGAGAAGAACCCTTGCAGGAAAGAACCTGGAGGGATTCTTGAAGGGCGAGAAGACAGAGCCGGAAGAGGGCTCGACAGGACGCGACGAGTGGAAATTCACTCATATGGTGATTTACATCTGGCTTCTCAATTCCTTAGTCCAGTCTATTGCTTCCACAGTAGATGGCATTGAGATGGTGAAAGACGTATGGGAGAAGTTGAGGAGAACCTATGATGGCGTGGGAAATAACCTACGGATCTTCCAGATAAAAGGGGAGATCGATGACACCATACAAGGAGAGAAGACGGTGCAGGAGTACGCTACGGAGTTGGAGCGTCTCTGGCTGGATTATGATCACTCCTCGAAATGGGCAAGCTGCGGGGACCCGAAGTGCAAGGAGAGACATGTGTGTCTGTAGGAGAGGACGACGAAATTCCTCAAAGGACTGACTGCCGCATTTGCACAGAGGACAGCCTTACTCCTCGCCTAACCAGAGATCCCTAGTCTTGAGGAAGCTATCTCAGCCATGATCCAGGAGAAGACGCGGATCAGACTACAGACAGGGACAGGTGGTCCCCCCGAAGCAAAGTCAGCACTAGCAGCTGCTAGCTCGGGCGACACAGGATCCAAGGGAGTGCTCTGGCAACACAATCGGCAGTGCTACAACTGCGGGGAGATGGGCCATCATCGATATGCTTGTACCAAACCACCTAAGGTGGGAGACTCAGGTGGTGGACGAGGACGAGGATATATTGGTCGTGGACGTGGTCGAGGAGGCCGACGAGACGGCCGAGGAGGCTAGCGGGCAAACTTGCTGGTGGCAGAAGGGAATGGAGGAGCTGGTGGCACCTTTACTGAGGAGGATCAGGCACTGCTGGACCTGCTGGTGAGAAAGCAGAGAGCGTCGACCGAAGGAGACAGGAGGAGCGGAGCAGAGGAGACATCCACCCCATTCTTCGGAGGCAACGCCGCTATGTATGCTCACCCATCAGAAGGTACTGACGAGTAACTCGCTCTTGCATCTCTGTCTTCCCTTAAAACGTCAGACTGGATTATCGACTCAGGAGCATCTCGGCATGTGACCGGGAACGCTAGTGAGTTTTCTTCATACACTCACCTAGCACCAGCAGACACCATTCAGACTGCAGATGGCACTTTCCAACCAGTGGTCGGTAAGGGTACTGTTAATTGTACAGGTTCAGTAAGATTATCCAATGTGTTACATGCTCCATCCTTTCCAGTCAGTCTCTTGTCTATTAGTTCTATAATTCTCCAACTAAAATGCACTATTTCTTTTGATATGCTAAGGTGATCTTCCAGGAGAAAGGGACGGGACGAAGACTTGGGACTGGCACCTGGCATGAGGGACTGTGGTACCTAGATCGGGAAGGACTGGACTCAACATTGATATCTATGGCAGAGAAGGCTGAAATGGAAGAGCTGTAGCAGAGGACTGAAGATACTTTGATACTTCATCATAGGAGGATGGGACATTCTTCTTTTGATACTCTAAGTAAGTTGTATCCAGAGATGTATGCAAAATCAAATAAACAGAAATTAGTATGTGACGCATGCGAGTTAGAAAAGCTTACTAGAAGCTCATATGTTGGTACTGGTCATAAGGGTTCTCTTGTTTTTGAGGTAGTACATTCTGATGTTTGGGGTCCATGTGCTACTAATACTATGAATGGATATAAGTACTTTGTCTCCTTTATTGATTGTGCATCTCGTGTCTCCTAGCTATATTTAATAAAAAATAAGAGTGAAGTATTTGCTTGCTTTCGAGACTTCCATAAACATGTTCAGACTCAGTACAATGCAGTAGTGAAGGTACTGAGGTATGACAATGGAACGGAGTACACCAACAGGACACTTGCAGAGTACCTGTCAGCACACGGAATACAGCACCAGACCAGCTGTGCATATACATCAGCACAAAATGGAGTAGCAGAAAGGAAGAACCGACACCTTCTAGAGACCGCAAGAAGTATGATGATCGACATGAATGTCCCACAAAATCTATAGGGATATGCAGTATTGACAGCACCTCAATTTATCAACAGGATGCCTTCAAAAGTCCTGGGATGGAAGTCCCCATGCGAAGTATTACAAGACAATAATAGTGGGATACTCCCACTAAAGGTGTTCGGGTGTGTGTGCTTTGTGAAAGACAACAGACCATCAGTTGGAAAACTTAACCCCAGAGCAGTCAAATGCATCTTCGTGGGCTACTCAGCGACTCAGAAGGGATATGTGTGCTGGAGTCCAGTAGAGGAGAAGAAGTTCGTTAGTATGGATGTCCACTTTCGAGAGCATGAGCCATATTACCGCCAGGAGGGAACGTCGCACAACACGCCTAATACTACCAGTATAAGGCGAGAGGGGGAGATGGAGAACTTGGTGGTAACCGATCTAGAAGTATGGCATAGAGGCACGGTTGAGGAGAAACATGAAGGTGAAGCAGAAGAGGGGGAGGAGATAAGAAGTATCAGGCCTACGGCTCAGGGGGAGTTACTTACCTACAGCAGGAGAGAGAAGCAAACTGCAGGACCAGTACCTACAGTGTCAGTGCTAAGTCCCTTGCATGCGTCTGTCCCAACTCCTGAGACACCACCATCCTCCTCATTTACACCACCACCCTCCTCAGGTGATATCATCCCTCCTACTTCTCCCATACCACTACCTACACGAAGGACTACTCGCAGTAATACGGGAAATCCTCCGGACAGATATGGTTGGGACCTTGCTAAGTTTGTTTCTTATGATCATATCTCTTCTTCTCATGGAGCATTTATAGCATCTTTGGATAGTATTACTGTACCTAACAATTGGCAGGTTGCCAAGAACAATCTAAAGTGGAAAGCGGCAATGCATGAGGAGTTGGGAGCTCTTGAGAAGAACCACACTTGGGAGCTGGTGAGACTGCCAGAAGGGAAAAGAGCAGTCGGATGCAAATGAATTTTTACTATGAAGCAGAATCCAGATGGACAGGTTGAATGCTATAAAGCTCGATTGGTGGCAAAAGGATACAGTCAGACGTACGACATCGACTATGACGAGTCCTTTGCACCAGTGGCGAAGATGAGCACTGTCAAGACCTTGATCTCCCTGGCAGCCAATGGAGTGTGGAAGCTACACCAACTGGATGTGAAGAATGCATTTCTTCATGGGGATCTAGTGGAGGAGGTATACATGGAGATACCACCAAGATTCGGCACCAAACAGACAAAAGGCAAGGTCTGCAGACTGAAGAAGTCCCTCTATGGACTGAAGCAGTCTCCTCGAGCATGGTTTGACAGGTTCAGGAGAGCAATGATAGGGATGGGATATCAGCAGATCAATGCTGATCACACTATCTTCTTCAAACGAAGTGGAGGCCACATCACCATGCTTGCGGTATATGTAGATGATATGATTATCACAGACGATGATGAGCAGGAGATCGTCCAACTCAAAGGAAAGCTTGGCAAGGAGTTCGAGGTGAAGGATCTTGGCCCTCTTCGATACTTCCTTGGGATTGAGATTGCTCGAGATAATGAGGCAATCGTTCTTTCTCAAAGGAAGTACACACTGGACCTGCTTACGGAAACGGGGATGATGGGATGCAAACCAGCTACGACACCGATAGACCAGAAGTTCAAACTGGATGCTGAAGCTGGAGAACCAGTTGACCGGAATAGATATCAGAGATTGGTGGGTAAGTTAATCTACTTGAGCCACACTCGACCTGATATCATCTTTCCGGTCAGTGTAGTGAGCTGCTACATGCATGACCCCCGAAAGGGTCATATGGACGCAGTATACCAGATTCTGAGGTACTTGAAGGGAGCCCCCGGGAAGGGACTGATCTTCAGAAGAAATAATCATGTAAGCATCGAGGGCTATTGTGATTCTGACTGGGCTAGCTGTGCTGACGACAGGAGATCCACATTGGGCTACTGCATATTTGTAGGAGGCAACTTGGTCTCTTAGAGGAGTAAGAAGCAGTCAGTAGTGGCCAGATCAACAGCTGAAACAGAGTATAGAGCTATGGCCTTGGGAGTCACAGAACTATTGTGGTTGAAGAATATGCTGACGGAGCTAAAGCTGGACCAGGGAGCCAAGATGAAGCTATGGTGTGACAACCAGTCAGCTATTAGTATTGCCAACAATCCAGTGCAGCATGACAGGACCAAGCATATCGAGATTGACAGATTCTTCATAAAAGAAAAGCTGGAGAAAGGAGTACTAGAACTGGGCTACGTTCCAACCAAAGATCAGGTAGCAGACGAACTGACAAAGGGGCTTAGTTCTATCAGCATGATGAGAGGATGTGACAAGATGGGTTTAGTGAATATCTTTCGTCCATCTTGAGGGGGAGTGTTGATATATGTGTTAAGTGTTATTGGGCTTTAGTCCCATATTGCCTAGAATGATAGGAGAGGAGGCTAGCCTCTCCTATATATATGTAGTCTCTATTCCAATAATAATTAATCACTTAAAAACTCTACATCATCAATCTCATACTGTTTTATTTTTCCTTCAATCGTATATTGTTTGCAAAAAAAATGAAATCATCCATTTCTTACTGCTTTTGAATTTTCTTAGATTAGTGCTTCTAGTATAATGGTATTGGTCCTCCAGAATGCTATGCAAGGTATATTTCAATCTGTTTCATGACAGGATAGAATACAATTAGTATGTGAAATTAATATCATGGCTTGATATCCACCTCACCATGCTATACATCTGACTGGAATTGAAAACACACTACACTGTGCATGATAGTAAAACAATGAAACATGACAAAATGGGTCTAAATTTTGTAGATATGGGTAATTGGGTATACTTCCTTAACGATGTCACTAGTTACATCACTTGCTAGCTATTGTATGGTTATCATGCTAGCTATAATCTAGATGTCCACTTTTAATAGCTTGGCCTTGGGCCTAATGATATTATACTAGATTTGGGTTCTTTTTCCAAATATCGCTAATATTCTAACAGACATGACACAGAAAACTAATGGTTTTAGGGGACACCAAAATTTGTGCTTTATCTTCTTATTGTGCCTACACTATATCATTTTTTTTTCATATCCTTGGGAACATAGATTACCATGCTATTGTTCTTCGCCTTTTTTATGATGCCAAAACTTAAAACCAGGCTGGTTCTTGTGATAAATCAGTAAAGCTTTGAAATTTAATGTCTTTTCCTTTTGTCAACAATTACCTATACTTCAAAGGATAGTAAAAGAAAGGGTAAATCTATATTTGATGCTTACTGTTTGTCCTTACAGTGCTGCTGTGTTTCATAATGCAAGCACACGTTTTTGTGATGGGGCTCGTTTTGGACTTGGTGCAGAGGTAATGTATGCTTGAATATTATGTTATGATGAATCTGGTGACATCTAATTACTCGCTCTCATATCATCTTTCATTATGTTATGTTTACAAGGTTGGTATAAGTACGAGTAGGATACATGCTCGTGGTCCTGTTGGTGTTGAAGGTCTTCTAACAACACGATGGTATGTGTATGATCTAACAATACTATTTTCCTCTTAGATGCCCATTTACAATTGTTCACAGCTTTATGGGTTCTCCTTCCTTGAGATACACGGCAGGTAAAATTACTATGGGTCTCGTATTGTTACATAATCAGCCGGAAAGAATGAAACCTGTATTGCAATTTTAGTCTAAATCTGTTTGTTTTTTATGTTAGATGTTAATAAAGACAATATCATTGTACTATTCCCAAAAACTATAAACCTATACTCTTTCCTCCCTGCAAGATTGTCCACAAGATTTAAGGACCATAGGTTTCATGTAACATACAAAGGTATAGTTGTAACGAGGGTGTTGCCTTTGCGACAGTAAGGCTTGTTGTTTGCATCCTGGAAGTCACGAAAACCACCTCTCCATATATATTGGGGTAAGGCCGGTTACATCTTACCCTCCCTAGACCTTGCATAAACGGGAGGCTCCTCTCCATATATATTGGGGTAAGGCCGGTTACATCTTACCCTCCCTAGACCTTGCATAAATGGAGGCTCGTGGCAGTGGTACACCCTTTAGACAAAAGTACATTTAGTAATGTTTTTTTTATCAAACATATTGTAGGTCAAGAAAATTAACTGACTCTCACATATTAAATCAATAACCCTATAAAACTAAACTCTATGGGTCCTTGCTTTTCTAGAAACACACCTTTGTTATGCCCAACGACATTACAAAATTCCTCGTGTTTTTTTAGTTGTTTATCTTTCATCGTGATTTGAATGTGGTGGGTAAGGAGAAACATAGTGAATTTGATTCCTTTACTAAACATATAAAGTTTGTTGCTTTAGTTGGATAAAAGATTTAGAACAAAATTCAGAGTATTGTTTCCTCATCACAAGCATAACTACCAAGTTCCTTAAGGACCCTCACATTTTCAGTATCGTGCTTCTATCAAATGTTTTCAATTCATAAGTACCTTAGGCAAGCTTTATGTGGAAAAATGGAAATGCTTTTTTATTTTCACTGATCTGTTCTTAATAATCCATACACAGCTAAATAAGGAGGAAGATGATAACAACTTCCTCAATTCTAGGAGCTAAATAAGGGATTCAGATAAAACACAGAAACTAAGTAATATAGAGAATTGGTTAATATGAAAAACCGAATCCCCTTATTAAGACAATCACATAACACCTTTATTAAGAAATGCATTTTTAGAGCTTGCATTTTTGGGCTAAAACAATCGCATAACACCTTTCTTAAGAAATGCATTTTTTACATCTAGTTGATAGAGAGGCCAATCAAGATTTGAAGCGAGTGCGAGTAGAACCCGTGTTACGCCCCAGAACCAGAATACTAGAGAGCGGAGGACAGATACAGCCAGCTACGTATATTGAAGTGAATCCCACCTCGCAATACGGTCACGGCTGGCTAGATGCATGAGGGTTTAACTATAAGCCAATAGTCTCTTATGGTCAAGTACAAGCCTTGAGTCTCAATCTCAAGCAAGCAAGTAAATGTAACAAGATGGTAGATTATCAGACATACAAGGTAAGGCGTCCCAAACATTACATATTCAGATGATCATGAAGCTAGTCATACAAAATGCGAAGACTAGCAAGAGTTTAAGTCATACATGATCAACCCTAGGATTTGTCAATCACGTTACAGCCCTTAGGCAGACAGGAATGTAAATTCAACACGAGCTAACACTTGCTCGGCGGCTAAACGCATCAAAAGAATAATTTACAATAGAGTGGGAGAGCAAAATAAACCCACTCGTTGCCAGGGTTGCGTCTAGTGTTCACCATCTGGCTGGAAGGCTGGAAGATCCTCGGGTGCTACTCCGAAATCTGGCCATACAAAACCAGCTGGGTCAGACCCCAAAAAGAGCAAGTGCCACAAGGGAGGCTTCACTTAAGAACTAAAACCAGCATGTTAGATCACACGGCATAATAATGACAAGAAGACTTGGAGTTAAGAATCCAGGGGATAAACGATAAGATAAAAAACTACTCCGGTAACCAAGTTACAACCCGTAAACCAAAAAAAGACCGGGGTTGTAACCCTTCACCTGAACAGAACTTAGTCTCTGACCGATTATCAATAAGGTAAAGCATAGACAGTAAATGCACTGAAGTAATCATAGACTGGCACAAGACTAGACTGGACTCCATCTATCAATCACGGCCAAGCAATGAGTACGGCTCGATACTTTAACTAACTAGGGTTATCACAAGCCTAGTTACTAACAAGATGCGTTGAGATGTTCCAACAGCCACAAGCCCTGCAGATGTAATCCAGGTTATCCAGTTGCAAGTTGAGAGAGTTGGATTAGGTGACTTGGGGGTGCAACACATGACAGTATGCTGGAAATGTGTCCTACTCGACGGCAGGCTACAAGTCCAATTAAAGCGCCCAGATAACGGGACTGCCTGTAGCTGGGAAATCTCATCATGAACTATTTGATCAATCTAGACATTATCCTAGTCAGATTCAGTATGTGACCGTGGTAACCAGGAATCCATGTTCTAAACATGATGCAAGACGAGACCTGTAGCTTATACAAGCACAAACACCCACGGTGTCATGACAAGAGTTACTTAGCAAGTCAAGATAGCCGTCGCAACAGCATATCAAGATTTATCATGTTAGGTTACTTATCAAGATTACTTGTCAAGAGTGCGCCTCAGCGGGCCACTATCAAGTCTATTCATGTCAAAAGTGCACCACGACGGGTCACTATTAAGAGTTATCATGTAAAGTCACATTGTCATGTCGTGTTCATGTAAGTGCACCACAGCGGGCCACTATCAAGGAGTTATTAGAGAGTGTACGTGCCATACCAAGATCGTGTTTAAAACTCAGAGTATATTTACAACATGGAAAATAACATTATAGGACCAGTCAAGTAAAGAGTACAAGCAAAGTTACAACTCACACTAAGGACCATGAGGACAAACATGGATAATTGCAAGAGATGGCACAAGGGGTCAATGGGGTAATATGGAGAGCATGCGCCCACATGCACGCGCCCATGGTCTATGCGCCCATATGCATGCGCCCACATGAGTGAGGCAGGGTGCATTGGAAGATAAGTTTGGAGACTATCTTCACTGGCTAAGTGGGCATATAACAATAGCTATGCGCCCACAGGGTGGAGTCAGGATGTACTTGGAAGATAAGTTTGGAGGCCATCTTTCATGACAAGTGGGCGCATAAGGAAAACTATGCGCCCAAGCAGGAAATATGGGTGCACTTGGCCGCATATAGAGGCTATGCGCCCATATTGAAAGAACTGTGGGCGCATATAGAAGCTATGCGCCCAAGCAGAAGAGGGCATGGAGCTTGGGCGTATATAAAGGGCTATGCGCCCAAGGCTAAAGCTATTGTGGGCGCATAAAATGCCATGCGCCCACACTGTTCTTCTTCTCCAACCCGAGAAGATGAGTTTATGGAACCCATGAACTCTCCAAGTTCACAAATCACTCAAAACAAATCGAAATCCGGATTTTCAAAGGTCTATTTTGAGTAAAATCAAATTCTCTACAACATGGAACAATCAAAACTTGAAAATAAAGAAGTTTGATAGATCAAAACCAAGAAAACCAAGATTTAAGAAAACTTAGATCTACAAGAATTAATCCTCCAAAACTAAAAATGCTAAGTACTAAATAGTCTTAGAAGCTTTTAGGGAAGACAATGGAACAAATAAAATAGAGTTCCTCCATGAAGCAAGTTGCACTTGCCTAAGGTTTTGGGAGAGAATAATGAAGAAGAAAGTGGATGAGGGAAATAAATGAAAGTAAAGGAGGAGAGAGAAAAGGGGGTTGGGTTATAAAGGGGGTTTATCATGATGAACCACTTGGCCCAAACCAAGGCAAAATAAACCAAGCTGAGCTAAACCAAGACCAAACCTTGCCATGCTAGAGAAGTCAAAATACGGGTCGAAAATCCATACGTATATTGGAAATACATATAATGGAAAACGGGAGTGACAACTCTACCCATCTTAAAAGAATTCCATCCTCGGAATTTAATCAAGAGGCTAGAGATGTCGGGACAAGCTATACTAATCACGAGCAACCTATGACTAGCAGTCACTCAACCAATCATTTATACAAGTAAGGAATTAAAAGCATAACTCATATGGAAGACATTATACCTTATGAGTCAAATAGGTGTGGATATCGCGATCGGATATCATCCTCACGTTCCCATGTTGACTCATCCAAAGAGTGATGACCCCAAGCAACACGGACTGGACTAATAGTCTTGTTCTTGAGTATCTTCTCTCTCCGGTCCAATATGGATACGGGCATTTCCTCATACGAAAGTTGGTACCAACAACCAATTCTGAATGATCAAGGACATGACTCGGATCCGGAATATACCGTCGTAATTGGGATACATGGAAATCATCATGCACCTCACGTAACGACGGCGGAAGAGCGAGACGATAGGACATATCACCTACTCGCTCTAGAATGTCGAACGGCCCTATGTACATAGGACTAAGCTTTTACCGTACGCCGAAACGAATGACGCCACGGGTAGGTGAGATCCTAAGGAATACGTGGTCGTCAATAGAAAATTCAAGGGGATGCCGATGAGAATCGGCCCAATGACGCTGGCGATCTTGCGCAACTCGAAGGTAATCTCTGACTTGCCTGACCACCTCGATAGTCTCTGTGACCATCTCTGGACCAAGCATCTACCTCTTTCCTATATCATCCCATGCTAACGGGGATGTGCACTTCCATACAGTGTCTCAAATGGTGCCATCTGGATACTGGCCTGGAAACTGTTATTATAGGATAACTCTACTAGATACAGGTGATCTTCCCACGAACCACCGAAGTCAAGCGTACAAGACCGCAACATATCTTCAAGAGTCTGGATCGTGCGTTCTGACTGACCATCTGTCTGCGGATGATAAGCTGAACTGAACTTGAGATGAGTCCCCAAACTCTTCTGAAGACTCCGCCAAAAGTGCGATGTATATCTCGAATCTCTGTCGGACACGATACTGACTGGCACTCCGTGCAATCTGACTATCTGCCTGAGGTACATCTCTGCAAGCTGATCCATCGACTGGCCAATTCTGAAAGGGAGGAAATGAGCTACCTTGGTGAGTCTGTCAATTATAACCCAGATAGCATCTCTCCCTGCTGGGGATTTAGGTAACCCAGTTACAAAATCCATGGTGACATGCTCCCACTTCCACTCTGGGATCGGTAAAGGTTGAAGAAGTCCTGTTGGTCTCTGATGTTCAGTCTTAACTTGTTGGCAAACTAAACAACGAGAGACAAACCGGACTACCTCCCTCTTCATGCCATTCCACCAAAAATGCTGACGGATATCACGATACATCTTCGTACCGCCGGGATGAATTGAATACTGTAAACTGTGAGCTTCTGCCATGATCTCTCTCCTGATGTCGCAATTGGGTACACAAAGACGTCTGCCATGTCGAAGTGTACCGTCTTTATGAATACATAACTCTATTCTCCGTCCTGCCACACATTCTACCCTAAGCCGCTGAAGCTTAGAATCCGTTGACTGAGCTAACTTAATCCTCTCAACTATACCGGACTGAACTTGCATACTGTCCATTAATGCCACATTGGTAAGAAGAACAACTTCAATACCCATCTTCTGAAGATTTGCTAACAACTCTGGCTGTGCTGTTAGAAAATAAACTCTGGCTCTTCTGCTCAATGCATCTGCAACAACGTTGGCCTTCCCAGGATGATACTGCAGGTTGATTTCGTAATCCACAAGTAGCTCTAGCCATCTTCTCTGACGCATGTTAAGGTCCTTCTAAGTAAACACATACTTATGACTCTTGTGGTCGGTCAAAATTTCTACCCGATCTCTATACAAATAATGCCTCCACAACTTAAGTACGAAAACTACCGATGCTAATTCCAAGTCGTGAGTTGGATAATTCCTCTCATGATCACGAAGCTGACGTGACGCATAAGCTACTACCTTACCATGCTGCATCAAGACGCATCCCAATCCTCTGTCGGAAGCATCACAATAAACCGAAAATCCTCCAGTCCCATCTGAAAGCGTGAGAATGGGGGCCGTCAGCAATACTTGCTTCAACTTCTCAAATGAACTATGACACTCTGCTATCCAAGCAAACTGCACATCTTTGCGGGTCAACTGCGTCAATGGTGCTGAAATTCGAGCAAAGTCTGATACAAACCGCCGGTAATAGCCGACAAATTCTAGGAAACTCCGAACTTCTGCGACGGTACTGGGTACTGGCCATGTCTCTATAGCCACTATCTTCTGGGGGTCCACCTCCACTCCACCTCTGGTGATGATGTGACCTAAGTACAAAATACGATCCAGCCAAAATTTGTACTTACTGAACTTCGCGTACAACTGGTGCTCCCTGAGAATCTGAAGAACTACACGGAGATGCTGCCCATGCTCTGCCTCATTCTTGCTATAGACTAAGATATCGTCTATAAACACTATCACGAACTGGTCCAAATAGGGCATGAAGATACGATTCATGAGGTCCATGAATACGGCTGGCGCATTGGTCGCTCCAAATGGCATAACAAGGAACTCCCAATGTCCATATCTAGATCTGAATGCTGTCTTCGGGATGTCTTGCTCTCTGACTCTGATATGATGGTATCCTGACCGCAAGTCAATCTTCGAAAATATTGTCGCTCCTCTGAGTTGATCAAATAAATCATCTATTCTTGGTAGATGATATCTATTCTTGATTGTTACAGAGTTCAAGGTACGATAATCAACACGTAATCTTGACGTACCATCCTTCTTTTTCACAAGAAGTATCGAGGCTCCCCAAGGTGATCCACTAGCATGAATGAATCCCTTGGTTCTGAGTTCTTCAATCATTTTGTACAAGATTTCTAACTCTGAATGTGCCATCCTGTAGACTCCCTCTGACACTGTTACCGTCCCTGGAAGCAAATCAATGGTGAACTCTCTCTCTCTCTCTGGGGCATGCCTTGAAGCTCTTCGGGAAATACATCTGGAAACTCTTCTACTACTCTGGGAAATTGAACGGCTACTGCTACTGCTATCCGCAAGACTGGTGGAGAAGGTTCTACTTCGCCTCTGGAAAATGAAAACTCTAGTTCGCCGGGAATACCAAAAATAATCCTGTCAATATGGAAGTCTATTCTTGCGTATTGATCCTTCAACTAATCCATTCCTAGGACCACATCATAGTCGGCCATCGAAAATTCTATCAATCTAGCGAAAAACTCTCTACCGCTAACTACGATTCGACACGAGAAAAAGATTCTATCTATCCCCACAAGACCGTTACCAGTAAGTATATTGAGCCTTACTGATAATGACTCGGACTCCAGTCCTATCCGTGTTGTGAATCGTGCAGACAAATGAATGCGATACACCCGAATCAAATAGTACTGATGCTGGAAAAGAGTTGACGAGAATGGTACCTGCCACCACCTCACCTGATGCCAATTCTTCTGCCACGGTCAGAGCCATAGCCTGTCCTTGTCCTCTTGGTGCTGGTCCCCTCTGCTGGAAACTTTTCTGCCGGTTCTGAATCTGAGCTTGGACATACTGTTGAGCCTGAGGCGGCAATGGCCTCGGAGGCTGGTACTGCTGCTGCACTGGTACTGGACCCCTAACCGATGGACTGGTTAGGTTTGATGACGATGAACTGGCTCTATTCGGACATGACTCTATCTTGTGATCCAGTGCCCCACAAGCCAAGCACAATTCCTGTGCTCTGCGACATTCTGATACTACATGTCCTGGCTTCCCACAATGAGAGCAGCCCATTGCGGAAGACTACTTCTGCTGCTGAGGGTACGTCGGTGTCGAGTGCTGAACCGACAAAGCTGTGGTCGCCCTCCTAGGAGCTCCAATAGTCAAAGCCCTAGCTGCCGGGACTGGTGCTGATGACTGGGACATCTGCCCGTGAGACCTCTTCCCTCCTCCGCTTCTATCCACAATCCTCTGCGAAGTATATTCATGCCTCTTCGTTGCTCGCAAGATGGCATCAAATGTCTGGTGCTCAAACTGCTCCACTGATATAATGATCTCTAGGTGGAGTCCCTGCTGGAATCGCTGGGCTCGAACCAATTCGGTTGCCACCAAGGTGGAAGCAAACCGACTAAGCCTAGAAAACTCGGCCTCATATCCATCGACCGTCCTTCCCATCTGCTTGAGATTTGTGAATCTCGGCAGATCATACCGAGCTACTGCGTTAAAATACTTCGTCTGGAACTTGTTGCTGAATACTGCCCATAAGACAGGCATTGCTAACCCAACTGCTAGCATCGCCTACCAGCTGCGGGCTAAGTCCAATAACTGTAGGCGCACAACGGCCACCTTCTCATCCTTTGGAATCCTAGCTGCCTCCAGGATAACTTCTATGTCCTGAAGCCAAGCATCGGCAGCAATAGCATCCTCACTGCCATCAAAGAAGAGAGTGTTCAGACGCTTGAAGCTGTTGGCCGCATTGTTCCCTTGATAACCAACTCTGCCCATGGCATCTTGTACTGTCTGGTGCAGGGCATCGTCCCGACGATCTTGTGACGCAAGCAATTCCCTAATGAGTCCTACCAGGGTTCCATTGTCAGGCTCTGCAGGCTGGATTGGCTGAACCGAGGGCTCTGAGTTCCCAGAATACATGGCTCGGGATGTTGTTCCATAATGCTGGGCTTGGTCCCCAGGTTGCTGATGGTTCACTGGAGGTGCTTGTCACGCCCCGCTCCCGTAGGAGCGATCGTCCTCGCTAAGGCGTGATGCCACACGAGCCTAGATTGTGCTCGTGCAAGGCAGTTTTATAACGGCCGATTACAGCGGCAGCGACGGGGTCGTCGCACAGAAGTCTCAAGCAGAAACATTGAACATGCAGCGAAAATTTAAAGGAAAAACACAAGTTATTCAAAAGAATTCTTTATTGATATTGAACGATTAGATTACAATGGGCGCAAGGCCATGATTACAAGTCTCTCGTGCTCACTTTTCTCTCATTTTATAAGTCACTCTGCTCTCTCTCATTCTCTCGATACAATGCTTGAGCAAGCAGAAGCTTCGGAAGGCAATGTCCATACATTATGTCCCGTATAAGTCTTGACTTCACGCGGCTGCACGCTTCGAGTCGCCAAGAAACTCCGTGTCTCGACGCATCCAAGCGAGCTCCGCGCCACGAGCTTCGACCTGTGCCTGCACATGAAAACTGTGTGGGTGTCAGTAATCAACTGTACTGGTGGAGTGAGCTCCTCGCCCACCCATACAAAACCGACACATTCATTTACTTTGTGCATTACAAGTCCCTCTTTACGATTGTCTTTCTAGTCTTGTCTTAGGATCAGTTTTAAGACCACGACGCCTGACCAAACCGATGTGCAACGACATGGTCGTGCTATAATGCCAATGTGTATTTCGATCGAGGCAGTGCCTCATCGCGAATGTACTTGACCAAACTTCAACTCGGGACGGCAGGGTCGTGCCATACTCTATTCGTGACTTCAACATATTCGAGAGAGTGCTTCACCGAGGAGCAACTTATGCGAACTCGGCAGTGCCAAGACTTTCACTTATTTCATGTGCCTCTAGACTAATTCTCGTGCCAACGACGTCAAGGGGACGACTCGTGCTGGTCTTGCCGCTAGACCTTGCTTAGACATATTCGTGCTTCAAGATTGAGGTCGTGCCTCATTAACTTATCAAGACTTATCCATGCTACCGCCTTGCGGCCTTCCTGCTCGACTTATAAACCAACTTAGACAAATCTTGTGAAACGTAGTGTCGACTTCATGAACATCCCGACGCCAAGTATCGTGCCAAGCACGGTGCCTATGCTGCAGCCCAATCTTAGACCCAGACATTGTGTTTCCGACTAGACATGCATTCAAGTTCTAGACTCAATCCAAAGGCATACACGCAGTTTTGTCACTAATCTGCCAACCCATCTACATGAGTGGTCACTAGCAATGTCAAGCAATCTTGAACCCGGCTCGGGGATATCAGACCGTCCCTCCGCGGTAGCTAGCCCGGAGGCGCCGAATCTCCTATGCGGTTATCCAGCATCCTACTTTGAGCCGTCTCGCTTCTCCCGGGCCGACATGATCCTGGTGCCCCGGCGATCATTCGAGAAGACTACACCTTGTCGACAAGTTGTCCAATGACCATGCAGACTCAACTCGTTCTACCAAGTCCTTCCTTATTCATGACCATGGTTTCCAACTTCCTATCGAGACTCCCAAGTAGCGGGACCGATCTCGTGCACTTCCTTATCGAGACTCCCAAGTAGCGGGACCGATCTCGTGTGCGAGACTTATCGAGACTCCCAAGTAGCGGGACCGATCTCGTGTGTTTCCTTGTTGAGACATAGCGAGACTCCCAAGTAGCGGGACCGATCTCGGCGACAACCAGTCGCGTGGACTTCCTTTATCCGTGGCATACTCTTTACTAAATCCACCGTGGCTCGTGCCTTAGACAGGCCTGGTTCTATAGGCGACGCTATCGCTCAAGTCATATACTTTATACGACGAGCCTTGTTTTCAAGGGACTACGCGACTTGGCAACCGCAGATAGAGCGGGACAGTGCTAGAAATAGCTTAGACCGACCGACATAACTTTGCCCAACTTATTTGCGCAACGACTTGACGAGCAAGGGCTACGCCAAGCTTCGCATCGAGGGAACGTGCCATGCACGCGTTCGACTTGAACAACCAAGTTCTCGGGTGCCTAGACTTAAGCCAAAAGCCGTGCAGGACGACTTAACCCACGGGACGTGCGAAGGCTATGCCAAGCCTTGGACGACGGGACCGTGCATGCTTTATCAAGCATTCATACCGGCGACGCCTATGACTTAGGCTAATTCGAGTGTCGTGACAACTTTTCAACTTCGGCCAACATCCTTCTCCCAAGCCACGGGACGAAGGACCGAGTGTCATTTGAAAGCACGTTGAGCCGACTTCTAAGCAGACCGTGGGACCATTTTCCATGTTCTAAGACATTCCGACCCGTCGGGATTATTCCCTTAGCTATATGGATGCGTCTATTTTATTAACAAGCCTAACTTGTGCAAGTTGAAAACATGCGAGTTATTAAGTGAAGGCTAAGATGAGGCGAGTTCATCGAAACTATCCCACCTGAGCGAGGAGTCGCCTCGACCGAGCAAGCCTTCGTGCAGCCGTTGCAAGGCTAAGTCTGAACGCCGTCGGCGTTTCGATTCCTCCGATTGACTTTGAGGGACGGGAAACTACATCATACACCACTCAGAATAAGTTTCGTCCTCGAAACTAACTGAGTACTTACACTTAGACCACTTTGATCCAAGGACTCTCGTACGCACTCCGCCTACGCGTTTTCTCAATTTCGAGCCACGCTCGCACGACTATCAATCTTTTCCTTAACACGATTTCAAATTCTCGACACTCTTTATTTCCTCAAGTCTTGCTTGAACTCAACGTATTACTTGGCTGGATCGTGCACGCATTCCAGGCGTCCCCAAAATACATGCATTTCAGACAAGCCACATGATAGAGAATTCGTCGTTCTCACTCGAGTCGCATCGTGCATATATGCAGGCATCCCTGAATATATGCATGTCAGCCGAATCTCGTGAGGGGTATTCCCATATTCTTGATTCATTATATCCATCCATACCAATCCTCAAGATCAATCTTTCGATTGCTAACTCTTGAAACAGGGCGTCTCGCCTAACCGCTAGGCCATTTCTCAAGGCTAAGTCAATGTCAGGATTGGAATCATAGTTCCCCAACAATAACGCCAACACTGACCCAAATCCTAGGGTCAAACCAAGTCGGTAATACGAGGTTTTCTACCCAAGCTCGCGTCACTCAGATTTCTAAACATCGAGCATGATCACCTAATTCGCATCAAGGCGTTCGTTGCGCAGAATCCGAATCCGTTCAATCACCAATTCTAACCAATTCATGTATTCGATCACGAGGTCGTCTAGCTTTGACAATATGTTGTGCCCCAATCTCACGCGAGTCCGATTATCCATGGTGGTTCATGAATCACCATGCAACGCTCCCGCGGAATAATCATTCTCATCGGGGCGTAACTCTTGCTTGAGTCTAGACTCATTCATTCTCGATACGCGGATTGGACCTACTCAATCCTCAAGTTCAATCGTCAAGCACACTGAATCATTCTTGAGTCCACCTTCGCGTCAAACCACAAGTCGATGCATACAAATTGCCACGCCATACAAGTTCGATCACCCCCGCTGTATGAATCACCATACCAGCGCTCACGCGGAGTGATTGTCCTAATCGGCGTGACGCATGTGCGAGGCTGGAGTTGCGCTCGCATAAGACAAGAACGTCGACGTTGTGGTTATCGTCGAAGCAATCCAAACATTGCATTTTCATCCAAGCCAAAATCTCAGTTCGATAGTCTGACCGTCATTCGTTCAACTTAGAAAATCCTCGAGCCAAGTCTATCTTTTCCTCGACACATTACAATATCCCGAGTATAGCATCCATCGGAACAATGACATTTTACACGATCATCGTTCCTCGAATCAGAGTACCCCCGAGTTATCGCACATCGATCTTTGATACGCCTCAATACCATCGATGATGTACGTAACCTGACGATCTTCCTTTGCAACGAACTCCGAGTCGTGCAATGATGCTGTTGTTCGAGTTGGATATTCCACAATCCTCGATATTCAAGATCAAGTTCGATCGCTATTCCTCAAGATAGTTTCAAGATCGTTGTCCAAAACTCAAGTCACATTTCATTTGACTCAATCCGAAATCGTACGTGCGATTTACTAGATTTCCTCGATAAAGACATTCACTTGTTTCATCGTTCCGAATCGTTTTCTAACTCGTGTTGCCCATTCACAAGTTGTCCGAACGGCATCTCGTTTGGGACTTTCGAAGTCACGACCAACTAAGCGTGACGCGTTCTAAGGCTTTTGCGCGAACGCATCGCCTCGCCGAAATACTCGTTGATATCCTCAATTTTTGCTCGAATGATTTCCAAGACAAACCATACACCACTCAGGATTCGAGCTATCCGATTTAATCCATAATCACGTTCACACTATTCGCTAAAACATCTTCCAGATTCGTTCGACGAATCTCTAGCGTTACGTACTAAGTCGTTTGCGCTATTCCTCAAAATCAAAACCATTCATCCGTGTACGCCTAAGCGTTAGTCCGATAGCGTTTCTATCGATATACACTCTAAGTGTATCTCCGTTCCCGACCGAGCGATACTTGATATTGCTCGCGATTCGTTTGCACCAAAAAGTCGAGGTGTGCGACGCGCGACACAACTTAGCCAAAAGGCCGTGTGCATAGCTATCCCGTGCGGACTATATTCCGAGTTTGCATGCTCGTTTGCTAATGTCGACATAGGACTAGTTAGGCACGCACACGACTTGCTAACTTTAGCACGTGTTTTCTATCAAGTCAAGTTGACACCGTTCGGCACAAAGGCCGTCGCCTATCGATGCGTTTGGTTGAACGCTTGTACGAGCTTTTGAAAATATTTAGACTTATTGTATGGACATGCCGAGGGACATTTGAGAGAGAGCGCACACATCTTTTTCAACGACGAGCTTTCAAAACTACGAGATTAGACTTGAAGTCCAAGGACGTAAAGCCGTGCTCTGATACAATTATGTCACGTCCCGCTCCCGTAGGAGCGATCGTCCTCGCTAAGGCATGATGTCACATGAGCCTACATTGCGCTCGTGCAAGGCAGTTTCATAACGGCCGATTACAGCGGCGGCGACGGGGTCGTCGCATAGAAGTCCCAAGCAGAAACATTGAACATGCAACAGAAATTTAAAGGCAAAACACAAGTTATTCAAAAGAACTCTTTATTGATATTGAACGATTAGATTACAATGGGCGCAAGGCCATGATTACAAGTCTCTCGTGCTCACTTTTCTCTCATTTTATAAGTCACTCTGCTCTCTCTCATTCTCTCGATACAATGCTGGAGCTAGCAAAAGCTTCGGAAGGCAATGTCCATATATTATGTCCCGTATAAGTCTTGACTTTACGCGGCCGCATGCTTCGAGTCGCCAAGGAACTCCGTGCCACGACGCATCCAAGCGAGCTCCGCGCCACGAGCTTCTACCTGTGCCTGCATATGAAAACTGTGTGGGTGTCAGTACTCAACTGTACTGGTAGAGTGAGCTCCTCGCCCACCCATACAAAACCAACACGTTCATTTACTTTGTGCAATACAAGTCTCTCTTTACGATTGTCTTTCTAGTCTTGCCTTAGGATCAGTTTTAAGACCACGACGCCTGACCAAACCGATGTGCAACGACATGGTCATGCTATAATGCCAACGTATATTTCGATCGAGGCAGTGCCTCATTGCGAATGTACTTGACCGAACTTCAACTCGGGACGGCAAGGTCGTGCCATACTCTATTCGTGACTTCAACATATTCGAGAGAGTGCTTCGCCGAGGAGCAACTTATGCGAACTCGGCCGTACCAAGACTTTCACTTATTTCATGTGCCTCTAGACTAATTCTCGTGCCAACGACGTCAAGGGGACGACTCGTGCTGGTCGTGCCGCTAGACCTTGCTTAGACATATTCGTGCTTTAAGATTGAGGCCGTGCCTCAGTAACTTATCAAGACTTATCCATGCTACCGCCTTGCGGCCTTCCTGCTCGACTTATAAACCAACTTAGACAAATCTTGTGAAACGTAGTGTCGACTTCATGAACATCCCGACGCCAAGTATCGTGCCAAGCACGGTGCCTATGCTGCAGCCCAATCTTAGGCCCAGACATTGTGTTTCCGACTAGACATGCATTCAAGTTCTAGACTCAATCCAAAGGCATACACGCGGTTTTGCCGCTAATCCGCCGACCCATCTACATGAGTGGTCATTAGCAATGTCAAGCTATCTTGGACCCTGCTCGGGGATATCGGACCGTCCCTCCGCGGTAGCTAGCCCGGAGGCGCCGAATCTCCCATGCGGTTCTCCAGCATCCTACTTTGAGCCGTCTCGCTTCTCCCGGGCCGACATGATCCCGGTGTCCCGGCGATCATTCGAGAAGACTACACCTTGTCGACAAGTTGTCCAATGACCATGCAGACTCAACTCGATCTACCAAGTCCTTCCTTATTCATGACCATGCTTTCCAACATCCTATTGAGACTCCCAAGTAGCGGGACCGATCTCGTGCATTTCCTTATCGAGACTCCCAAGTAGCGGGATCGATCTCATGTGCAAGACTTATCGAGACTCCCAAGTAGCGGGACCGTTCTCGTGTGTTTTCTTGTTGAGACATAGCGAGACTCCCAAGTAGCGGGACCGATCTCGGTGACAACCAGTCGCGTGGACTTCCTTTGTCCGTGGCATACTCTTTACTAAATCCACTGTGGCTCGTGCCTTAGACAGGCCTGGTTCTCTAGGCGACGCTATCGCTCAAGTCATCCGATTTAATCCATAATCATGTTCACACTATTCGCTAAAACATCTTCCAGATTCGTTCGACGAATCTCTAGCGTAGTCGCTCACGTCGTCTCGACGTACTAAGTCGTTCGCGCTATTCCTCAAAATCAAAACCATTCATCCGTGTATGCCTAAGCGTTAGTCCGATAGCGTTTCTATTGATATACACTCTAAGTGTATCTCCGTTCCCGACCGAGCGATACTTGATATTGCTCGCGATTCGTTTGCACCAAAAAGTCGAGGTGTGCGACGCATAGCACAACTTAGGCAAAAGGCCGTGTGCATAGCTATCCCGTGCGGACTATATTCCGAGTTTGCATGCTCATTTGCTAATGTCGACGTAGGACTAGTTAGGCACGCTCGCGACTTGCTAACTTTAGCACGTGTTTTCTATCAAGTCAAGTTGACACCGTTCGGTACAAAGGTCGTCGCCTATCGATGCTTTTGGTTGAACGCTTGTGCGAGCTTTTGAAAATATTTAGACTTATTGTATGGACATGCCGAGGGACATTAGAGAGAGAGCGCACACATCTTTTTCAACAACGAGCTTCCAAAACAGCGAGATTAGACTTGAAGTCCAAGGACGTAAAGCCGTGCTCTGATACCATTATGTCACGCCCCGCTCCCGTAGGAGCGATCGTCCTCGCTAAGACGTGATGCCGCACGAGCCTAGATTGCACTCGTGCAAGGCAGTTTCATAACGGCCGATTACAGCGGCGACGACGGGGTCGTTGCCCAGAAGTCCCAAGCAAAAACATTGAACATGCAGCGGAAATTTAAAGGCAAAACACAAGTTATTCAAAAGAACTCTTTATTGATATTGAACGATTAGATTACAATGGGCGCAAGGCCATGATTACAAGTCTCTCGTGCTCACTTTTCTCTCATTTTATAAGTCACTCTGCTCTCTCTCATTCTCTCGATACAATGCTTGAGCCAGCAGAAGCTTCGGAAGGCAATGTCCATTCATTATGTCCCGTATAAGTCTTAACTTCAGGCGGCCGCACGCTTCGAGTCGCCAAGGAACTCCGTGCCTCGACGCATCCAAGCGAGCTCCACGCCACGAGCTTCTACCTGTGCCTGCACATGAAAACTGTGCGGGTATCAGTACTCAACTGTACTGGTGGAGTGAGCTCCTCGTCCACCCATACAAAACCGACACGTTCATTTACTTTGTGCAATACAAGTCCCTTGTCCCTCTTTACGATTGTCTTTCTAGTCTTGCCTTAGGATCAGTTTTAAGTCCATGACGCCTGACCAAACCGATGTGCAACGACATGGTCGTGCTATAATGCCAACATGTATTTCGATCGAGGTAGTGCCTCATCGCGAATGTACTTGACCGAACTTCAACTCGGGACGGCAGGGTCGTGCCATACTCTATTCGTGACTTCAACATATTCGAGAGAGTGCTTCGCCGAGGAGCAACTTATGCGAACTCGGCCGTGCCAAGACTTTCACTTATTTCATGTGCCTCTAGACTAATTCTCGTGCCAACGACGTCAAAGGGACGACTCATGCTGGTCGTGCCGCTAGACCTTGCTTAGACATATTCGTACTTCAAGATTGAGGTCGTGCCTCACTAACTTATCAAGACTTATCCATGCTACCGCCTTGCGGCCTTCCTGCTCGACTTATAAACCAACTTAGACAAATCTTGTGAAACGTAGTGTCGACTTCATGAACATCCCGACGCCAAGTATCGTGCCAAGCACGGTGCCTATGCTGCAGCCCAATCTTAGGCACAGACATTGTGTTACCGACTAGACATGCATTCAAGTTCTAGACTCAATCCAAAGGCATACACGCGGTTTTGCCGCTAATCTGCCGACCCATCTACATGAGTGGTCACTAGCAATATCAAGCTATCTTGAACCCGGCTCGGGGATATCGGACCGTCCCTCTGCGGTAGCTAGCCCGGAGGCGCCAAATCTCCCATACGGTTATCCAGCATCCTACTTTGAGCCGTCTCGCTTCTCCCGAGCCGACATGATCCCGGTGCCCCGGCGATCATTCGAGAAGACTACACCTTGTCGACAAGTTGTCCAATGACCATGCAGACTCAACTCGATCTACCAAGTCCTTCCTTATTCATGACCATGCTTTCCAACTTCCTATCGAGACTCCCAAGTAGTGGAACTGATCTCGTGCACTTCCTTATCGAGACTCCCAAGTAGCGGGACCGATCTCGTGTGCAAGACTTATCGAGACTCCCAAGTAGCGGGACCGATCTCGTGTGTTTCCTTGTTGAGACATAGCGAGACTCCCAAGTAGCGGGACCGATCTCGGCGACAACCAGTCGCGTGGACTTCCTTTGTCCGTGGCATACTCTTTACTAAATCCACTGTGGCTCATACCTTAGACAGGCCTGGTTCTCTAGGCGACGCTATCGCTCAAGTCATATACTTTATACGACGAGCCTTGTTCTCAAGGGACTACGCGACTTGACAACCCCCGATAGAGCGGGACAGTGCTAGAAATAGCTTAGACCGATCGGCATAACTTTGCCTAACTTATTTGTGCAACGACTTGACGAGCAAGGGCTATGCCAAGCTTCGTATCGAGGGAACGTGCCGTGCACGCGTTCGATTTGAACAACCAAGTTCTCGGGTGCCTAGACTTAAGCAAAAGCCGTGCAGGACGACTTAACCCACGGGACGTGCGAAGGCTATGCCAAGCCTTGGACGACGGGACCGTGCATGCTTTATCAAGCATTCATGCGGGCGATGCCTATGACTTAGGCTAATTCGAGTGTCGTGACAACTTATCAACTTAGGCCAACTTCCTTCTCCCAAGCCACGGGACGAAGGACCGAGTGTCATTTGAAAGCACGCTGAGCCGACTTCTTAGCAGACCATGGGACCATTTTCCATGTTTTAAGACATTCCGACCCGTCGGGCCTTAGCTATGTGGATGCGTCTTTTTTATTAACAAGCCTAACTTGTGCAAGTTGAAAACATGCGAGTTATTAAGTGAAGGCTAAGATGAGGCGAGTTCACCGAAACTACCCCACCTGAGCGAGGAGTTGCCTCGACCGAGCGAGCCTTCGAGCAGCCGTTGCAAGGCTAAGTCTGAACGCCGTCGGCGTTTCGATTCCTCCGATTGGCTTTGCGGGACGGGACACTACAGTGCTCCACCTTGCTGATCGGTAGGACCAGGAGCAATGCCACTGAAAAAATGACATGGGGAACAATAAGGAAGGGCCAAGATAGATTGAGGATATAAGTATGTGTTCAGGTCAAGATTTCAGAAAGATTAGAAGACACGAGTAGAGATCAAGGACGAATGCTGATTGAGACATCTATTCAGTGAAACCCTCACACATCTTGATTTACAAGAACTGCCTGGGCCACCACTTCCCAAAACCAGAATACTGGAGAGCGGGGGACAGACACAGCCACCTACTTATATTGAAGTGAACCCCACCTCGCAATACGGTCATGGCTGTCGAGATGCATGAGGGTTTAACTACAAGCCAATAGTCTCTTATGGTCAAGTACAAGCATAGAGTCTCAATCTCAAGCAAGCAAGTAAATGTAACAAGATGGTAGATCATCAGACATATAAGGTAAGGCGTCCCAAACATTACATATTCAGATGATCATGAAACTAGTCATACAAAATACGATGACTAGCAAGAGTTTTAAGTCATACATGATCAACCCTAGGATTTGTCAATCACGTTACAGCCCTTAGGCAGACAGGAATACAAATTCAACATGAGCTAACACTTGCTCGGTGGCTAAACGTCTCAAAAGAATAATTTATAATAGAGTGGGAGAGCAAAATAAACCCACTCGTTGCCAGGGTTGCGTCTAGTGTTCACCATCTGGCTGGAAGGCTGGAAGATCCTCGGGTGCTACTCCGAAATCTGGCCATACAAAACCAGCTGGGTCCGACCCCAGAAAGAGCAAATGCCACAAGGGAGGCTTCACTTAAGAACTAAAACCAGCATGTTAGATCACACGGCATAATAATGACAAAAAGACTTGGAGCTAAGAATTCAGGGGATAAACGATAAGATAACTTAAGAAACTACTCCGAAAACCAAGTTACAACCCGTAAACCAAATAAAGACCGGGGTTGTAACCCTTCACCTGAACAGAACTTAGTCTCTGACCGATTATCGATAAGGTAAAGCATAGACAGTAAATGCACTGAAGTAATCATAGACTAGCACAAGCCTAGACTGGACTCCATCTATCAATCACTGCCAAGCAATGAGTACGGCTCGGTACTTTAACTAACTAGGGTTATCACAAGCCTAGTTACTAACAAGATGCATTGAGATGTTCCAACAGTCACAAGCCCTGCAGACGTAATCCAGGTTATTCAGTTGCAAGTTGAGAGAGTTGGATTAGGTGACTTGGGGGTGCAACACATGACAGTGTGTTGAAAATGTGCCCTACTCGACGGCAGACTACAAGTCTAATTAAAGCGCCCAGATAATGGGACTGTCTATAGCTAGGAAATCTCTTCATGAACTATTTGATCAATCTAGACATTATCCTAGTCAGATTCAGTATGAATCCCTGACCGTGGTAACCAGGAATCCATGTCCTAGACATAATGCAAGACGAGACCTGTAGCTTATACAAGCACCAACACCCACGGTGTCAAGACAAGAGTTACTTAGCAAGTCAAGATAGCCGTAGCAACAACATATCAAGATTTATCATGTTAGGTTACTTATCAAGATTACTTGTCAAGAGTGCGCCTTAGCGGGCCACTATCAAGTCTATTTATGTCATGTTTCTTGTCAAGAGTGCACCACGACGGATCACTATTAAGAGTTATCATGTAAGGTCACATTGTCATGTCGTGTTCATGTAAGTGTACCACGGCGGGCCACTATCAAGGAGTTATTAGAGAGTGTACGTGCCATACCAAGATCGTATTTAAAACTCAGAGTATATGTACAACATAGAAAATAACATTATAGAACCAGTCAAGTAAAGAGTACAAGCAAAGTCACAACTCACACTAAGGACCATGGGGACAAACATGGATAATTGCAAGAGATGGCACAAGGGGTCAATGGGGTAACATGGAGAGCATGTGCCCAGGGCTATGCACCCACATGCACGCGTCCATGGTCTATGTGCCCACATGTATGCGCCACATGAGTGAGGCATGGTGCATGGTCTATGCGCCCACATGCATGCGCCCACATGAGTGAGGCAGGGTGCATTGGAAGATAAGTCTGGAGACTATCTTCACTGGCTAAGTGGGCATATAACAATAGCTATGCGCCTACAGGGTGGAGTCAGGGTGTACTTGGAAGATAAGTTTGGATGCCATCTTTCATGACAAGTGGGCGCATAAGGAAAACTATGCGCCCAAGCAGGAAACATGGGTGCACTTGGCCGCATATAGAGGCTATACGTCCATATTGAAATAACTGTGGCACATATAGAAGCTATGCGCCCAAGCAAAAGAGGGCATGGAGCTTGGGCGCATATAAAGGGCTATGCGCCCAAGGCTAAAGCTATTGTGGGCGCATAAAATGCCATGCGCCCACACTGTTATTCTTCTCCAACCCGAGAAGATGAGTTCATGGAACCCATGAACTCTCCAAGTTCACAAATCACTCAAAACAAATCGAAATCCGGATTTTCAAAGGTCTATTTTGAGTAAAATCAAATTCTCTACAACATGGAACAATCAAAACTTGAAAATAAAAAAGTTTGATAGATCAAAACCCAAGAAAACCAAGATTAAAGAAAACTTAGATCTACAAGAATTAATCATCTAAAACCAAAAATGCTAAGTACTAAATAGTCTTAGAAGCTTGTAGGGAAGAAAATGGAACAAATAAAATGGAGTTCCTCCATGAAGCAAGTTGCACTTGCCTAAGGTTTTGGGAGAGAATTAATGAAGAAGAAAGTGGATGAGGGAAATAAATGAAAGTAAAGGAGAGAGAAAAGGGGGTTGGGTTATAAAGGGGGTTTATCATGATGAACCACTTGGCCCAAATCAAGCCAAAATAAACCAAGTCAAGCTAAACCAAGACCAAACTTAGCCATGCTAGAGAAGTCAAAATACGGGTCGGGAATCCGTATACGTATACTAGAAATACGTATAACGGAAAACGGGAGTGATAATCTGAACTGTATTAAGCTTTGTTATAGGTGCAAATGTCTCCTGATAGTCGATTCCATAGGATTGTGTAAATCCTTTAGCCACTAGATGTGCTTTAAACTTGTTAATACTACCATCTGAGTTGTGTTTGATAGTGAAAATCTACTTGCAACCTACTGGATGTTTTCCCGTTGGTAACTCAGATATCTCCCATCTCCCATTCGTTTCAAGTGTTCGATTTTCTTCTAAAATAGCCTCCTATTTTGGTTTATTGAGGGCTTCATGTATTGAATTGACAATTTGAAATCTGTCAAGACTACTAACAAAAGCACGATAATTGGGAGATAACTTCCCATATGAGATAAAATTGTAAATGGGATGATTGGTACATGATCTTTGGCCTTTTCTTAAGGCAATGGGTCTATCATCAATCTCTTCATCAGGTCGATTACTAGGAGCAAGGTCAGAGGTGTCAATACCTGGTGAATTTTCAGCTTCTGAAATCGAGTTGGTCTCATGGTGGTGACCGGATGGTTGCAGTTCTTTTCCTTCATATATCTTGTTTCTCCTCGTATAGACACGAAGCTCACTATTTTCAACATGCTGCATTGTAATGCAACGTTTGAGAGTTGAGATAGAAGGATGAGTAGGAGTTTGCTGAGTAGGAGTTTGAGAATATGACACGGGAATAGGAGTTTGAGGATCTGGCACGGGCTGAACATCACAGATAACACTAGGATTTTGATCGGTGTGCGTTTGTGGTGAATCATTACCATAGGATGACTCCAAAACATTAATATCCCAAAGCTGGTATTCTTGAGTAAAGTTCTCCCCTGAATATCAGTATTGGGATAACATGGTTGATTTTCAAAGAATGTTACATCCATAGAGTTAGAGAATCGTCGAGTGACCGGTGAATAGCATTTATACCCTTTTTATTAGAGGAATATCCTACAATATGCATTTGAGAGACTTGGGATCAAGTTTACTACGATGTTGAGCATGTATATGAACATAAACAGAACAACCAAAAACTTTGAGTAGAAGCGTGGACAATACACGTGTATTTGGAAAACAATGAGGAAGAACATGATAGGGTGTATCGAAATTTAGAACTCGAGAAGGCATCCTATTTATCAATTAGGTAGCTGTTAAGACTACCTCACCCCAGAAATTTTTTGGTACATGTGTGGTAAACATAAGTGATCGAGCAACTTCCAGAATGTGTCTATTTTTTTCTTTCTGACACCCCATTTTGTTGTGGGGTATCAACGCAAGAACTTTGATGGATGATACCCTGACTCCCAAGATAATCTCCAAGAATGGTCTCAAAATATTCCCTTGCATTGTCAATTTTCAACACTTAGAATTTTTGTTGAAATTGAGTTTGAACCATAGTGTTGAATTTTCGAAAGATTTGACCAATTTCGGAATTTTCTTTCATGAGGAACAACCATGTGATTCTAGTATGATCATCCACAAATAACACAAACCACCTAGTTCCAGTGATATTTTTTTTACTCTGGATGGTCCCCACACATCACTATGAATCTTTGAAAAAGGATGAGATGCCTTATATGGCTGAATAGGATAAGAATTACAAACATGTTTTGAGAATTGACATACTTCACATTGGAAATTTTTTGGATTTTTATTCATGAACAAGGATGGTAACAACCTTTGAAGAAAAACAAAATTTGGATGACCTAAACGATAGTGCCATAACATGATTGCACTACCTTTATTTGAAATTGAAACAAAAATTTTATTTGACCGACTCTCGGAATCAACACATACTGCATTGTGAGTTTGTCTTCTAGGATGTTCACCTGTATGGAGAAGGTAGAGTCCTGAGCACATTCTAGCACTGCCAATCTTCCTCCCCGAATCCAAAGCCTGAAATTTACACAGATTTGAGAAAAATTTAGCAGTGCAATTAAGATCTCGGGAGAGGTTACTAATAGATAACAAATTACAATCCATATTAGGAACGTGAAGTACTGCCTTTAACTCTATGTTCTTTGAAAGAGTTATTAAATCTGTACCAGTCACTTTAAAAAGATCCATCAGCAATTTTTATCGTAAGACCTTCTTGACATAAACTGTAATGCTTGAAAAGTGATGTATCTCCCGTCATATGATCCGATGCACCTGAGTCAACAATCCAGGTGCCCTTGTTTCCAGTTTTAGCAATAAAAGCACTTTAGAGATTACCTTTATGTGACAAAGATCCAACTTTGGTGTTATTCTGTGATAACATTTGTGAGAAAATCTTCTGGAGTGCTTCAAGTTCTTTATTGAAAGAGCTGGATTGAGGAGTGGTAGAACTTTCTTCTTCAGTTGTAGCGTGATTGTTACGACTCTTCTTATCTGAAGCGGGTCTCAAAGTCTTCCAATCAACAGGTTTGCGTTGTATCTTCCAGCATGTCTCTCGTGTATGACCTGGTTTTCGGCAATAATCACACCACGGCCTTCCTTTAAGTAACTGTTGTTATTCAGATTCTATACTTCTCGAGCGGCTACGGTAGATTGGTTTTCCATGTTAGAAGAAGTAGATGACTCTCCTAGCATCACTTTCTTTCTGCTTTCTTCCCTACGCACTTCAGAGAAAACTTCCCTCATACTTGGTAAAGGTTTTGCTCCAAGTATTCTTCCCCTTACTTCATCTAAGTTCTTGTTGGGTCCTATCAAGAATTTAAAAATTCTTTTCTTCTCCACGATATCTTTGAACTTCTTTGCATCTTCTGGGCATGTCCACCTATGATCCTCGAACACGTCCAGTTGCTTCCACTGACGAGTGAGATTGTTGTAGAATTGGGTGACTGAGAGTTCTCCTTGTTGCAGATCATGAAGTATTGTTTCAATTTCAAGAATTGCTGAGGTATTTTCTTTGCTCGAATAAAATTCCTTTGCAGCATCCCACATCTCATAAGCCGTGTCATAGAGCAAATTTTTTTTGCCAATTTCATTGGTCATAGAATTTATTAGCCATGACATGACCATATTATTCTCTATTTTCCAGAGTTTGAATTTGGAATCTTCCGTCTTCGGAGGAACAATCTCACCTGTAAGGTATTCATCCTTCCCCTTTCCAGTAATATATCATAACGGAATGTGACCATTAAAGGTAATTGTTCCCATTCAGTTTATGTCCTGTAACGAGAAGAGGAATGCTCTTTGCTATGCCATGAGTTCTGATGGTTTGGATATCAGAACCAGATCAGATGAGGAGGTTCTCTGCTCGTTTGTGGCCATGCCGTATTTTGAGAGGAATTATTGGAGTAGTTTAGAGAGAGAGAGAGAGAGAGGGCTCTGATACCAAGTGGAAAAATGGAAATTTTTTATTTTCACTGATCTGTTCTGAATAATCCATACAGCTAAATAAGGAGGAAGATGATAACAACTTCCTCAATTCTAGGAGCTAAATAAGGGATTCAGATAAAACATAGAAACTAAGTAATATAGAGAATCAGTTAATATGAAAAACCGAATCCCCTTTATTCTAGGAAACAAATCTCAACCACTGATGCCTAGAAATCAGTACCGATTTCAACACTTTATATTGCAAAAGTGGGTTTGCTTCCACATTTTATAATGTGAATCTGTGACATGAACACTGTTTGGGAAGATGCGAGCATGACTAGATGTTATTCACGTATAGTTAGTACATGACCAAGTCTTAAACTAGAATGTCTACCTTCCCTTGCATAATTTACTGTAGTCCTATGATAATGTTGCAAAGTTAACAATAATCTTCTTTGAGAATCAGATTAACATGCTTGTTTGCTCCAATTTCCTATGCTGAGAATTACACTACTCTTTTTTTATTTCTTAAGAAGAAAACCTTTTATAGCCTAAATTTCGAAGAACTAAGCACTTAAAACAGGTTATCAATCTCCTCCAAATTCTACTTGTGCTTCCTACCATTAGCTTCTTTTTACTTCACCAGGATTCTGCTCTAGTAGCAACCCCTTGTGTGAAATTCTGCTTCATCCCTAGAAGAGGACTTATCTATCGATAGTCATGTAAATGTACTTTCTAACATAAATAATGGTAAGGTGTTTGGATATAAAAATATTAGCATTTATTACTCACCCAACTTTGTGCTGTCTTAACACATGTAGGATCCTAAGAGGGAGCGGGCAAATTGTGGATGGTGATTGTTGAGAGTCAATAAGGGACTTTTAGTCCCACATCGGAATATGTAGTATGTAGAGGAGCTAGACTCCCTATAAGTAGTGAAGTAGTCCATCAATAAAATAACTCAACTATTATTTTCTACATGGTATCAGAGCCATAACTCTCTCTCTCTCTCTCTCCACAAAACAAAAATTTTCCTCCCCCCCCCCCCCCCAGCCACCGACCCGCTCCAGCCCCCCGACCCTACGCTCCAGCCCCACCGCTGCCCTTCTCTTGCCGCTCCCCCCCCCGCTCCAGCCCCCCTCTCTTGCCGCTGCCCTGCTCCAGCGACCTCAGCCCCCCCTACAGCCCCCTCTCGCGCCCCCTCTCCAGCACCCTCCCGCCCCCCATCCAGCACCCTCCCGCCCCCCCTACAGCAACTCCCGCCCCCCCCTCCAGCACCCCTCCAGCACCCTCCCGCCCCCCCTACTAACCCTAGCCTCTTTTGCCATGGAAACCCTAACCCTAGCCCTAGCAGCCCCATCCAAACCCAAACCCTAACCCTAGCCGTCAAAAAAAAAAAACCGGCGTATTTCAAAGACAGTCGAGATGTCAAATACTTTATTTGCACCGACTCTGTTCCTAGATTGCGCCGTTTGGAACTAACAAATGTTTGTTTTGTTATTCCTCCTTCATATCGGGATCTATACATAGACTGATAATGTCTTCTCTGGTGTCCTGATGTGTTCACTTTACATGCGCGCGCCGGTGCTGGCCAAGTTAGTAGCGCATTCGTAAAGTCTCTGACGTCGAAGAAGACGACGAAGACGAAGAAGACGACGAAGTTGGGGAAGTTGCCGACTCCGACGTCGAAGAAGCCGACGAAGACGACGAATAGGGTTCACAGTTGAAGAAGCCATGGATTCGATCAGTGGCAAACTGACGGCCGAAGAGATGAAGGCCTTGGTTGATGATATCTTATCAAAAAGATTAACCGAGGTAACCCCACGTGTGGTCCATACTGATGTGGATCCGTCCCCTTACAAAATAGGGAAATTGGAGAAGCTGGAGACGAAGTTGGAAGGAACGTCCAACTACTTGAAGTGGTCGCGGCAGGCGCTGCGGACACTAAAGGGACGTGGCTTAGTTGGCTATGTCACTGGCCAAGCCAAGGCGCCAGCCGATCACTCCGCCAAGGAGTTTGCTGTTTGGGAGATTGTCAACAACGTCGTGGCTGGGTGGTTGACTGCTTCTTTAACCGACCAGGTGTCGGACAATGTCGAGGCAATGGAGGCTGCTGCTGATATATGGCAAACTCTAAAAGATATGTACTCCGGCTCCGGCAACCCTATGCGAGTCTTTCAACTGCAAGATGAACTCGATAGGGTGGCCCAAGACGAACGTACCATCTCTGAGTACGCGGTCCTGTTGAAGAAGTACTGGTCTGATCTGGATCATTATGATCCTCTTGGGATGGAAGATGCACAGGTCGAACCGGCATTCGCGAAGTACTTTCAGACGTTCCTGGCTTATATTTCCCGGCAGCGTATGATGAAATTCCTGAAGGGACTACACCCTGTATTTGAGCAGAGACGGAATATTCTCCTATCCCAACCCACGCTTCCGACCTTGGAAGAAGCTATAGCTGTTATGACACAGGAAGAAGCTCGACTGAAGTTGATGCCCAACAAGGGCTCCTACCAGGGGGAGCAAGCCGCGGTTGAAAAGTCTGCCCTTGCTGCCTTCAATCAACCTCCATCTATGGGTGGTGTTTGCCACAATTGTGGTGACTCCGGACATTACATCCGATTTTGTCCAAAATTCTAGCACAATCAGTCTAATGATCGAGGACGGGGTCGTGGAGGCCGACGTGGTAGTAGAGGAGGATATGCTGGTAGAAGGGGCGGACACAAAGCAAATCTGGCGGAGGAAGGGGGAGAGAATCAACTGGCTGAAATAACCCCGCTTGAGCGGGAGTTCCTTGAGAAGTTGCGAGGCACAAAGCTGGGTTCGGCCGACAGTCCTAGGGCGTCTTCGACCTCGGGAGATCAAATCACTTGCTTTGCCCAAACCAGCACCGGTGATTCTGCACGTGCTCGTGCATCTATTCATCAGCCATGATGGATTATGGACTCTGGGGCATCTCGCCATGTCACGGGGTCCCGTGGTGCGTTTCAGGAATATACTCACCTACCATTGCCGGAGAGTATTCAGACCGCTGATGGTACATCTAGCCCTGTAATAGGTAAAGGCACTGTCGCATGCACCCCTTCCATCACTCTAACCAATGTCTTACATGCTCCGTCTTTTCCTGTCAATCTTCTATCCATTAGTGCCATTATACTTGATCTTAACTGTACTGTTTTCTTTGACATTCCTACGGTGACTTTTCAGGAGAAAGGGACAGGACGACGACTTGGGACTGGCACATGGCATAAGGGGCTGTGTTATTTAGACAGGACTGGACTGGACAACGCATTGGCATCCTTGGTAGCAGACGCACCACCAGAAGTTTTCTGTCGCAGTGTTGAAGCCGACTTGCTACTCCACCACCAGCGTGTCGGTCACTTCTTTTAAAGTTATTAGTCGCATGTATCCGTCCTTATATCAAAGGGCTAATAAAGAGAAGTTATTTTGTAATGCTTGTGAGTTGGGAAAACATACCAGAAGCTCGTATGTGAGCACGGGGAATAGGAGTTCAGCTGCTTTTGACATGATACATTCGGACGTATGGGGCCCTTGTCCTACAACCGGGATTAACGGCTTTCGATGGTTCGTCACCTTTATTGACTGTTATATCCGCGTGACATGGGTCTACCTTATGAAGAATAAAAGTGACGTCCTTGAGGCTTTTCAGGACTTTCATCGACGGGTGGAAACACAATATGGCACTAAAATTAAGTGTTTCCGGTCAGACAATGGGACGGAGTATACTAATAAGCGAGTTGCTGAGTATTTTTTCACTCATGGAATACTTCATCAAACATCATGTGCTTATACTCCGGCCCAAAATGGTGTGGCGGAACGAAAGAACAGACACCTGCTGGAAGTCGTACGGACGATGATGCTGGCTATGAATGTCCCGAAACACTTATGGGGGCAGGCTATATTGACGGCCTCTTATCTCATCAACAGAATGCCATCTCAAGTATTGGACTGGAAGACACCGTTGGAAATGCTTACTGGGGCAACTACATACACTGTTCCACCAAAAGTCTTTGGATGTGTGTGCTTTGTCCAAGATAATAGGCCAGGCATTGGCAAATTGGATCCTAGGGCAGTTAAATGTGTCTTCGTCGGTTACACGACGACTCAGAAGGGTTATGCCTGTCGGAGTCCAGTCGAGCGGAAGATGTTTGTAAGCATGGACGTTACTTTCAGAGAACTCGAACCATACTATGGTTCGGATGAAGGTTCAGCATTTGGTGACACACCTACCACAGATGGTGTTAGATGTGAGGGGGAGATAATAAGCCCAAATGTGGTCGTCGGATCGGTTTCGTGTCCGGTTGTAGAAAACTGGACGAAAGGGGGAGAGCACAGTGATCAAATACAGAAAATGAAGAAGAAGATCCATATGTTACGCAGGGGGAGCAGCAGACAAGGGAAAAGGAGCTCCAAGTCTACAGAAGGAGACAACAGAAGTCCAGTACTGTGCCTATGTCGTGCCCTGTGCCTACTGTACCAAGTCCTACGTCTACTCCTGCTCCAACTCCTGAAGATGTTGCCCCCGCACTGAATCACTTGGATTCTGATGCGGATCTCTCCGACTCGGATGGTATGATCTCTCCACCACTTATTGCTCCCTTAAGGAGATCTTCTCGCATCAATGCGGGTAAGGCTCCTGCTCGTTTTGATGATTACGAACATGACATTGCCAACTTCTTGTCTTATTCTAACATTTCTTCGAATTATCGAGCCTTCATTGCATCGTTAGACTCTACTTCGTTGCCCAAGTGTTGGCAGGAAACAAAGAAAGATCCAAGGTGGAAAGCTGCAATGATGGAAGAACTTGGGGCACTGGAGAAAAATAAGACATTGGAGCTGGTTCCATTACCCAAAGGGAAGAAAGCTGTGGGATGCAAATGGGTGTACACAGTGAAAGAGACGCCAGAAGGAAAAGTAGAGCGGTACAAGGCGAGGTTGGTTGCAAAAGGATTCACACAGTCATATGGAATAGACTATGATGAGACAGTTGCCCCAGTAGCAAAAATGAGCACCGTGAGAACTCTGGTCTCCATTGCAGCGAACTATGGGTGGAAGCTGTACCAGCTAGATGTGAAGAATGCCTTTCTTCATGGGGACCTGCAAGAAGAAGTATACATGGAGCTCCCGCCTGGGTGCTACGCGACGAATCAAACGGAGGGACGTCGCAAGGAAAGGTGTGTAAACTGAAGAAGTCACTATACGGGCTCAAGCAATCTCCTCGAGCCTGGTTTGACAGATTCAGAAAGGCTGTTACAGGCATGGGATACCGTCAAACAAATGCAGATCATATGGTCTTCCTCCAGCATGCAAGAGGCCACATCACTATACTTGCTGTATATGTAGATGATATAGTGATCACAGGTGATGATGAAGTCGAGATCACTAAGCTGAAGTCAAAACTCGCGAAGGAGTTTGAAGTGAAGGATTTAGGAGCGATGAGGTACTTTCTAGGTATCGAGGTGTGTGAAGGCGAACAAGGAATTGTTCTCTCACAGAGAAAATACACACTAGATCTGCTGAAGGAGACAGGGATGCTGGGATGCAAAGCAGCGGTCACTCCAATTGACCAGAAGTGCAAGTTGGGAGCAGAAGCAGGAGAGCCCGTTGATCGTGAAAGATATCAAAGACTTGTAGGGAGATTGATTTATCTGGGACACACTCGCCCTGATATCTTATTCGCGGTGAGTGTAGTGAGTCGCTACATGCATGATCCAAGAAAGGGTCATATGGAAGCAGTATTTCAGATCTTGAGGTATCTGAAAGGAACGCCGGGAAAGGGGCTATGGTTCAAGAAGAATGGACGCATAGAAGTTGAGGGATACTGTGATGCAGACTGGGCGAGCTGCATAGACGACAGAAGGTCTACCACGGGATACTGTGTTTTTGTAGGAGGAAATCTGGTCTCATGGAGAAGCAAGAAACAGTCTGTGGTAGCACGATCGACAGCTGAAGCAGAATACAGAGCAATGACTCTGGGCGTGTCAGAGTTGCTGTGGGTGAAAGCGTTGCTGACAGAGTTGAAGCTAGACAAGGGAGCACCATTACGTCTTCTGAGCGATAGTCAAGCTACAATAAGTATAGCTAACAATCCCGTTCAGCACGACAGAACGAAGCACATCGAGATTGATCGATTCTTCATCAAGGAGAAGCTGGAACAAGGGATACTGAAGATTGACCATGTCCGCTCAGAAGAACAAGTTGCAGACTGTCTGACTAAGGGTCTTAGTTCATTAAGTCTGTCGAAGCTATGTAACAAGATGGGGATGATCAATATCTATCGCCCATCTTGAGGGGGAGTGTTGAGTGTCAATAAGGGACTTTTAGTCCCACATCGGAATATGTAGTATGTAGAGGAGCTAGACTCCCTATAAGTAGTGAAGTAGTCCATCAATAAAATAACTCAACTATTAGTTAGTACATGACCAAGTCTTAAACTAGAATGTCTACCTTCCCTTGCATAATTTACTGTAGTCCTATGATAATGTTGCAAAGTTAACAATAATCTTCTTTGAGAATCAGATTAACATGCTTGTTTGCTCCAATTTCCTATGCTGAGAATTACACTACTCTTTTTTTATTTCTTAAGAAGAAAACCTTTTATAGCCTAAATTTCGAAGAACTAAGCACTTAAAACAGGTTATCAATCTCCTCCAAATTCTACTTGTGCTTCCTACCATTAGCTTCTTTTTACTTCACCAGGATTCTGCTCTAGTAGCAACCCCTTGTGTGAAATTCTGCTTCATCCCTAGAAGAGGACTTATCTATCGATAGTCATGTAAATGTACTTTCTAACATAAATAATGGTAAGGTGTTTGGATATAAAAATATTAGCATTTATTACTCACCCAACTTTGTGCTGTCTTAACACATGTAGGATCCTAAGAGGGAGCGGGCAAATTGTGGATGGTGATAAAGACGTAACTTACACCCACAAAAGTCTTCCACTACAGTAAGCCCTTGTGAACCTTTATCCAGTCTTATTCTCTTTGTTTTCAGTTATGAATAGCTCTTCTTTCAAAATGTGTTTTATATAATCGAATCTGGTTACTTCTGAATATGTTTTCTGATGCTTAAGTGGAGAACTGCGCTAGTGACATTACGTGTTTCTCTGTAATCCAGTCCAGATAGCTGGGATAAGATATCAACGGTGTTGCTTTAGTCTCCGCAGATCCCAACACCCTTTCCCCTCTTTTAGGTGATTAGGATCTTTTGTGGTTAGTTAGCTTACAGAGTGAACAAGCATGCTAATCTTACTCTAAGTACTCTCAAAGATAAATCTGAGTCTTGTTTGCTCACTGCACAAAAGATGGCAAATATCAGCTCGATTCAAACATAAGCCTGTTTGACTATTTTCAAATACAAATTGTGGACTTCCTTTAGTCATTTTATCCATCATGTAAAGGGGCGGAGCCAGGTAATTCAACTAACTGGAGGCAGAGAATATATAATCTTAAAAAGACGTGCATTACAAAATGTGCTCTATAAACAACACAAATCGGCAGATTTATGAGTACTACACACCAAACAAGCAGTAAATTCTGGTATTTTATCAAAATTCACAAAAAATGAAAAAGTTTAGGCCAATATAAGGGAGTTGTTGATCCTCTTCATAAATTCTTTGGGAAAGATGGAAGACATGTGGTTTTAGTTTCTAGAGCCTAGATTTACAGAAGAGAATTATAAACGTTGGATCTTTCAAATGAGGGAGTTGTTAAATCCACCCCTCGCAATTGAGCAACCAGCTTTCCAAAAGTGTGTCACTCCCTTACCGAATAAACACCCTGCTTCCTGTAAGTTATCTAACCTCTCTATTGAGCACCCACCTAGATAAATAAGCACCCAACCTAAAAAAGGCACTAAGGATAATAGAACTCATGCATTCATCTACCAAGGAGTTGATGTAGGTACTCTTGGAAAGATTTTTAAGGGTTGAATGTCGATGAAAGTTTGGTAGCATATTCAAAAGATACACGAAAGAAAAGAGGAGGGAGACAGATATTTTATCGCAAACAATCTGTGAAGAAATAGAGTTCTTGACTTGTGATCACACCATTTATGAAGACTGGCGAAACAAAGCCCAATTACAAGATACTTCTATGAGAAAATTAGAACGATCTACCTACCCGACTTTTGGAAGTGCATTGGCCCCTTGCCGAATAAACACCCAGTTTCCCGTAAGTGATCTTTCCACGCTATTGAGCACCCGCCTACCCGAATAAACACATTGACTTTCCTTATGTTATCTTTCCTCGCTAATGAGCATCCAACTCTCCAAAAATGTCTCGGCCTCTTTCCTAATGAAAACCTGGACTTCTGTAAGTAAATCTTTCCTTCGCTAGTGAGCACCCGGCTTTTCGAAAGTGTCTAGGTTTCTTGCAGAATGAACACCTAGCCTTCCGTAAATAACTCTTATGATCGCTGTTGAGCACCCAACTTTGTGAAAGTTATCTCAGCTCCTTGGCGAATGAACACCCAAAATCTTCTGCAAAGTGACTTTCTCCACACTATTAATACCTGGGTCTCTGAAGATTACTTGAAACATTGCCAAATAAACAAGAAATAAACAATAACCTGAAGACATCGAGTATTAATCAAGCGAAAATTGTTCTTGACATAAAAACTACCCTATCACAAGGATATTATATCAACAATCTGAAAACTCGAACTCGGAGGGCACATATGAAAGTATAAAAAAAAAAATCAAGATTAGGGATCTTTGCAAGTTCATGAAAAGAGAATTAACAAGCAACAAACCCAAGTGAAATTCTCTTTGCAAGTTCATAAAAAAGGGTTACCAAGTAGCAAACAGAAGTTGGATACTTCTATAAGAATTTTTTTTCTATAACAATCTACACCAACCATGGGAGATGCAATTAGGTTGGCTGTAGAAGCAGAGCAGTTGAAGAAACCGATTGAAATGATCATGAAGAACAAAGGAAGCACAAAGATCCCAATCAAACTAAAGTTATATCATAAAAGTAGTTATCCTACAACTCTTGTTGCAAGTTCGGTTGATTCCCAAGTTCAACACATTCTTGGAGCCTCTTGTGCCGTTTATTCTGATGTCTCTTGTTCAAGTATAATTGACATCTTCGAGGTTTCTAGATTCGAGTATGATTTCATGAAGCGCGCTAGTTGTATGGTCAACATCTTGCTTTTATGGCCACCAAACGAGTTATGTTGTCAGCAACTTTCTAGATTTTTTACTTCATTAGTGATTCACCATCAACAAAATGTTCTCTCATTTATTTCTTGTTCCATACGTGGTAGGAAAGATCCAAAGATCCTCACATCTTTTTAATAGGACGCATCGTCGTACTCCTTCGCTCACAAAGCTATGTATTGTGTTGGGAATACCAACGGAATTCATTCCCTAAGATAAGAGTCCGCGACTCATTGAGAAATATGGTGGCCAATTTTTACAAAAAGACCAAAGATCACAAAATTCAAGCACAAAGATGCAAGGATTATACATGGAAGCCTTAACCCAAAAAACTACTGAGAAAAAGATTAGTACTATAAAACATACTTCTAGCACAAGAGCAACCCAGGGAACTATAGGAAATTACAAAAAAATAATTTCTAAGGAAATCCGAGAGCAAAGGTCGAGAGAAACTCCAAGAATCCAAGATTCAGAAAAACCCTTTATTCTATTTTTCTTCTCTTCTTTTTCTCCTTTTTCTCCAATTTTTTCTTCCTTTTGCTGTTGAAAAGAATATAACGAACCCTTTGACTTATAAGTGAGGGTTTGGACTCATATATATAGAGATGTGAATGGTACATTTACATATAGGTCAATACTTATTGGGATATTGCATAATGGTACTTAATATCTTAATACCCTCCCTTAAGTTGGAGCATAGATATTAATCATGCCCAACTTGTTCAAAGAAAACGAATACAAGGTCCTAGAATAGACTTCGTAATGATATTTGCTATATGTTATCACTCCTTCTGGTATTCATAACGGACAAAGTGGACGTTGATTTTAATGTATTGCGTCCTTTCATGGAATACAGGGTTGGTAGCAATATGAACGGATGACTGATTATCACATCACATATCTGTTAATTCCGTTCTACTTCTTCTCCCAGCACCTTTAAAATATGTTGCAAATACAACATCTGTGTTGTGCCATGAGCAATGGCTCGATATTTCGCTTCTGAACTCGATCGTGAGACCACACTCTGTTTCTTATTCTTCCATGACAGTAAGTTCCCGTCAATAAATACTGAATAGACGGATGTAGAACGTCGATCTGTAAGACTCGCACCCCAGTCAACAACTGTAAAATACTAAAGACGAGTATGCCCTTGATTATCCATTCAAATTTCTTTTTCAGAATTCTGAGGTAGATAACGCAAGATCCTGAGAATTGTCTGCTAATGTAGAACTTGTTAAAAGCCATAGATCTACTCACTACACTTACAACAAAGGAAATGTCCGAGTAAGTCATAACCGCCAAGTAATTGAGTTCCCAACCAGCCAACGATACGGATCAGGATTGGTCATCAGTATCTCTTCATCTGGGAGTACTTTTACCCATAGATCCACAGGTGAGTTTGCTCCCTTAGTTTGCATCATCCCTGCTTCAGTTAATATGTTAAGAACATACTTCCTTTGAGATATTATAATGTTTGCCCCGTATGACTTCGATGTCCAAGAAGTACTTTAATGCTCCTATATCTTTAATCTGAAACTGCTCGTCCAGGAACTTTTTTCAGTTCTGCAATACCTTAACTGTCATTTCCGTAATTACAATATCATCAACATAGACACCAAATCATCTGGTTAATGTTTGTCGGTAAAATACTGAATGATCCTTTTTTGATTGGTACATCCTAAACTGTGTAACAACATGAGTAAATTGACCAAACCAAGCACGAGGTAATGCCGTAGAGTGCTTTACGTAGATAACACATTTTATCCTCCTTTACAACAAACCCAGAAGGTTGTACTACGTATACTTCTTCTTCAAGATCTTCATGGAGAAATGCATTTTTCACGTCCAACTGAAATAAGGATCAATCATATCGGACATCCAATGTCAGAAGCAATTGCACAAAGGTCATCCTAGCAATTGGGAAGAAGATATCAAAATAATGCCAACTTAGGTTTGTATTCAGGTGTATGTAAAAGTGAAATGAGTGGCATACCGGGAGAAAGACGAGTTCTGTGAACTTTTAGGGAACTGCCATTTGCAACCGTAATATCTGTCATACAACCCATATCTATAATCATGCAACATATCTGCATCGTCTGTCATATGATCAGACGCACCCGAGTCTATCACCCATTGCTTTGGCCTTACCACATACGCCGCTGAGTAGCCAACATTTGTGTAGAAGCATGAAAAATACAAGAAGGGGCACATAGATGTTATGCCCCTAAATGTAAAAATTTCAAAGTTGAAGCAGTCCCTGAAGCACTATGGGCTCTTTAATGTTGACTGAAAAAGATGCATAGTCGAAGACGAGTCAGAGAGATGTATGGTCAGTTTGACGCATGCCGTTTTCTTGAAAAGAGCAGTACTATGTGACTACTTCCAGGACAGTGTGCAGTGGTCAGATTATGAGGAAGATGTCATTGATTACGTCACCATCATCATTACACTTTAACAGTTGTGAAAAAAGCAGTCCTATGCGACTACTTCCAGGACAGTTGTTTGTAGTATGCAGTTAATAGCTATGTGTTCAAGTGATTATTTGACACAGTTATTTTATGAAGAGATATTATTTGCAGTAAGCAGTCAAACACTATGCATCTAAAGTTATTTGACTCATAGCTAATCCACAGTAACCAGATCATGTGCTAACATAACAGTGTTTCGTGCAACACGTCTCAAAACACGTTGCGAGCTATAAGTGATTCTCGAATACGTTCACTCCTTAGTAACCCCTAAGTCTTATGCGCCTATCCAGTTTCATGCATCTCTGAGGCAGAAGACAGTGTATTTTATGCACATACGTACATAGCTGTTCCAGTGAAGAAAAAGTTATAAATAGAGGACAGTGTCTTCCTCGCACAAGGCACGCACAGAGAGGCTATGTATGCTACATCTTTGCTAAGAACTTTTAGAGAGAGATTTTAGTGACAGAGTTCCCCCTTGCTGCCAAGAGTTCATCAACCAACAAGCTTCATCAATTTTTTCATCAGATCGTCAACGGAGTAAAGAAGTCGAAGTAGACTTAATCTTCATCGTCCCAATCCCATATTCTATTGTACTCGGAATTCTTGTTAAAGATTTTTGTTGTATTCTTTTCTTTACAATAATACAAAGGATTCAATATTTCTGGACGCTTTTTGTATTGAAACAAAATGACGGCTGCTGGGGAAGACTTTCTTCACCGATAAGAAAGTGGTAGCGCAATATGATGTAACAAAACTTGGTTCGGTTGAAAAGATGTTGGTCGTGCAATTTGACCAACAAACATATAAAGCGATGTTGTCAGATAAAGGATCTGGTTCGGCCGCCAAGGGACAAAAAGCTAAGCGTGCTCGTAAAGCTTGGGTCCCGAAGTCTCTATCTGCTCTTCCTAACGCCGCTGATGGCAAGGGCAAAGCTCTGGTCAATGTTGGCCAAAACAACGGCTTGGAGGCGCATGACTCAGTATCAGCCACAGTTGTGTCTAAAGAGGTTTCTGCTGCTGAGACGCATAACATACATCATGCGTCTAAGAGGGGCTCTACCAATGAACCATCAACCAAACCTTGTACTACCCATAGGAAGAAGAATACCAAGAAGGCACATATCGATCATGCGTGACAGAGCCACTTACTCTAACTTCGGCAAAAACAATGTACAACATTTGAGATTTCGCAGAGGAAACCACTACGATGCCAAATATTTTAATGTTGGAACTTCTGTCTCACACTTGGTCAGCCAGGATAAGGGTTTTACCTCAATACAGAACTCTAGACGCATGACTGGAGACAAGAAGTATGTTTTCCACAGACTTTCTTTCTCTACAGATTCTATGCATTACGAAGAGGCTCCAATTCATGCGCCTCTCCGCGTTATGCGCGCAGGCGATGGAAAGTTATACAAACTGAAATCTATGCTTCCCAGTCTCCTATGCGCCTCTCTTCCACATGTTGTGAACGCATGTGCATTGCCTCCCAATGTACATAAAATGAGTTCACATGGCAAAACTTCTCAAGACCTAAGTACTGGGTTAAGTACATAAAATAGGTCGACGAGTTCATAAACCAACTCTCCCATACACGGACTCTGTCCAGACACATAAGAAGGGAAATGAGGTAATACATCCTTCTGTTGATCTGCGTGATATGATTCGGCACAAACGTAAGTCAACGGAGATGTCATCAAACACGGTTGTCTCGTCAAAGATATTCCTGTGCAAAGATTGTTATCAACTGTTGCTACTTAAAAACAGTTGATCAACCAGTTAGGCGATCTGGTTTCCAAAGATTGCAACTAAATCTGTCAGAGTTGTCGTGTCTTGGACGACAACTTTCTAATAATAAAGATAGTTACCGATGGCCTCGGTTTATGCAACATCAAGCCGAGATGAAGATCAAATGTCTCCATCCTCTTCATCTAAGGGATTTCAGAAAACCCTTTCACTAGAGGATGTTTATCAAAGAACTCGTTCTCGATCTAGACATTCTTCTAGTGTACTTCAAGTTTCGGAACAAGATAATGCTCGAGGTAATCAAAGAACTCATTCTCGATCTAGACATTCTTCTAGCGTACTTTAAATTCCGAAACAAGATAATACTGGGGGTAGCACTCTCCCAGTCTTTGATCATTCTCCATCCCAGTCTGATGATAGAGTACTTCGGATTTCAGAAAATAGTATTTCTGGTGAATCTAGAGACGATGCAGTCTCACAGTATGGGTCGAGCAGTACTAATTCTAGTAATGCTTTCTGGTATACTTCTCCATCTGGCAATCCATATACCACATCTGTGTATGTGACGGGTAATAAAGAAGGAGGTAGTAGTGATCGTCCAAGAATTGATAATCTCGAGAATATGCTACAAAATGTTATGACGATGATGCAGCAGATATAGACAACAATGAACATGCATACAGCCCTGTATCAATCTCATCCATCAACTCAATCTCCTGCCGATCAAGATACAATTGGGGTGTCTTTAAACCCTAATCCACCACCGGTAGTTGGAAATGTCCATATACCAGTGATGCAACAGGCACAACCGACTATCATACAATCCACCTTTGCATATCAGCCAATTGATACTCTAGAAGCTATTCGAGGCATCAATGCTCGATTGGATGATATCACTTCAAAGGAGGAGCTCCATCAAATGAGAATGTCATGCCCTTGTCCTTCAGAAAGGGATGATGTGGTTTGTCCTCCAAAGTACAAATCCTAATCATTGATTCCTTTTGACGGTACAGGTTACTCAGACAAAATTTGACATACTTTTACTTCCAGACCATTTACATACCAAAGAATGATGCACTTTGGTCTAAATTGTTTAGCGGGAGCCTGCAGGTAGTGGCTTTCGAATGGTTTTGCAATCTACCCGAGATTGTATTAAAACCTTCAAAGACTTAGAAAAATTGTTCCTAACTAGATTCTACGAGGGGACATGTGATGTCTCCATGTCGAAGCTTATTGCAACAAAACAGGATAACAAAGAGCCAGCTCGTGAATTCATTGAACGGTTTAGGAGACTAGCAATGAAGTTGCACCCTAGGACTCCTCAGTCGGTATTGATTGATACATGCAGGGTAATTTCTTACCCACAGTCAGATTCTGTATTGGGCCTGGAGACTATAATGATTGGCCATCTTTCATGGCTACTGCCGAGAAGGCTGAAGAATCCGTCCAGATTTTGCATTTAATTGGGCTCAAGTCATCGGAAGATAAAGAGAAGCGTCCCCAGAATAATAATACTTTTGGGAAAACTAACAAAGGGAAGGAGTCCTTTACGGTGGATGTTTTCGCAGCTGCTTTCCAGTCCAAACAAAAAGCTCCCACTGCTCCGAGACCCAAGCCACACTATACATTCAATGAAGCCCTCACACTGGACATCTTCCATGTATTCATGAAGGATAACAAGTTGCAATTGTCTCCCCCTCGAAGGCCAGAGAAAGTAGGGCGGACCAATGATCCAAAGTACTGTTTCTATCACCAGTGTGTGTATAATCCTAGAAAGGATTGCTACATATTGAAGAACCATATCCAACAATTACTGGATTCTAAGGCCATCACTTTGCATACAGATGAGAAACAAGTATCTGCAAATCTTGTTTCTCTTCAGTTTGGAGATTTTCCTACAATTGAAGGTCAAGACGGTGTCACACCGATCCCAAAGGCGGCGTTACAAGTTGTCAATCTTCTCTTGGTTCGTGACCAAACAACCAGACTCGTACCACTCACTACTCAGTATGGTGAGGTTATGTGGATCCATCTTGATCTTCTCCAAGATATGGATTCAAAATTTGCCCCTTCTACTTCTAAGATTCAAAGAAAGAAGAAGAAGAGTAAGCCATACAATATGGTCAATGAAGCTCTAGTCGGAGAGACTAGATTCGGAAATGCATACCCACATGCCTCCAATCAAGAGCAAGATGATAATCCTTTTCCTACAGTCCATGCATCTAATCCACCTGCTACTTCGGCTCCATCTGAATCAGGTCCATCAAATCAGATTCTAGGAGAAAAAGAAAAACTGAAAGAAGTAAGGTTTGACAAATCCTTGAAGAAATCTAATCTTCTTGGACTCGACAAGCCCTCTAATTTCGATATATTGGCACATCTTGCCAATAATCCGGCTCGGTTATCCATATTCGAGTTGCTCAGTCACTCCAAAGATACACGGGATGCATTGAGTGAGGTATTGCCGCATGCAGACTCATATTTGTATGACCGTTGAGAACCTCTAGAGGGGGGGTGAATAGAGTGTGTGCGTGTGCAGCGGAAAATAATCACCAATTTAAATTTTAAACTATGGCAGTAAATAAGAGACAGTAAATGTAAGGCAAGAGATAAAGAGATCAAACTCAGTGACACAGCGATGTATACTGGTATCCCTCTGAGATGACTAATCCAGTCTCGAGTACTCTTGCTCGATGTTAATCCACAAAGGCACAAGCTAATTGAGAGCTTGCAGTCTCTTACAACACCGTGCTTGGTGACAAGTGCACGACCAACTTCACAACACCATGCTTGGTGACGAGCGCACGACCGGCTCCACAACAAGGATAATTGTTGTACTTTGAACAACCCCTTTACAACTCTCGAACACCAAAAGACTCTAGATCGAAGTAGATATTACTGGCTTTTGGCTATGAAGAGTATAGGTGTGATTTGAAAGCTTTTGATCAGGTGAAAACACTTATCGAATAGAGAAGAGAAGATGAAGAATGAATGAGTGATTTGAAATGAAAAACTCTCTCCTATTTGTAGGTGTTTTCTGGGACCGAACTCGGGCAGAGTTCTGATGTAAATATTTCGCATATGTATGTTACATGCAGATTTGGAGGCAACAGACATTTGAATTCAAACTGACCGAACTCGGGCAGAGTTTGGACCGAACTCGGGCCAAACTCGGTTTTGAGTTCTGTCTAGGAGAATTTTGAAATATTTGTCAAATTCTGTTGCAAAAATAATTTTGAACACTTGGTAAAGATGAAATGGGAATAGGTAGGATTTTTAGAAATGTGGACTGAGATTAACCTAAGCCAGTATTACCTAGTCGATCTTACAATTTAAATCCTAAACTCAATAAAGATAAAATACATAATAAATTGTAAAATGACTCGGACTGGATCCCATTCAAAGTAATCTTCAGATGATGATTTATTTGCTTGATGATGCAGTACGACGCTCGTTGATATTGATTTCACATGTCCTGAAATGATTAGCAGCAGTTCGTATATTTTGTGTATTGACTTAAGTTCATGTCGATTATTAAAATCGGGTGTGACCATGGAATGGGCCAACAATCTCCCCCATTTTGATAATTGACAAACTTGAGTCTATACCAAAATATCTAAAAAATAGAACAAATAAAATATACCTGAACAAAACATGGTTGATTTTGTAATGGATTGCTTTTGGATTTTTGATTTTTGGTATGTACTCTTTCTCCCCCTTTGTCAATATAAAAATGAATTTGGCTCCCCCATAATGTGTGAAGCCAACAATTTTCAACACAAACAGACAAAGTGAAGCTAAAGAGATACAAAAAAAAAATACAAAGTACATAAAAAGATAACTAGTACTGAAATAAATCATGCATAACAATGTCTCACTAAAAGAAAAAGATACAATCATAAAGTGCTAAATATGTCTAACTAAGAAGTTTAGACATAACAAAATGCAAACTACATCATAGCATAGATCATCAACTAACATCCTATCCACTATCCATCAGCTGAGTCCGCATCACATAGTGGGGTCGTCACTGCCAGGAGCATCCAGAGGAAAGTAGGCTGCAGTAGGATCAAAGTAAGGGAAAGACGCCTCATCTCCGAACCTGGGACCTAGGAAGCCTGGGTGAGGAAGGATAGTCACGGGATGTGATGGGTCCTTTGAGAGACTCCAATGAAGATAAGCAATCCCATTCCGTAACACCTGAGCCTGGTAGATGTGGCGGAACTCCGAGTCGAGATAGCTCTGATGACGTTGCGCAGAGAGAGCAACAAAGTCATCAAATCTCTGATAAAATCCTGGGTCAAAACCCGGAGCAGGGGCTAGAGCATGAGCTGGAGCAGCATCAGGAGGAGGAGCCTCAGCATCAACTTATGGAGCAGGCTGAGCTCCAGGAGGCAGAGGTGGAGTAGGGTATCTACGAGATCTGGTAAGCTCTATGGGAGTGGAGGAGTAGGCACAGGTTTGAAGATCAATATCAAACCTGCGAAAGATGGAGGCCAAGTGCATAGGATAGATCAGGTTGCGTCCTGCATTTCTGCAGTTCATCATCCAGGCCATCTTGGTCTTGGGGATAGAAAAAGGAATGCCAAAATGTATATGATACATAGCAGACAACTCTAAGAAAGTAATCTCGTCAGATGATCCTTTCATTGGAAGGAGAGCAGAGAAAATGAAGCGATGGAGTTCATAGAAGTCTTGATTAAGATTTCTTGAAAAGACTCTTCTAGGAACAGGGTGTGGATGGCAAATCAGTTCTTTGAAAGAGTTAAGAGTGACATCCTCTAGAAATTAGATATGATGGATATCTACAAGAGCTTCACCCACATCAGAAACATAAAAATATTCACTGATGTCAGTGGCGCTGAACTCCAATTCTTGCCCAGCAACGCAAGAGTAGAAGTTGTCGTTTGGTTTTACCTACAAGTTGCAGTAAAACATACGGACAGCATTGTCGAAAATGTTCTCGGCTACTTCAAAGAATTCACGATATCCGAGATGGTCAAAAGTGGGAGCATACTCAGAAAAAATAGTAAAGTTAACAAAAGCTCCAACACAAATTTTGCGACCAGAGAATGAATCAAACCATAGGTCAGAAAATTCCTTATCAGGAAATAAACCGGAATCAAAGTCATCTGAACCTGATGGTCTAGTGGACTAAAAAGACTAGTAGGAACGTAGTCAGACGAGGAAGACCCTGCTTGTGAGGGATCACCCTGTCTTCTCTGACGTTTGGGAGCCATAGATAAGAAGAAAGGGAAATTGAAGTACCTTTGAAGAGGAGGAAGAGAATGAAGTTGAGTAGCCCACTAGATCTCCTAGAAATCTTGAAGGGAATGAGTAGGAAGGAGTTTTAGGAGAAGTAGGAAGTTTTTCACGAATAGTTGTGTGAAAAAGATGAGGAGAAGAAGGGTTTATAAAGGGGTTAGGGCCGGCTGTTCGGTTCTGGAAGCTGAACAGCGCCGACCGAACTCGGCCCGAAGTCGGCCCGAACTCGGTCAGAGTTCGGTCCGAGTTCGGCTACTTGTATTTCCGAGGTAATAAATGCAGTTTTGGTAGTTTAAACTGTAACTTTATGACTTTTTGACTTCTACATTTAATAACATTTATTATTTTTGGGTTAGCTGTAGGGGTACTGTCCCAGCTAACGGAGGTTCACTGGGGAACTCTTAAATACCGCTTCGCTTCGACCGTAGTCGTGGTGACAGACAGACCCTTTGTAGGCTTGTACCAAAAAATAATTTCCGTTAAATAAATTACGAAGTTTCGGGTCATAAAATTAAATTTAATTACCATACTACACTATGAATCTGAAAATTCAAGTATACCGAGCTCTCGCCTCATTATGTTAAAACGATCTTCCGTCAGTGGTTTTGTGAAAATATCTGCTAGTTGATGATCTGTGTCAATGAACTCTAAGCAGATATCCCCGTGTTGTTGATGATCACGTAAAAAGTGATGATGTATCTCAATATGTTTTGTGCGTAAGTGACAAACAGGGTTCTTAGTCAGATTAATGGTGCTAGTGTTATCACAATAAATAGGAATCTTAGTGTAGTACAGATTGTAGTCTTCTAAGGTTTGCTTCATCCACAAAATTTGAGCACAACAACGTCCTGCGGCGATATACTCAGCCTTAGTAGTTGACAATGCTACGAAATTTTGCTTCTTGCTAAACCAAGAGACTAAGGCCTTTCCTAGGAAATGACACGTATCGCTGGTACTTTTATGGTCTACTTTGCATCCTGCAAAATCCGCATCCGAGTAACCTATCAGGTCAAATGATTTGGTTTTAGGATACCACAAGCCGACTGTAGAAGTTTCTTTAAGGTATCGGAAGATACGCTTAACGGCACTTAGGTGTGATTCCTTAGGATTTGCCTGGTAACGTGCACAGATGCACACTGAACATAATATCAGGACGACTAGCAGTTAAATATAATAAACTACCAATCATACCTCGATACTTACGCTGGTCGACAGGTTTGCCACTTACATTATCGAAGTCGTACTTTTTCAGTATGTCCTTCGTGTACTTAGCTTGGTTGATGAATGTTCCCTTTGAGTGTTGTTTGATCTGAAGTCCTAGGAAGAAGTTTAACTCTCCCATCATACTCATCTCAAATTCACTCTGCATACACTTAGTAAAATCTTGACAAAGTTTTTCATTAGTAGAACCGAATATAATGTCATCTACATAAATTTGTACAAGAAGAATGTCACCATTTAAAGATTTGATAAACAGAGTTGTATCAACTCTTCCTTTTGAAAAACTATTATCAAGTAAGAAGGCACTTAGGCGTTCATACCAAGTACGAGGTGCCTGTTTGAGTCCATAGAGTGCTTTCTTTAGCTTGAAGACGTGATCAGGTTTTTGAAAATCTTCAAAACTAGGGGGGTTGTTTCACAAAAACTTCCTCTTTTAAAAATCCGTTCAAAAATGCACTCTTCACGTCCATTTGAAATAATTTAAAATCATTAAAACATGCAAATGCATAAAACATGCGGATGGCTTCTAGTCTAGCAACAGGAGCATATGCCTCATCATAATCAATATCTTCTTCTTGATTTTAACCTTGTGCTACTATACGTGCTTTGTTGCGTAGAACTTGTCTATCTTTACTAAGTTTATTTCAGAACATCCATTTGGTACCGATTATTGATTGACCAATAGGTTTAGGAACGAGTTCCCAAACTTGGTTTCTCTCAAATTGATTTAGTTCCTCTTGCATGGCATCAATCCAAAATTTATCAGAAAAAGCATCATCTATATTCTTAGGTTCTATTTGAGAAATAAAAGCTACATTTGCTGCTATTTCAGAATCCCTAAGAGAGGAGTGTGTACTTACACCTTTTGATACATCACTTATGATGAGTATCTCTGGATGATCTGGTAAGAACTTTAATGAATCAAATTTTTGAGTCAGATCTTCTAAATGACTCTTCTCAGTTTTTGCTTGTACATCTTCATCGTCACTGTCGCTAGATCTGTGACTATTGAGCTCATCAAAAGTAACGTTAATTGATTCTTCAACAATCATAGATCTTTTATTAAAAATTCTATATCCTTACTCTTAGCAGCATATCCGAGAAATATCCCTTTATCTGCTTTAGAGTCGAACTTACCCAAGTTATCCTTGGTGTTCAGGATAAAGCAGCGACATCCAAAAACATTAAAGTAAGAAATGTTTGGAATCCTTCCAAACCAAAGTTCATATGGTATTTTCTTCGAAATAGGTCGAATTAACACCCTATTTAGAATATGACAGGCTGTGCTAACAGCTTCTGCCCAAAAGTACTTAGGAAGATTATGCTGATTCGGCATGACTCTAGCCATTTCGCTTAGAGTACGGTTCTTCCGCTCCACAACACCATTCTGTTGGGGAGTTCTAGGACAAGAAAATTCATGGTAATATCCACTATCATCACAAAACTTTTTGAAATCAGAATTTACGAGTTCGCCACCATGATCACTTCGGATACGAGTAATCATGAAGCTTTTTTCGTTTTCTACCTTTTTACAAAATATCTGAAATTCAAAAATAGCATCACTTTTGTTTGATAAAAAGTAAACCCAAGTAAAGCGAGAGAAATCATCAACAATTACAAAAGCGTAGAGCTTACCGCCAAGACTAGCGACTCTATTAGGACCAAATAAATACATATGAATCAACTGCAAAGGTCTAGAAGTACTTAAAGCGTTGATGGATTTAAATGAAGACCTATGTGCTTTGTTCTTTTCACAGTCAGCACATACCATATCTCTCTTGAATGGAATCTCGGGGAGTCCTTTTACCAACTTCTTAGTGCTTAGTCGTGAGATAGTATCCATATTTGCATGCCCTGGTCTCATGTGCCATAGCCAGCTTTCATCTAGATTAGCTACTAGGCATCTTCCTGCATTATTAGTACTCTCCAAAAAGAAAACATAAACGTTGTCTTCTCTAATCCCTTTATATACGGGATCACCAGTTGACATATCATATATGGTACATTTGTCTTTCACAAAATTGATACCATAACCATTATCAACCAAATGACTTATGCTCAGAAGGTTATGTTTCAATTCTGTTACTAGACAAACATCCTTTATTACTAGATAAGGAGAAATACCGACAGTGCCATTACCAATAATATCACCTCTCAAATTATTTTCGAAGGAGACGTATCCTTCTTTCTTCATCGATAGCGTGGCGAACAAAGATGCATCACCAGTCATGTGCCGCGAACATCCGCTATCGAGGATCCACTTGCTTTTAGCATGAGATGGTTGAGGGTCCACCTACAAAACAAGTAGATGAATCCTTTGGTACCCATTTACTGAAGGGTCCATTTTGATTAGTTTTAGGTCTCCAGAATAAAGTGTGATTGTCAACAAGTTTCCTTGCCAAGCAATACTGTGATATGTGTCCATGTGTACCACAATAAGTGCAAGTTAGTTTAGAACCAGTAGTGGTTGAAACTGTGTTGACATGCTTGTTTGGTTTCTTGGAAAACCTATAAGTAAAAGCATGATGATAGTCATGTTTCTTCCGTGCTTTCTGATTTTTAGTCATCTTAGGTGTATGCTTAGCATTAGGACTAAACTTAGGCTGTGTCTCAGGTATTGCCTGTTTGTCTAACTTGATTTCTAACTTTTTAGAAATCGCAACAGACTCGCAGTCATATCTGAGACTCTTTGTTCTGTGACTAAGTGCTTCTTCTTCTCTATGTCATATAACTCTTGTATTTTGACAGTCTCTTTCTTTCTTGTCAACCTTGAGGATAGCCTCATGATAGTCTACTTTGAGTTTGGCTATCTCTTCCGTGTTACCGGTAGTAGACGTCTCTTTAATATCTTCAATAAGATTGGACAGTCTAGCTATCTCGGTTGTGTATGCCTTAATCTCTTTTCGAGATTGCTTATACTTATCAAGCACAGTTCTGTGTTCTTCAAGTAATTCGCTAAAGGCATTTTCTAATTCATCGAAAGTAAAATCATCATATAGAGGGTTTGAGGATACCTTATCAAACGCCATAAGGCAGACATTGGCATTTCTGCAGGGTCTGTCTTCTTCCTCTGTATCACTGGCATCACTTTCATGCCAGATGCTTGTGTTAGCATACTTTCGACTTGTTGTTGCTTTTCTGTTTGATCTTGATCTGTCATATGGACTGCTTTTCTTTGAAGTTGGGCAGTCCTTTATGTACCCTAACTTCTTGCATCCAAAGCATATGGTTTCATCTTCATTGCTTTCTTGAATCTCTCTTTTTCTTCTGTTTGATTTCTCAAACTTTAGAAATTTTCTGAAGTTCTTCACCAGTAGGGCTTGTTCATCACCACTTGATAATTCTTCATCAGAATCATTGCATGTTGATTTTCTGGCTTGAGCTTTGAAGGCAATAGATTTTTCTTTTGGAGTTGCTTCTTCAAACTCTTGCAGATCAAGCTCATGGGTCATGAGCTTGCCCATCAGTGTTTCCAGAGACATGGTGGTGAGATCGTTTCCTTCAATGATTGTTGTTGCCTTCGGGTTCCAGTTCTTGGTTAGAGCCCGTAGCACTTTTCTGATCTTCTCATGATTGCTGTAATCCTTACCAAGAGATTGCAAAGGATTAGTAATATCAAGGAAACGTGTGAACATCTGTGTAATTGACTCACCGGGTTTCATCTTAAAAGATTCATATTCCTGTGTCAGTCTACTGATTTTGGATTCCTTCACTTGGGAAGTACCTTCATGAGTTACCTCAAGAAGTTTCCAAATCTCGTGAGACGTTTTACAGGTTGAAACTCTGTTGAACTCCGTTTTGTCAATTGCACAAAACAGTGCATTGATGGCACGAGCATCTAGACTAGCCTTAGCTTTTTCAGCTTTTATATATTTATCATGAGGCTTGTCTACAAGTTGGCCGTCAACCACTGTAGGTGCCGGTTTCTTATAACCGTCAATCACTATAGACCAAAGATCAAAGTCAAGAGACTTTAAGAAGAAAGTCATTCGTGTTTTTCAATAGGTATAGTTTGTACCATCAAATAGTGGTGGTCTATTTGTGGATTGTTCTTCACCGTTGAATATTGATTTCACGGCTGCCATATATACTCTCTGAGGTTTGTTATATTAGGATATAATCCGCTCTGATACCAATTGTAGGACCGTTGAGCACCTCTAGAGGGGGATGAATAGAGTGTGTGCGTGTGCAGCAGAAAATAATCACCAATTTAAATTTTAATCTATGGCAGTAAATAAGAGACAGTAAATGTAAGGCAAGAGATAGAGAGATCAAACTCAGTGACACAGCGATGTATACTGGTATCCCTCTGAGAGGACTAATCCAGTCTCGAGTACTCTTGCTTGATGTTAATCTACTAAGGCACAAGCTAATTGAGAGCTTGCAGTCTCTTACAACACCGTGCTTGGTGACGAGCGCACGACCGGCTCCACAACAAGGATAATTGCTGTACTTTGAACAACCCCTTTACAACTCTCGAACACCAAAAGACTCTAGATCGAAGTAGATATTACTGGCTTTTGGCTAAGAGGAGTATAGGTGTGATTTGAAAGCTTTTTGATCAGGTGAAAAGACTTATCGAATAGAGAAGAGAAGATGAAGAATGAATGAGTGAATTGAAATGAAAAACTCTCTCCTATTTATAGGTGTTTTCTGGGACCGAACTCGGGCAGAGTTCTGATGCAAATATTTCGCATATGTACGTTGCATGCAGATTTGGAGGCAACGGACATTTGAATTCAAACTGACCGAACTCGGGCAGAGTTCGGACCGAACTCGGGCCAAACTCGGTTTTGAGTTCTGTCTAGAAGAATTTTGAAATATTTGTCAAATTCTGTTGCAAAAATAATTTTGAACACTTGGTAAAGATGAAATGAGAATAGGTAGGCTTTTTAGAAATGTGGACTGAGATTAACCTAAGCCAATATTACCTAGTCGATCTTATAATTTAAATCCTAGACTCAATAAAGATAAAAATACATAATAAATTGTAAAATGACTTGGACTGGATCCCATTGAAAGTAATCTTCAGATGATGATTTATTTACTTGAGGATTCAGTACGACGCTCGTTGATATTGATTTCACATGTCCTGAAATGATTAATAGCAGTTCGTATATTTTGTGTATTGACTTAAGTTCATGTCGATTATTAAAATCGGGTGTGACCATGTAATGGGCCAACAATATTTGTCCCAGATAGCGAAATCCGATAATGATCCCGTGACTTGTCCTCATTGTCATAGTGTGTCAGTCATAGTGTGTCATAGAAGATTTCCAGCATCATATTTACTCAGGAAGATATGTTGTCGAAGAACAACCGTCATGATAGACCCCTATACTATATGGGGTATATCGGGACTTGTAAGGTGGACCGTATCCATATTGATCCCGGCTCATCTGTTAGTGTTATCCCTCGAAGCTTGCTTCAGATATTGGGAATTCCAATGCACAAGTTGTCAGGTACCTCAACCACTATTACTGGTTTCAATGTTGGGCGAAGTCACCCTCTGGGGAAGATCCGTCTAAAGTGTCAGATCGGGAATCTTCGGACTGAAGTCACGTACTATGTCATTGATGCCAATGTGTCCTACAACGTCCTATTAGGACGACCGTGGATACATGAAAATCTTCTTGTAACGTCTACTCTTCACTATTATTTCAAATATGTGAATGAAGAGGGGGTAGTATGTACAAAATTCGCAGATGTCGATCCTTTCAAAGGGGTCGAAGTATACTTCTCTGATGCAAGGCTATATAAACCTCTAGATTAGAGGCCATTTGATGATGAACTATCGCATCTGGTAGTAGACAAGGAGGGAGATGTTAACGACGAGCCGAAAGAAGCATCAACTGATCAAACCACAGAAGAACTTTTAGCCATACATTTGGAAGGTACTGTGTGGAAAGAGCCAGATGAAAAGTCCTTGGCTATATATTTGAAAGGTCCCGTATGGAAGGAGCATGTCAGAACTTCACAGGAGATTCATAGAGGGGGTAGTACACCTTTCGTTGTTGATCTACGCAAGAACAAAACGAACATCAAGAAAGAGGAGCCTCTAGTAATTGATCTGAGGACAAAGAAGGAGGAACATCTGGTGATTGACCTGAGGACTAAGGAAGACGAACCGTTCGTGGTTAACCTTCGTCGAAATAAGCATCCAGTTTAACCAAATGAGTCCCTGGTGATCGATCTAACTCATGTTATGATCGCTGCAGAAGCAAATATCGTAAGTAAACCTCCATGTATCAAACTTTCTGAAGATGTTTTTTCGGAAGAAGAAATCACGTAGATACCTAATGAAAGAGGTTTTTCTTTTGATTACTTTGGTGTTCCTAAGATCGGTTTAAAAACTGTAGACTCTTTATGTTTACATATCACGGATACGAAGTTGTCACTGCTTGCATCTGTTTCTTCTATAATTAGTACTCCATGTCTGTCATACGAGAATTCTTACTTTGAAGTACCAGCTAGGTCGATTGGCGAGACATCGATCATTTTTGGCCGAGCCGAGGTTACTAAAGAAGCTTCAATTAACGATCTTGAACTAGATACCGGTAGAATACCGCTTTACCGGTACACTCAAGCGAAAAATATCATTCAAAAAATGGACTATGATTTAGATAGTCAGTAAGGTCTTAATTTTGGTAAAGGTTGACGTTTACCGCTGCGTATCCCAACTCCAAAAGGGAAAGCGCAAGACTATTATCATCGTACTCTTTCTTGGTTAGGATATGTAACTCTTTCGACCACTCCAGATATCTCAGATGAAGAAGATAGTGGGACGCATTCTCATTCTTCAACATGGGATTCAGATCACAGTGTGGGAGCAATATTTAGAGATGTTTTCTCAGCTTATATGATATCTGGTGATCAAACAGAGGATGATGATCTTTCTATTGAACCTTTTGAAGTCGAGTCTTGGCCTCAACAGCTTGAGACCAAATGGAAAATGCAGTTTGAACAACGGGAGCCTCCTACCGAAGATGAAGTTGTTCAAGTTAATTTAGGTGACCTAGAATTGCCTAAACTAATATTCATCAGCAAAAGTTTATCTGACGAAGATAAACATTCTCTTCTCGAGCTTATTAAAGAGTATATAGATGTATTTGCTTGGTGTTATAAAGATATGCCTGGGCTTGACACACAAATAGCAATGCATCGTCTTAATATACTTCCTAATGCTAAACCCGTAAAGCAACAACAACGGCGGTTCCGTCCAGATACGATGGAAGTTGTTGTGACCGAGGTAAAGAAACTCATAGACAATGGCTTTGTCCGAGAAGAACAACATTCTGATTGGGTTACTAATATTGTCCCGGTAATGAAGAAAAATGGAAAGATTCAGGTACGCATTGATTATCGAGATCTTAATCAAGCTTGTCTAAAGGATGAGTTTCCTCTTCCAATCATGGATGGATTTTCAGGCTTCAATCAAATTAAAATGTTTCCAGCTGATGAGAAACATCATTCCTAACACCGTTGGGGCTATACTGCTATACGGTGATGCTCTTTGGTTTAAAGAATGTTGGAGCTACATATCAGCGTGCCATGAGCACAATTTTTTGCGAACATTTGCGAAAAACGGTGGAATGCTACGTAGACGAAATTGCAGTTAAAAGTCGTTCAAAGGGCAATCACCTTCAAGACAGAACGGTGTTCGGATTGATGCGTATATACCAGCTCAAAATGAATCCTACGAAGTCATTTTTTAGAGTCTCCAATGGCAAGTTTCTTGGATTTGTCATAACTTCAAAGGGAATACATATTGACCCTGACAAAAGTCCCCAAAGAATATTAAAGAACTTTGTGGTTTACAAGGCAGCTTGGCCTACATTCGCAGATTAATTTCAAATATGTCCGGACGATGTCGACCCTTCACTTAGTTAATGAAGAAAGGAGTCTCTTTTGTCTGGGATGAAAAATGCCAACAAGCATTCGACGATATTAAGAGGTATCCCACCAATCGTCCAATATTGATGGCTCCAGTTGTAGGTAAACCATTCTTGTTATATGTTTGTGGACTGGAACATTATCTTGATGCGCTGTTAGCTCAAAAGAATGTTGGAGGGCATGAACAAGCTATCTATTACTTGATCCGTATGATGATCGGTGCAAGACATAGATATAATCCCATTGAGAAGGAATGTCTTGCTTTTATTTTTGCAATCCAAAAGACACGTCATTGCGTAATCGGACAAACTATCCATGTTATATCCAGGGTCAACCCCCTTAGGGTTCTCATGACTAAACCAGGTGCACCCAATTCTCACCTTGCTACTTGGGCAATGTGTTATCTTCCTATGATATGGTTTATGTACCCAAGAAAGAGTTAAATGTCAAGATTTAGCTGATTTTCTAGCTGCACATCCGATAGCAGTAACTTTTAAACACTATGATAAAATTTAGGATGAAGTATTAGAGTCTAATATAACGACATAAGAGTCTATTTGGAGAATGTTTTTCGATGGAGCATCAAGAACTGGTCCCAAAGGCAGCATCATAGCAGGAGTGGGGGTAGTATTGATATCCCCTGATAATCTGGTCATCCATCGTGCATATTCTCCTATGGAACCTTGTTCCAATAATGTTGCAGAGTATAATGCTTAACTTATTGGACTCCAGTTGGCCAAACAGCTGGAGGTTGACTATCTGGAAGCTTATGGTGACTCAAAGTTGATAGCCAGTCAAGTTCGAGGAGAATATGAGGTTCGTCATGAAGATCTTATTCCATATTATCAAACAACTCCCGAAATAGCTGCTACTTTCTCCGGGTTCTTCATTGAATATGTACATCGGTTAGAAAATACAGAAGCAGATGCTTTAGCAGGTTTGGCAGCATCACTTGCTACCCCAGTCAACATCCAGAAGTCGATCACAGGGATTGGTCGAGAACTATTATGTACTAAGAATAATCTGGATGTTCATCAGAGCTATTCAGCAACAGCAAACGTTGACTTTAAAGATTGGAGATTCCCATTTATAGAATTTGTTGTTTACGAAATTCTTTCCGACGATCCAACAGAGGCTATTTCAATAAAGAGATTCTCTTCGTTTCTTTTATGATGCAACTACCAAAATGTTGTATCGAAGATCATATGATGGGCTACTTCTACGTTTTTTTATCCGAGGAAGAAGCTAAACATGCCCTTCTTGAAGCTATGACGGTACTTGTGGTGCCCATCAACCTGGTCCGAGATTACATGATCGACTAAGGTGTTTGGGTTATTATTGGCCTACTATGGTAAATAATGCTATAGATTACTCAAGAAAATGCAAGGCTTGTCAGATTCATGCAGACTTCATACATCAACCTTCAGAATTTTTGCATCTGACGGCCGCGTCGTGGCCCTTTGAAGCTTGAGGAATTGATATTATTAGACCCATCAGTCCTTCTTCTAGGGGACATCGATTTATCCTAGCGATAACTGACTTTTTTTCCAGATGGGCGGAAGCTATACCACTTGTTGAAGTGAAAACTTCTAATGCCATCAATTTCATTAAACACCATGTTATCTATCGTTTTGGACTACCTCGGAGAATTGTCCATGACAATGGTCCACAATTTGTTAGCAATAAATTCTATCGATTTTATGAGAGAAAGTATATCCAAAATATAGCCTCTACAACCTACAATTCCGCAGATTAATGGTTTGGCCAAAGCTTTTAACAAAACTATTATTAAGTTACTCAAGAAGTTCGTTTTATCCAACAAACGTAATTGGAATGAGAAACTTGGTGAATGTCTTTGGGCGTGCCATACTACAGTACGAACTCCGACCGGTACAACGTTGTTTTCTTTGGTCTACGGAAGCGAAGAGTTCTTCCTCTGGAGATTCAAATCCCTTCTCTCCGAGTCGCTTTATCTAATGAGTTAACAACTGAAGACAATGATTGTCTACAATTACAAGAGTTGGAAACACTCGATGAGAAACGACTCATGGCTCAACAGCGGATTGAGTTATATCAAGCCCGCATTTCTAAAGCCTTTAATAAGAAGGTGAAAGAGCGAGTTTTTTAGGTCGACGATCTAATTCTTTAAGTAAGAAGGCCTATGGTGATGACACATAAAATCAAAGAAAATTTCTTAGCAAAGTGGGAAGGACCTTTTGTTGTCGAATCAGTGTATTCAAATAGAGCATACATGCTAGCAAATCCTAATAGAGATTTACTGATGATGCCTATTACTGGTAAATTCTTAAAAAAGTATTATGTCTAAACTATAATAGACACTGCCTTGTATTCCCCAGCAAGTTTTGTACAGTGTTTACATTTTCTTTCTGGAGTCATGAATATCCTACATATTAATACCTCTTTCACTTCGAACCATTATTTTTATCCCAGAAGTTCTGGATAAGTTATAAATAATGGGTCCTTACAAATTTTCCAGCGGAATCACCCTCAATTTATGAAACTTTCTTGTAAGAAATTTTTTCTAACAATCTCTCCAGTTTATAAGCCGTCATTAAAGCCAAGCTGCTTTGAAGACATCTTATTTCAATTTCCCAGCTGGAATTGAAATAATCTATTTGTCAAAAGAATACTCATGTCCGTATTACCTCTGAATTATTCTACGACACTTACCCTCTATAGAGATTTATAAATATGCCATGTCTATATTACCTCCGAGAAAATTTACTCTGAAATAATATTCATGTCCATATTACCTCTGAAATATTCCATAGCATCGACTCTCTCTATAGAATTCTATAGATTTGCCAAGTCCATATTACCTCTGAGCAAATTTATCCAAGAATGACTATCAAGTCCATATTACCTCTGAGCAAATTTATCCAGGAATGACTATCAAGTCCATATTACCTCTGATATAGTTTCTGATCATATCCTATTACTTATATATAGTCGAGTGCACCACAACTAATGTGTCCACTAAAGTCCACTTGTCACGTCTATAATACCTCTGACAAAACGTTTTACTCTGTTATCTATACCTAATCTGGTATGCCAGAGATAATAGGTCCACTTATAACATCTATCACGTTTATATTACCTCTGATAGTGATCAATTTTTTATATCTGTTATCTATATCTAATCTGGTATGCCAAAGATAGTAGGTTCACTTATAACATCTATAACGTCCATTGATCAATTTTTTATATCTATTATCTACACCTAATCGGGTATGCCAAGGATAATATGTCCACTTCAAAATATCTATCATGTCCATATTATCTCTGATAGTGATCAATTTTTATATCTATTTTCTATGCTCAAATTGAGTATGTTACAGATAATAGTCCACACAAATATGATATTTTTCTATGTCCATATCACCTCTAGAGAAATATCATATGTCAAATATCCCCAGCAAGATGGAAAGTGTTCTTTATTTTCAAAATTTAATGAAGATACAGGATACTTTCATTATTAACCACAAAAGAAAGAAAAAGGAATTACAAACCTTTCTTCGTATGTTGTCTTCAGACAGTACGCATAACTCTCAAAAGTTATATGTATCTAGTTTTAGATGCAACCTAGATAATGAGTCCACATATCAAAGACAGGTCACCAAATTGATCTTCTATTAGAAAATCTCATGCGGTCATTTCCTCTTCAAATCATGGGAGGTGCATTAAGGAGACTATTTTCATATGCGACACTTGAATGTTTCATGCATCAAGTTATTAGTTTTCTTCTATTTGTCGAAACTAATCTTATGCGACATTCACAGTAGTTTGGCAAAATAAGAGACTTTCATTAAAAGTGATAAAAGGCTTACAAAAATGGCTAGAAGAAGCCAAAAGAACCCTAAACAATTAGGATGAAGAACGGTCAGAATCATTGTCAGGGTCACTGATCACGTTTGTAATGTCTTGAAGTGTTTGAACACCTGAATCATGAAGCAGTCGACGGAAGGCGTCTACTCCTCCTTGCCTCTCTCTCTCTCTCTTTGGGTCTCACAGGGAGAGAGTCAAAGTTTGGGATACGAGTAGATGGCTTTGCGATATCGCTTAGAGACTAGCCGAGAAGGACAAGGAAGTCTTCTGCTATAGACAGTTTCGTCTCGGCCAATTTTCTCTTCCTCGAGTTGAAAGAGGGTACCGGAGTTAGAGCCACAACGATTGGCAGAGGTGGTAGTGTGGTCGCTACAAAGTCTACACCAGGAAGCCGCAAGGGAGTAGCCCTCTTTGGCAGTTGAGGGTGCTTACAAAGAGAAGCTTTCTTCGGAGCCATCGGAAGAGCAGTATATTAACAGTAATTCTCCACTTGTATTTATAGAAAAAATGACTCTTCGTTGCCCTCAAATGAATGCTTTGGTAAATGAAAATTTTCTAGAGAAATGTAAACAACGGCCTATTAATGATGATGAATCTATTTAATGAGTTGAGTTACTATGAAGGGCATAGTCTTCGAAGAATCGTCTGAAGTCCACTCATAATCAAGATTCACATAGTATCAAGTCGCATGATACATCTATAATATAAAGCACAGTAGATTTTTGGTCAGACCCATGTGCTTTGGTTCAACGATTATGAAAGGACTAAATTGTCCCTCTCTCTATAAGAGAGGAGGAGGTCCCATGTTGGGTGCAAAGCAACCGGTTGTTCCAATGGCACCTCCGCCTCCAGCTCCTCTTACACCGCCCCTACCTCCGTCGCCTCCGCTCCATCCTCGCCCACGCCGTCGTCGTCGGCCTCTTCCGCAACCCTTTCGTCGCAAGCAGCCTCCTCCACCGCGCCGCCGACGCCGACCCTTCCTTCGCCGCCTCCCTCTTCTACGCCATGACCAACCCCAACCCCTTCTCCTTCAACACCGCCATCGCCATCTCCGCCAACCTACTCTCCATCTACTCCCAAATGCTTCGTCGTCGCGTCCCTCCCGACTCCCACACCTTCTCTTCCTTGCTCAACACCACCACCGACGCCGCCGCCACCAGGTCGCTCCACGCACACGCCCTCCTCCTCGGATTCCGGCCCGACCCCTTCGTGCAAACCGTCTTGCTCACCGCCTACTCCCGACGTGGCTCCGCCGACCACGTCCTGCGGGTGTTCGATGGAATGCCGCACAGGAACGTCGTCTCCTGGACCGCCGCCGTCTTGGGCCTTGTCGCCCTCGGACGTCCCGCGATGGCCTTGCGCGTCTTTGCCTCCATGAGGCCCCACGCCGCCCCGAACGCCGCCACCGTGGTCTTTGCCGTGTCCGCCTCCGCCAGGCTCGGGTCCCTGACGCTGGCCCGGTGCCTGCACGCCTACGTCTAGAAGGCCGGGTTCGTGTCCGTGTCATTATGGCACGGGTTATCCACTAGTACACTGATATTTTGTGTAGTCTTAAAGGGATTCTGAGAATCAAACAAAGATATTTGACGCATGAGCAGTATGCGCCTTAAAGTTATGAGCCAGTTTGACTTGAACGGTTTTATGCTGCGGTCCAGTGGTCTCAAAAGTTACTTAGAAGTCGGATAGAATTTCAAGAAAGCTGATGGTATAGCTATGCATTACAGTAATAAGAGGCCCATGCGTCTGAGTAACTTGCAAAGTCATGACGGATTTTATGCGATTACAGTCTTTGGTGGCTATGTTTCTTACAGATTTATGTAGCTTGGACCTCTTTATATATTTATGAAGTTTCATCTTCTTAAAGTTCTATGATATTAGATAATGCTACAAATTGTACAGTGGGTTATCTTTGCAAATTCATTCGTCACTTCTTGCTCAAGCTAGATATCCGTCATCATGAAGACAATAACTTATGCAGCAAGATTGAGATTACATTGAAAGACAATAATTTTTTTTATTGACAGCTAAAACCATGATTACATATGATGGAGATCTATTACATTCTAGATTTTCATTCTAAAAGTATTGTTACGTCTAATGGAGATATATTACATTCTAGATCTTCTCCATCAGGTCCTGCACTAGTACGAGTCATAAAAACGGAAAGTGTTGCACTGGAGGATAATGTTAAGAGGGTAGGCACTCCCATAGATTAGGTACTCTAAACCTTGCATTCTCGCGGATGTGCCAAACCTGGGCCACATGTTAGTGCATCTACCAGTATAGGCTCCCCTCTATGTCTTTGGCAGTGCACCCTGGTGGGAGAATACAAAATTGGCATGCATAAAGTCTGTTTCTCATCGCCAACTGCAACACTGTTCGTCATCAACAGTGTTTTGATTGGGACTCAAACCCAATCTTATCACAGATGCTAGGTAGTGAAACCAGCCAGTTGCAAGCCTTGTCAGATGGGTGCAGATAACTAGCTGGGTCAGAGGACAGCGAAAGTCCTGTACATAATGTGCTGAATCATGTCGAACAAGACATGCTATGATGTTCTTCCAAGGTCTATCTGAACTCCAGTCATCCAAGGAGTATCCTAAAAACTAAAACTATGAGTTCAAAGGAGTTAGGCGCATGAAATCAGTTGTTCTATTGAAAAAATCATGCAGATTCACCGCATAACAGTAAAAGGCGCATAGACAAATATAAAAGCCTCATGCACCTAAGAGCTGTATAATAGTAATGTTTTCCAGCAACACATTGTTGACAACTCCGTCTATGCGTGCAGTGAGGTTTTCTACTATCGGTGCATCTTTTTATAAGTATAACTATGCACTCTAGTGATGTGTTGTGATCAAACATGATCGGAGTGAAAATCTCTGCTATGAACTTTGTGTGAAAAGAAGTGATTAGTAGAAAGCAAAGAGGAAGAGATGAAGAATACTTCAAGAAAGGTTACCTTCTGAAGATCGATCTTTTTTCTGACTTCTGGCATAACGGAAGAGCAGTGTTCTTGACAAAGTGATATTGAACCCCCTCACAAATTTGCACGAGTTTGCTGAAGTGTTAATTAGCAAATGCATGATGAAAAGTGGTGATGACAAGTTCTGTCAAGACGTCCTATTTATAGGGGTGGAAATTCACTATGCGGCAAAGTGTTATGTGACTTGGTCCTTAATGAAAAGATCAACCCAGCATTAACTGTTGCGTGATTTTCTGTTCCTGAAATCACGGATGACAGTTGACTTAGCCTCGATCCAAGTGATTGCCAGAAACGATCGTCGCGAATTTGAAGATATTTCAGATTTCAAGGAATAAAGTCAAAAGCAGTGGTAGCATGGCAAGTGATCTGATGCGTCTAAATCTTTATGTGACAAAACTCCCTCTCATGCTTCTTGTTGAAAGTATTTTAAAACTTGTTCAAGTTTTAAAAACTTTGAAGCGGGTCTTGTAGAAGCATGAAAAATACAAGGGGCGTATAGATGTTATGCGCCTAAATGTAAAAATTTCAAAGTTGAAGCAGTCCCTGAAGCACTATGAGCTCTTGAATGTTGAATAAAAAAGATGCATAGTCGAAGACGAATCAGAGAGACACATTGTCCGTTTGACGTTTTCTTGTCTCTTATATGAAAAGACGAACTTCGGACAGTGTGCTGTGGTCAGATTACGAGGAAGATGTCAGTGATTACGTCACCATTATTATTACACTTTAACAGCTGTGAAAATAGCAGTCCTATGCAACTACTTCCAGGACAGTTGTTTGTAATATGCAGTTAAAAGCTATGCGTTCAAGTGATTATTTGACACATAGTTCTTTTATGAAGAGATTATTTGCAGTAAACAGTCAAATACTATGCGTCTAAAGTTATTTGATGCAGAGCTAATCCACAGTAAACAGATCGTGTGCTAACATGGTAGTGTTACGTGTAGCAAGTCTCAAAACACGTGGCGAGCTATACGTGATTTTCGAACACGTTCACTCCCCACTAACCCCTAAGGCTCATGCGTATATCCAGTTTCATGCGTCTCTGAGGCAAAAGACAGTGTATTTTCTGCACAAACGTACACAGCTGTTCCAGTAAAGAAAAAGCTATAAATAGAGGACAGTGTCTTCCTCGCACAAGGCACGCACAGAGAGGCTACGTATGCTACATCTTTCCTAAAATCTTTCAGAGAGAGCTTTCAGTGATAGAGTTCCCCCTTGTTGCTAAGAGTTCATCAACCAAGAAGTTTCATCAATTTTTGCATCAGATCGTCAACGGAGTAAAGAAGTCGAAATAGACTTAATCTCCATCGTCCCAATTCTCAGATTTGATTGTACTCAGAATTCTTATTAAAGATTCTTGTTATACTCTTTTCTTTACAATGATACAAAGGATTCAGTATTTCTGGACTCTTTTTGTGTTGAAACAATTGGTTCCAGATGTACAGGCTCTACCACGTCGCTGATCTTGGAATTCAGCAAATTATGCATGTCTCTGTAGTAATTTACACAGATCGCTCTTCATCAACATGAGCATCTGATGCAATATTGACAATAGGAGCTTTGGGACACTGCTACTGAAAATGTCTATGTTGACCATAATTGAAGCATGTGTGCAGTCGTCCTCCATTACTATCGTCATTACCGCATCCACCATGGCGGCTAGTATTGCGGCTACCATGCCTACCACTATGACCCCTATGGAACCCACCACAAGTAGTACCTAGGAAGATCGATCAACAGGAGCATCATTCGTATTAGTCCCAACGATTTTTTGGAAGATCGATCAACAGGAGCATCATTCATATTAGTTCCAACGATTTTTTTTTGTTTGTATGACTCAAAGTTAGGCTTCCATCAGAGAAGAAACCTTAGCCCTAGCAATAATATGAGACTCTGCAGAATCTGCATCAGGACGCAGCGAGATGAGATACACCATGACAAAGAGCTGTTGATGTTGATTTCTCGCCTCATTGCTATTCGTTGTCAAGAGTAACACACGATCCACCTTATCAGTCAGGGCCTTAAAGGCTCGAAAGTGATCCTTATGTGACTTATCTCTTTGATCAGCTCCGTAGACGTTGACAATCGAGTCATAAATGCGAGATAAATTGCACTTCCCGTCAAATATAGATGCTAGGACCTCCCATAATTTCTTCATCAAATCCGTGTTCTGAACCATATCATCGACGGATCTTCATCGAATTCATCAACTGTGTAAATAGTTTGTTGTCGTCCGTGTCCTACTGTTCGTATGTGGGATCATCCTTCGTTGCTTTGACAACCGCATTCTCTGAAGCATCTTCTCGACCTTCTTGCACCATGTGGAGTAGCTATCCGGACCATCCAACCGTTGATCGACAAGTCGAACCAATAAATCGTTGTACTAGTGCTCGTTGTCCTTGCTACTACGTTTTCGACACTGGTGTTGTCAGTAGTGCTATTCACCCCAGTGTTCGATATCCTTCAGGTTCTCGATTCAACTATGGCGAAAACTGTCTTGCGCATTCTTGACAGAGATTAAAGATGGATCACATAAGTCAGGAACATGGACTCACGTAAAACTAGTTTGCTCCTAGTTAGATCCTGATGTGGACATCAAGCTAGTAACAAAGATTCACAAAAACTATCACAGTTTACTCTTTGTTAACTCCTGATGTTGTTGTCGAGGTATTCACACAAACTATGTTTGCTCTCTGAAGAACCCAACTCCAATATTATTTTTTTTACAGAAACAACAGCAGGAAGGCAGGCGGCTAGTGTTTGGGGTTGGATCTAGATTTAGGAAGATTGTGATGGTGGGGGCAACGGTAGCTAAGGTTGGGGTTAGTGTTTTTGTGGTGGCTATGGTTAGGGTTTTGATGGTGGCGGCTCATAGGTGAGTAAGCAACGAAGGGGGACAGGGAATCGGGCGAGAAAAGGTTAGTGGTGGGGGCAGCGACATGGAGGAGTCGACAGCGGGTGCGGTCGAGGGGGAGCGCAGGGGGTCGAAAACTTTGGTCATTATTATATCTCATCAAGCTTGCGCACAATATCATCATGCATCTGCAGGAATCAAGTTATCATCCATGCGAACAGATCAGACTTCTACTCTAAAGAAATAAAATAACACGCATCCAAATAATATGTGCGAACTACCAGAATCTAACATCCAGCCAGGAGTAGCTTTCATACCCTGAAGACCATGAGCATATCATCCCAAATGTCATTACGCACTTGCGCTGCCACTGCCACATCTTCAGAACCTTCTTTTTCTGCATGTTTTGGATAATTTCTACTTATATTACAAAATTCCTTGCAATGATAACATGCTCCTCTTTTCTTTCTTGATGCTGATTGAGATCGTGCTGCTCCAGATCCCTTATCAAGATACCTTCATCTTGTGTTTGCCACCACAGTCAATTGCTTATCTTAAGAAGCAAAATATTTCAACAGTTGATTAGATACCTCCATGTTTACCATATTCTTTTTGTACTGAAGTATAGTCACAATGGGCTCGTAAGAATAGGAAATCGATGTAAGAAGCATCAAATGTCTGTTAAACCCATTCAAGTGTTGAAGTAGATTTACACCTTCCTTTTTCCTTAGTGTATATAGTTGTTTCAGGTAGAACTATGTCGTGACAGACTTCGTCATCTACAACCTCTCCATCATTTTTCAAATGCCCACTTCATCTTCTTCCTCTATGATGTTGAATAGAACATTGTCGGCCAAACACAACCTAATGGAACTCATAACCTTCATATCTATGTCCTCCCACTCATTATCCTTATTATCTCTGGCTTCTTAGCTTTCTCCAACAATATTTTTTGAAGGTCTTGTTGCACCAAAAGATCTTTAACTTTTTTCTGGCACAACCTGAAGTTTCCTTTGATGTCGAACTTCTCCACTTCATACCGTATGAGAAATGTCAGTCTTCGTCGCTATTGTAGATCTTTCGAGTCTTCGTTTGAAGATGGCAGCACATTGTTGGGAATACCAATGGAATGTATTTCCCTATATATGCGTCAGCGACAAACCTGCAATCAAATGACGAACCCGGTGGTCGTCTTTTGCAAAAAATCAAAGATAGAAAATACATGCACAAATATGCAAGAACCATACATGGAAAATCCTAACCGGTAAAAACCAAAAAAACAAGATTACTATTATAAAACAAATTTACAAGGATTTAAAAGGCTTTACCAGGTTTACTAAACTTCTAGCACAAGACAAAGCCAATGAAGTACAAGCAATTACAAGAAAGAATTTACCAAGAAAAAGAAAAGCTGAGAGCAATGGTCGAGAGAAATTCCAATAATCCGAGAATCCGAAAATTCCAATAAAGACGAAAGCCCTTTATTTTATTTTCTTCTCTTCTTTTTATCCACTTTCTTGTTCTTCCCTTTGCTGCTACTTTGCTCAACGAATCTCTCCTCTTCTTTTTCTTCCCTTTGCTGCTATTTTGCTCACCGAATACCACACAGCACACATGACTGGCAAAGCCATATTTAGACATGAATCTTCCTATATCCAATAAGAGCCCTTCTGTGCGAGCAATAGGTTTGGATAAATTCAAATAACTAACTCCAAGTAAGATAAGGATTTTATTATAGATCCAAAACCTTAAATGATTGTCCAACTATGATTAGGATTTGGCTGACACGAGCGAGAATACCAACATGCCTGTCCGGAAGAAGTAGCATTAATCGACCCAATCAATTTCTGTGGTGCTTCTAGGATTAGTTTTATTGAAAATTATGAATCTTCCAGCCAAATATGCCGAGACACAGCCGCAGCCTTTGTCCCAAATCATTTGTAGTGCTTCTAGCATGCTTGCTTCCTTAAACTAAAGTAAGGTGAACTCGACATTGAACAAGATATAAGAATACAAATATATAAAATTATAATGCAGTACAGCTGAGGAAGAACATGGAATTTACATATATTCGAGAATTTACACCAAGTAGATGTTTCAATAGAATATTCTACACTCCATGAACTTTCTTACTTTCACATAATGCCTTCTTGTGAATTCTTTGCCATCAAAATAATACCATACATCAAACCTTCTTGGCATGAAATCAAAACATTATCAGTTTCTGATTTAAGTCTAACTTACTTTTGGGATTAAATCTTTAATGCTTTTGCTATAATATGACTTACAAGTTCAAGAAATTATTATTCTCTAACCTACATGAATAACTTACGATTCTTGTATCACTTGCCAGGTAAGTCGACAATACATCTTTATGATGGATCTGAATTCTTTTTTCTTCCATGAAGTGTCCATACATTTTTCAGGCTGCTTCTGCAAATTAAGTCTTTAGGTGGTCCATACAATTTTGGGGTGTTTTACAAGTTCGGTATTTAGAGTTCCTTACGGAAGAGGAGATTGAGAATGCCCAATAGTTATATTAAGGTTCTGCATATGTTGTTTCAATACCACATTTCTGAAAGAAAGAATAGTTGTAGTGTTCTCTTTCTGTGCTATATTGTGCTTAATCGTTAGTTTTTTTTCCCCGCAATGAAATATAATTCTAACGTGTAAGCTGGTACTTATTGCTTCTGTATTTTAGTGAAACTGTATTAGTCTATGAGAACATGAATATGATTGAATATGATACAATTAGGGGTTAAATAGTTGGAAACTTGGAATAATGTTTCTAACTTTCTATTTCTAAAATGGATTTCTTAAAATGCTTCATCCATTGTCTGCTGAGTCCGCATTATGTTCTGTCATTGCTTGAGATGTCAGCTACTTCGTCTTCACGATGTCTGATGGTTGTTTGTTCCATATGATCTTAGTGACAAGTTGTGAAGAAACTCTCTATTAGCATTTGAAATAGCAGTATTTCTTGCAAGTGTTTGAGCTGTGTCATCTCGGTTTGGGGACCAAGATCTTTAAATTGTTTGTGGTTGATATATGGTTCTGAACACGTGCTCTCTCCTGATACTGCAGCTACCTGGAAAAGTTTTTTCTGCTAATCATTTTGTTACGTGAAATTGAATTCCATGTGGAATTGTGATTCATGAAATTGAGAATCATTTGACTATCAAATCCTCCAACTCGAGATATCTAAAGAAATGGTTGGAAATACATGTTTTTCTTTTCATTTTTTGGATGTCTACTAAATGGCGGTGTAGCAAGCAGATCCTGGTTTCCGGAAAATACTTATTTGTATTTTAGATACTTAATTTGGATTTTTTTCAATCCTAAGTTAATTTGGATTTGTTAATACTTATATTGGTTCCTGAGGAGGGTAGGATCTCTAGTTGATAAAAATCCTAAGTTAATTTGGATTTGTTAATACTAATTTTGGTCCTATGGAGGGTAGAATCTCTAGTTGAGTGGTAATTCTAATCCAATCTATCTAATTATGTTTGAATTTTATATTTTATGAATTTATAGGTACTAAAGAGAAATTCATACTCTTTTAATTGATTTCAGACAATTAAAATGAAGACTATTGTTTGGAATTCTCAAAAGGAATTTGTCATATATATATATATATGCCGGCGATTTACTAATATTCCTTGTTCCTACCATTCGGGGACTAACTACTATCACAAATATTAAGGAGTTTGGTCAACTCACGGGACTCCAACTAAATAGAGATAAGAGCAAAGTTTATTTCAACTCGCACTGCCCTAAGAATTATCAGAGCTACTTCGAAACGAAAAAGGATGTCTACCGATTAAGTGTCTTGGTTTACCGCTATTGATCAACCATGCAAAGGCCACTAAATGCCATAGTATGGTTGAGTATTTTCAATGCAGAGTAAAGGGTTGGCAAGCGCATAACTTATCTTTTGGCGACCGTATTGAACTTGTATGTTCGATTGTATAAGCTATCTTGATGTTCTGGCTATATGCGATTATGTTATCGACAATGACAATTTGAAAATTGAGTAAGTCGTGCGCTAATTTTGTATGGAGAGGAGGGAAGCATGCTATTGCGTGGGATGATCTATGTCGTCCCAAGGATGAAGGAGGAGTAGGCCTACGACCTATACAAATGCTATGAGAGATTGCAGGAATAAGCTCACTTGGATGTTTATGGAAGGAGGATCCTTGTGGGCATCCTGGACAAGCAGTCGATATTTGAAGGGGTTGAATTTCTGGGCTCATAAGGTGAATAGCAATTACTCGATTACTTTCAAAATTGTTCTTCAGCATAGACATCATATAAAACAGGTACTTGCCCGGGTAATCTATGATGTCACAAATACGAACTTATGGCTAGATCCTTCGCTTCATCTTGAGAGTTTAGTCGAATAGCTCATTTGGCAGACGTATGAGTTAATGGGCAGGAATGAGCAGGTGAGCTGCCTCATACACTAAGGGGTCTAGCGTACAAAAAATTAACATATAGGTAGGCACCTAACGGAGGAAATTAGCAGGTCCAAATCAATCGAATCATTGGGATTAACACTATTGGTGTTTGGCCTTTTTTATTAGAAAGTTTAGTCCCACATCGGCTAGGCCAAAGGAGTTGTATCTCTATATAATAGCTATACTTGTTTAGAGATGCACATGTGGTGTGGAGGTGCACATGGGTGTGACATGTGGGGGTATTTTTCTAATGGAAAAAAAAGGCTAAATCGACAATGAAAGCATTCATGCTTTTTGCTCTTGGAAAATTAATTTCCATTGGAGCTAAGCCCCGTACTTGGACTCGAACTTGGACTCGGACTCGGGCTCATGAGGCGTAATGTGGTATTTTGTCGGCGCACTTTTGCGCAGGGTGCGCAAGTGGCACAAGTTGCGCGAGTTGTGCATTGCGCGGATTGTGCAGGTTGCGCGCGATGCGTGTGGCGCAGGTGGCACAAGTGGTGCTGTGCGCGCAGTATGCAAGTTGCGCAGGTGGCGCAAGTTGCGTGCGCTGTGCGCGAGTTGACTCAGATCGTGTCTGTGCATGATTTGAGCAGTTACAGCACGTTCGGGGTAGTTTTTCCCACGTCCCAAACGTTTTTCTAACTGAGCAATTACAGCGTGAGCTTATATAAGGCTCTTTTCTCTCTCACAGTGATAGATAGAACACAAGTTCAGAATTCACATAACATAGAAGTGTTTTTTAGCATAATTCCTTACGTGTTTCCACAGAGTTTGAGAGAGAAGAGAAGCAGTGCACCAGCGCCACTTAGCGCAGGAGTCCGTGCGCCTTTCGAGGAGTCAGAAGAGCAGAGTGTTCCAAAGTTTTCTGTCGAACTTGCTGGTTCCTGGAAGCTGTTAGTGTGAGGCGAATTAAGCTTTGAGCAACGGTGATAATTCACCCTAGCAGACTGTTCTTCCATCTTTTGACTGTCATCCACTTCACTGCTGCTGTTGGCAATTCGATTTGTACCTTCTTTTTAGAAGTACTATTATCGTTTGCTGCTGTTACAATTTTTTTTTAGATTTTTGTAAGCCAGAATCCTCCTAGGATCTCTGTTGTGCACCTTCTTTGAAGTGTTGCATAGAAACATTATTTTTACAATTGTTTCATTTTCTCAGTTTTTCATCGGAAATTGTGCCCCGGGACTAACAATCTTAAAGCTTAATTCTGATATGGAAAACTTTCGTGCTTCGCTAGTCAATCCTGACTTTTCAAAGTTAGAGCAATTTGATGGTGAGCACTATCAAATCTGGAAAAGAAAGGTTTTCCTTAATATTCAGTTCTCTGATGTTGATCACGTGCTATATGAGGAGGAACTACTGTTCCAGAGATTGGATCTGCAGCCGCAATCTCTGCGACTACTAAGAACTAGGCCAAATGGAGAAGGGATAATAGCATTTGTAGGCTTATGGTCCTAAATGCTATGGAAGACTCACTTGCTGAATCATATTCAAAGAAGACTGTTACCAGAGAGATTTTGGAGTCTTTGGAGAACGAGAATGATAAGAATCGCAGCAAGATATTTCTTGTTGAGAAATATCACAAGTGGTTCTTTGAGGACGAGAAACCAATGCTGCCGCAGGTGAAGGAGTTCCTGAAACTGCGACAGAAGTTGAAAGACGAGGCGATGTCCCTCCCCAACAAGTTTGTTGTTGGAGGGATCGTTTCGATGCTCCCTGCTGGGTGGAGCAAGTTCTATGCAAACATGCATAGGAAGAAGTTGGAGATCACTCTCGACGATCTCCTTCAGGAAATTTACGTTGAGGACCAGATGAGGGCTCAACTGAAGGTGGATGCACTGTTCAAGCAATTAGCTAACGCCAATATGGTTCATACCAGGGAACCAAGGGGAAAGCATGTGACTTCCCACAGCAAGAAGAAGGATCCTAACAATCTGAACGTGAAGGGGACTTCCTTCAAGCAAAAGAAGGTAAAGTCTTAGATGTCTTGTTTTAAGTGTGGCAAGAAGGGCCACTTCAAGAATGAATGCAAGGTAAAGACAAATCAATCAGAGCAAGGAGAGCCTAGCAAGGTATCTATGATCACTGACGTTGTTGCTATGCTTGTGCAGGCCGATGCGGTGAGGACTGACTCTGGCTGGTGGGTAGACACTGGAGCCACCTACCATGTTTGCTCCAGCAAGGAGTGATTTACCACCTATACACCGACTTCTGAAGTGGTTATGGTGGCAAACTAGGCACAAGCTGAAGTGCTCGGGATCGGGATGATGGTTTTGAAGCTGACTTCGGGAAAGTCTCTGACGCTTCAAGGTGTGAAGCATGTATCTGCTATCGCAAAGAACCTGATCTCGGAAGGCCTACTCTGCAATGCAGGCCTCAGGATGGACATCAATGCTGGCCAGATGGTGATGTCTATTAAGTGAACATATTTTGGGAAAGCTTTTTATACCGAAGGAATGTTCAAAGTTCAGCTTGTAAATCAGTCCAATGTAATTAATGCAATCACTAATTCTACTTATACTTTTGAGTTGTGGCATAATAGGCTAGGACATGTTCATTGTAAACGAATTAACAGAATGTCTAGTCTAGGACTTATCTCCAAGTGTGGGGGTAAGGTAGAGAAATGTGAAATATGTGCTTAAACGAAGATCACAAGAAAACCCTTTCCTCGGGTTAATCGAAGTACAGATCTTCTGGAGTTGGTACACTCCGATATCTGTGACTTCAAACAGTTCTCTACAAAGGCCGGGATGAAGTATTTTATAACCTTCATCGACGACTTCTCAAAGTACACGTTCGTCTACTTGCTGAAGGCGAAAGACGAAGCATTCAAGAAGTTCAAGGAGATCAGGACCGAAGCTGAGCGGCAAACTGGACAAAAACTCAAGAGAATAAGAAGTGATCGAGGTGGAGAGTACAGGTCTCATGAATTTGTATCGTTCTGCAAAAAATATAGAATTGTCAATGAGACTACGGCTCCATACTCTCCTCAATCAAACGGAGTAGCAGAGAGGAAGAACAGAACGTTGACAGAAATGATTAACTCAATGCTGTTGACTGTGGGTCTTCCAAAGTGCTACTGGAGAGAAGCTGCATTGACGACCACTTTTATTCTAAATAGAGTGCATCATGCAACTTCAGACATTACTCCTTACGAACTCTGGTTCAAGGTCAGACCTAACTTGAATGTCATTCGAGTGTGGGGGTGTCTGGCATATGTCAAGCTTCCAGATCTGAAGATTCAGAAGCTTGGGACAAGGACTACAAAGACGATCTTCTTGGGGTATGCCGAGAAGAGTGATGCTCGGAGATTTCTTGATATTGAGTCAAATCATATCATTGAATCTTGCGACGCAGAATATTTTGAAGACAATTTTGCAACGCACAAGAAGATTGTTCTTGCGGATATTCCGGAGAACAATGAGGGTGCACAGGAAACTGAAGTCTTCAATGAGGATATAGTCCAAGAAGATGTTGTTGTTGAAACAACGGTTGAACCAGAACTAGCTGAGCCGTCAGCTAAGCGTGTGAGGAGGCTGAAGGACTTCGAAAATGACTTTGTCACCTATCATGTGGAAGCAGATTCGCTTACCTATGATGAGGCGATGAAGACCAGAGACACAATTTTCTAGAAGGAGGCGATTGACAATGAAATTGATTCCATCACCTCAAATAACACTTGGGTGTTGGTTGATCTACCTGAAGGAGCGAAACCCATCAGATGCAAGTGGATCTTCAAGAAGAAGATGAAAGCAGACGAAACTATTGACAAGTTCAAGGCTAGATTGGTAGCCAAGGGTTTTTTTCATATGCAGGGGATCGACTACTTTGATACGTATGCTCCAGTAGCCCGGATGACCACCATCAGAATATTGATTGCTCTCGCAGCGATACATAAGATGGTGATACATCAGATGGATGTGAAAACAGCTTTCCTAAATGGCGAGCTAACCGAAGAGATTTACATGCAACAACCAGAGGGATTTGTCCTCAAGGGTCTTGAAGACAAAGTCTGCAAGTTGGTGAAATCCTTGTATGATCTTAAACAGGCTCCCAAGATGTGGCATGAGAAATTTAACAAGGTTATAAGGTCAAATGGCTACATGGTCAGTGAGACGGACAAGTGTGTTTACACGAAGTTTGCTGAAGAAAGAGGTGTGATCATTTGTCTGTACGTGGACGACATGCTGATCCTAGGTACGGATATGGGCTCTATCACGGAGACAAAGAAGTTCATCTCGAACAAGTTCAGTATGAAGGACTTGGGGGAAGCTGATGTGATCTTAGGGATCAAGATCATCCGGACAGACACTGGACTAGCGCTGTCACAGTCTCATTATATTGAGAAGATGATCACATTCTACGGGTATCAGAATCTTCCAGGGATCGATATGCCTTACAGGTGTGATATGAAGTTGAAGCCTAATTCAGGAGAAAGTGCCAGGCAGCTGGAGTATGCAAGCGTAATCGGGAGTTTGATGTATGCTACTACTGCCACAAGGCCTGTCATAGCTTTCGTCATGGAAATGCTGAGTTGTTTCACGAGCAACCCAGGCATTGAGCACTAGAAAGCTGTAAAACGGGTTATGAGATATCTCAAGAAGACTCAGATATATACAATGTACTACAGCGAAGATCCGCCGGTAGTGGAAGGCTTCAGTGATGCCAGCTGGTGCTCAGAGGTGGAGAGCGAGAGGTCCACAGGTTGATTCATTTTTACAATGGGTGGAGCAGCTATATCGTAGAAGTCGAAGAAGCAGACTATGCTCTCGCGGTCATCCATGGAATTTGAGTTCTTCGCACTTAATACCGCAGCGGAGGAAGCAGAACGGCTTTGGGAGCTCAAGTATGATCTTTCAGTGGTTGGGGGCGTAAATATCGACAATACCGATATACTTCGACAACTAGACAACTGCGACGATGGCATCAAATGACCTCTTCAACGAAAAGAAGAGGACTGTGTGGTTGAAGCACATGGCAGTACACGATCTCATCAAGAGAGGTGTTATTGTAGTGATTGATGTTCAGAGTCAGGAGAACCTGGCAGATCCATTCACTAAGGGCCTCAAGCGCCAGCTGGTCGATGATACAGCATAAAAAATGGGCTTGAAGGCATTCTGATATTGTATTATTGCATTCCTACCATAAAGTTTTATGCTATTAGTTCAAAGAGAAATCTACTAGGCATATAGCTTTTAGTTCAAGGGAGGACCATTAATCGGAATAATATCAGGAATGGTCGGTACATGTCCTATAGGGCATGGAGAGGTTATAGACCTACAACCGATGTTGTCTACTATTAATTCCTACGGAAAATGGTTCCTATGGGAAGGTTGGCTTATACGCCTTAATGAGTTCTCAGGCAGAGTGAATGCCTGGTGTGCTTTACAGGAAGCACGGTAGCGTAGCACTACAAGGAGTGAAACTCCATGCTACGGTGGGGTGACTCCACCATGAGGTTCCCGAAAGGGGTAATGCCTCGGCTTTGCAACCCATGTCACAGCGATGTAGCTCCGTAAATAGGTAGGTAGCCTAATGTTGTATGTTGAAATTAAAGAGGGTGTAGTTAGCACTATAAAGGGGAGGAGTTCCTCATGTTACAGTGGTACAACACCACAATGAGGTACCCGGATAGGGGTAAAGCCTCCGCCTTGTAAGCCATGTCGTTGCGGGGTAACACCGCAAGGGAGCCTAAGGCTTCATGCTGGGTAGTATAGCACTACAAAGAGGCGGTGACCTCATGCTACAGTAGTATGAGACTACGATGAGTTTCCCGGTACGGGATAAGGCCTGCTCTTGAGGGTAAACTTGTAGACGTCCAAAATTATACACTAAAACCAGGATGGCACATAGCCTTTAATGTGCAGCCAAAAGCACATGTAACTACATTATATGAGTGGGAAGAATTTCAGCTGTGATGCAGAATTCAAGGCTTAATCCATTCTTGTATTATAGTCTGTTGTTTGACCCATACGGAAAGATTTAAGTCGTCAGCGACATCCCTCCTAATGCATGATGGACAGTTACTGTTGGGAACACTCAAACCCATATATAGAGATATGTGGGGGATTGTTGGAGTTTGGCCTTTTTTATTAGAAAGTTTAGTCCCACATCGGCTAGGCCAAAGGAGTTGTATCTCTTTATAGTAGCTATGCTTGTTTAGAGATGCACATGTGGTGTGGAGGTGCACATGGGTGTGCCATGTGGGGGTATTTTTCTAATAGAAAAAAGGCTAAATCAACAATGAAAGCATTCATGCTTTTTGCTCTTGGAAAATTAATTTCCATTGGAGCTAAGCCTCGTAGGGGCTTAACGACTCGGACTCGGACTTGGACTCGGGCTCGGGCTCATAAGGCGTAATGTGGCATTTTGTTGGCACACTTTGCACTTAGCACGTCAGCATCGTCGCTAGGCGCATAGTGCGCGTAAGTTGCGCTCATTGCGTGAACCTCTTGCGTAGCCGATTATGCGTATTGCACAGTTTGCGCAGGGTGCACGCGGTGCACAAGTGGCACAAGTTGCACGAGTGGTACAGTGTGCATATTGTGCGGATTGTGCAGGTTGTGTGCGGTGCGTGTGGCGCAGGTGGCACAAGTGGTGTTGTGCGCGCAGTGTGCACGTTGTGCCGGTGGCGCAAGTTGTGTGCGCTGTGTGCAAGTTGACTCAGATCGTGTCTATGCACGATTTGAGCGGTCACAACATGTTCGTGGCGGTTTTTTCCACGTCCCGAACGTTCTGCTAACTGAGCAGTTACAACGCAGGCTTATATAAGGCTCTCTTCTCTCTCATAGTGATAGATAGAACACAAGTTCAGAATTCATATAAGGTAAAAGTATTTTTTAGTACAATTCCTTACGTGTTTTCACAGAGTTTGAGAGAGAAGAGAAGCAGTGCACCAGCGCCACTTAGTGCAGGAGTCTGTGCGCCTTCCGAGGAGTCAGAAGAGCAGAGTGTTTCAAAGTTCTCCGTCGAACTTGCTGGTTCCTGAAAGTTGTTCGTGTGGGGCGAATTAATCTTTAAGCAACGGTGATAATTCACCCCAGCAGGCTATTCTTCCATCTTTCGCCTGTCATCCACTTCACTGCTGCTGTTGACAATTCGATTTGTACCTTCTTTTTAGAAGTACTGCTATCGTTTGCTGCTGTTACGATTTTTTTTAGATTTTTGTAATCCAGAATCCTCCTAGGATCTCTGTTGTGCACCTTCTTTGAAGTGTTGCATAGTAACATTGTTTTTACAATTGTTTCATTTTCTCAGTTTTTTATCGAAAATTGTGCCCCGGGACTAAAAAACACATGGATTTGGGACAATACTAGCTTTGTAAATTTTGAGTTCAACAAAGCTTATGAGCAATTTCGAATAGTCCACTAGTGGATCTAGCATGCTGAGTGCATTTGAAAGAAAGGTATCTGTCACGACCCGCTCCCGAATAATCGGATACGAGTCGGACACGCCCAGCCTTCGTCGTTAGACACGACAAAGTAAGCTGTACTAATCTAGGAAAAACTAACCATATATACAAGAGTAAATGTGAACACAGTATCTATAAACGAATCCTAAATCCAGATACATGTCTCAAGGTTATTACATTCCAGCAAATGAAAGTAAAGTCTAATAGTCTCAAAATACAAGGAAATATAACTGCTAAGGTAAAGTGCTCTAGGCTTCCTCAGCCTCTAAGTCCTGGGCAACATCAATTGGCTCATAGGTGCCTCCAGGCTCCTGCCCATAGTAAGTATCACAGATAGCCTCCAGCTCACCTGCAACATATCCTAGTCAGGAGCGGAGCTAAGTATATCCAAGGAAATAAACATGAACATCATGGTATGAACAAGAAACATGAAATATATATACAGTACGAGAAATGAGAACAAGACATGAAACTGAACATGAATACTGAAAGTAAATACAGGAAACATGATATGAGTCCTGAACATGAAATACAACCTGAATCCTGAAATGTTCAATATATTGAAATACATCCAGAGTGTGTGATCGGCTTGGGTAGATTCAATGAACATGAAATGGTACGGCTTTGGTCCTGCGTGCACGATACGGGGCCTAAGCTATTCACATGAATAGTAACATGGGTTTGATCACACATCTGTAGTATTTTCCCTCCCAGACACAAGTAAACTCAAGAGAACATGAAACAAGACAATCCCGTGATACATCGTGTCAACAAGGTGATATAGAAAATAATATACAAGACATGAGAAAATGAACAAGTCCGAGGAGTATACTTGCCTTGCTCAGGGTGATCAAGCATGGGATGCACAGCTGGGTATCCTCCTGTTTATAATTACAATTGATTAAAAACTATACAAGTTTAGTTTAGTGATTCCCTTAATAGCATAATTAACTAAGAGTATCACATGACTTAATATATTCTATCTAGCTAAGAATCTATACACTAAAATAATATACAATTTTAGTTACTACAGCCCTAGCATCAAAACTAATCAATAGGAAATGGTTCAATCAAGGTCAATGTACATTACCAACTGGTATCCTTTCTCAGTCAAGCCTATACCTATTTCAGAAATACTAACACTTGAATGTTAAATACCAGTCTAAATACCAGTCCTATATCAGTCCAATATCAGTTTAAAATCAGTCATATATCAGTTTAATGTCAGTTCAAAATCAGCTGATACATCTCAGTCCTGAATCAGGACATGACCAGTCTTGGTAAGTACTGATACCATATCAGTCCCAGGCTGATATACACCAGTCTAATTGCCTCAAACTTATTCCTGCAGATGACTCTCAAATCTCAGATGACATTCAGTCCTAAGTAGGGCTGAAACAAGTCATCTCAGGTCACTCTATGCCTTAGCCTCACACTTGGTTTAAGTATCGGTTTCATATCCTATAATTTCTCTCAGGAACCTACACAGGTACAATATATGTAGTCTACATCCTGCATACTTCTAGGATATATGTATACCCAAGTATCCCTACAAGTGTCCATGGAAACCTAATTAAAATACTAGACTGCTAAACAATAGCTAAACTCTATACCTAACATAATATGAAATCTTCACTGATATCCCTCTTAACAAACTGAAAGTATTGTGAACCTCTAAGAGCAGATTAAACTTGCCCTATACTCCAAGAGACCCTGTTCACAGTTTAACATTAATTCCATGTGGGTTCAGTACATAAATGGGACTGATATCCAAGTCTCAATTAAGACACCACAATCAGCCTTGAACAGGGCTTACCATCAGTCCTTGTTAGGATTCACTGAGATCAGTCATGCTCAATACTGATATTAAGTATCTAACATAACAGTCTCCCCATATCATACTGAAATTAACTAACCCATTCCCTTAGTAAAATTTGTGCCATAAGTTCAGACAACCAATCCTTAATTGATTAAAACAAAATTGAGTTAAAGACATCAGACACATGTCCTCAGTCTGCTGGCCATTAGAGTTAAATAGGAAGTAAGTTGAGACACTGCCAACTATTGAACAAATATGAACCAACATTTTCTCGAAGTTGAGTATCTCCTGATACAGTTGGAAAGAAACCAACTACCACTCCTGCAGTTCACCATATTCGGGATAAACTAAACTTCTCCAAAACCAAATGCTTCTCAGTTTGAATCTGAGAATTACTGTTATTCAAGACAGGAAACTTTAAACAAAAGATTGTTCCAAGAAAATAAGATAGCAAGGTAACCTCCCCCCAATCTAGAACATAACCATGTTTTCAAAAAATATACCAGAGATGCCCCTAATCTACAGTTCAGGTAATACTGAGACTAGGTCCATAGGTTTCAACTTGGCATCCATTTGACCCTGAAAACTAAGTCCACAGGTCCACTGGATTGCACAGAAATTTGCTCAGCTTACACCTGAATTATTAGTATAATTTCTAATAATTAAATGTTCCTAGTTTCCAATGTCAACCAAGGACTGAAATCCACATAAGAGCCTAACTCTAATTCTGAACGTAATAGTTCAACTGAGATCAAAACAGACAACTGGAAGAAGACTCTCCTCGACCAAACCAGGTTTTCATCACAGTCCACCCTATACCATTCTATAACTGATTGAAGAATTAAATTGTGCACAAGAACTAATTTAGGAATTCCCATATCAATTAACCTTCAATCTATTTGCTAAGTATCAATCATTAGATCACTCACTATGTTAAAACAATATTCAATATAAATATTGTCCTGATACAGGAATGTATCAGCCACAATAGTTTAGGTTAACTAAAATTTGGTCAGAATTCTTCATCATTTGCAATCCTTATTGATTTAACACAACAAATCTAGATACCACACTTGGTGTCAATATTCAATATCAAGCATTTAACTTAACCCTACGGTGCTAAATCGAGCTTGACTCATAACCAGACACATACATGTGTTAAATAAACTATGAGATTGAATTTCTTTAGATTAAAATTACATGCTTGATTTCCTCAATGACTCAACTCTGAACCGAGGGAGGATCTCCTGCCACGCTGATGCTAGATCCAACTTTGTATCCACCGAGCTTAATGAAAAATGATCAAAACGATCAACACACAATTACCAACCCATCTCTAAATCCTGGTCCAATTAGGAGTTCGAGAACAGGAATCAAGAATTACTCGAAAATAGATTAACACAATAATTGCAGAATCTCACCTCTCCTAATTGATCGATTCAATCAGATCAATCGCTTGAAGGAAGGCTTCGAAATGAAATCAACTGTCCTTAACCAAAGTCCAAGCATTCGAGTTCAGAGAAAAAAAAATAACCAATCGAAAGATCGAAATCAAGTTCTATCAACTCACAGATTACAGAGGAAATCTAGATCTGGCTAGCTCCCACTGGATCTAAAAATCAACCAGGTAAAATCCTAACGACAAGAAAATGAAATCAGTTGGCAAGGATTCTAGATCAAGTTCTATAATCCATAATTTCTAAATCAAACTGTCGACACAACTTATTGGAACTAGAATGGATCATTAGGAAGGAGATGATCGATTTGTCGGAGACGAAAGATGTTGTTGAGGAGCTGCTCCCGATCACTATGTCCTGCTACCCGAGATCTTCACTGTTGTGATGCTTCCTTCCACCATGGCCAATCCTTCAATTTGAGCAGAAATTTGAAAGAGAAAAAAATAGAAGGAACGATTCTAGATCAGGAGTGAATGGGAACTTAAATAGAAATTTTAGGATCAACAGAGAGGTTGAGGCTCCATTCGATTTGGCGCCAACATCCGCAGGACAGGCTGGATTGGAAAGATGGAGTGGTTACAAACGGTTAGGGAATTTGAATTTTATTCTTCCCAATTGATGTTAAAAAACTAAACCTAAGATATTTATTTCCCTGCTTCTTAGCAAGCCCTCCCACATGGGCAAGGAGAGGCCCAATAGGCTAAGAGGAAAAATAATATACAAGGAAATAATAAAGATGATTTTCAAGAAGCTTATACAAAATATTATATTATAAAATATCTTTGGGAGTTGAAGTTACAGTATCTCTCTAGCAAAATGCAGTCGTGTATGTATCAACCGTTACAAGGATGCATATTAACTCTGGATAGGCTTGTCAAGTTCAGAATTCTATTAAAGGGCAAAAATGGATACTACGCCAACAAGACACAGAGACAATCAACCATATGTTTTTCGTTTTTTCGGTTACCTGGTGTATTTGGTTACATAATCAATGGGCCTGTCCGCAACATCAGAGCAGTGATAAAATCTGTAAAAACTCTGCAAAGAAGTGGTGACCTCATGGTTCAATAAAGCATGCATGCATCCGATTATCGTCGATGGTCTGACATCTCTAAAAAGAAAGGAATAACCATATTTTCGAGGGGCTTATTACATCCCAAGTAGGGATCTTACATAATATAAAACAGGATGTTATAGTCATGGGTCCAATAAGAGAAGCAGATTAAATTGTATATGGGTTGTAATTTGATTTAACTCAATAAAATTACCATTTCATATATTTTTTTTCCATTTCATATATATATATATATATATATATATATATATATATATATATATATATATATATATATATATATATATATATTTGGAGAAACCCAAATTTTATTGGTGTATCAGGTGCAAAATGCCGAAGCCTATACAAGAAAGCGCGTCCTACACGAAAAATAACAAAAGAGGCCAGACACAAAAAAAGCTGCTCTCTGGCCCGAACCAGGGGTTAGGACAGCGCCGTCCAGAAGAAGTCTGTGGCGTGAGAACAACGCCTGCTGATTTTGAGAGTTTGTCGGATGGTTTCCCTGATCAGTTGGTTGTGGTTGTATTGGTGTCCTTCGTACCTGAATTTGTTCCAATTTTTCCAAAGGACCCAAATGCCAGCGGCTGCGACGATCTGATGCCCGTGTGAGTCGCCCCAGCATGCGAGGAGATAGTTGAAGCCCTCGACTGGGAGCGCGGACCGGCAGCGACGAGAGAGGTTGAGCCACAGAAGAGAGACGAGGTCGCCAGTGAGTAGGACATGCTCGGCGGTTTCTGATTGGTGGGAAGTGCAGCAGTGGCATTTCGACGCCAGGTTGAAACCGATGGATATGAGGGAGTCGTCAGTTGGGAGCTTCTTGCGATGTGCTCTCCAGGTTAGAATTGACCATTTGCTGGGGATGCAAGACTGCCAGAAAGGGGCGAGAGTAGGGGATGGCACGACGTTGCCTCTGATCACCTTCCTGGCTGAGGCCAGCGAGAAAGTGACGTCTGACTTGGGGGACCACCTCTAGGCATCGTGGTGGTTCTGCACATCCGCGATGGCAAGATGGTTCGCAGCCACCTGACCAAGCCAAACAGTAACCCTGTCCTACTGCCATCCGGAATCAGTATTCCATAAGTCGCGAATCGAGCAATTCGGGGGGTGTTCGATGTTGGCTGGAGGAGAGCCTCTCCAAGCCATCGGTCGTAGCACGTCGACAAGTTGCCATTCCCGAGCTGCAAGCGGATTAGAGGCTCAACGAGCTGACGACCGATGAGGATGCATCGCCAGGATGTCGAAGATCTGTTATTTGCGACCACTGTCATAGGGTGGGAATATCGAAAGTATCTGGCCTTCATGAACTTGGTCCAAATCGAGTTATCCGTTCGGAGCTTCCACCATAGCTTCATAGAGCAGACGTCCACTATTGTCGCTAGCCTACCGAAGCCCAACCCTCTCTCATTCGTGGGTCTGGCCATGGTGTCCCAGCTGGCCTAGTGGTGCTTGTCCTTTTCTAAAGAGGATAACACCTTCTTTGGTAGGGAGCACACCGCCAGGGTGTAGATGGGGATGGAGGAGAGGACATGCTTGATCAGAATCAACTTCCCGTCGGGAGAGAGGGTCGTGTTATGCCAACCCTCGATCTTTTTTCTAATTTTGCTCACTAGGCCTGCGTAAATGCCCGAATTCGCTTTCCCGTATACCAGCGGGCACCCCAAATAGGAGAACGACGGGTAAGTTGTGGAGAACGATGTCAGGTTGGAGAGCATCGTCGAGTGAGTTCTGTCGGCTTTGTGGTGGGTCTAGATGACGCTTTTGTTGGTGTTGACTCGCAGGCCCGAACATCTGGTATATTTTTCGAGCGTTCGGTGGACCACTTCTACTGAGCCGATGTCGCCTGATGAGAAAATGAGGATGTCGTATGTGTAAGCCAAGTGAATGATTAGCGGACATCCTATAGTGGTGTGAAAGTGGTTGAATCTGGGGGTGTTATCCATGTTGTTGAGGTTTTTGCTTAGCGCTTCGGCTGCTATAATGAAAATGGTGGAGGAGAGCGGGTCACCCTGTCTGACCCCCCGACTGGATTTGAAGAAGTCGTCGGCTTGCCCGTTGATGACTGTGGAGAACCAGGAGTTGCTTATGGATCTGAAGATGATGTCGATCCAACTTTCGGAGAACCCGAAGGCCCTGAAGACCAAGATCATGAACTGTCAGTCAAGACGGTCATACGTCTTCTCCATGTCGAGTTTGATGGCGACGTTCCCACCCCTGGATGGGAATTTTATGCAAGTTATCATTTCCTGCACAAAGAGGATATTGTCGGTAATATTTTGGCCCAGGACAAAACTACTTTGCTCTTCAGAGATGATCTTTGGGAGGAGCTCGACCATACGGATGGTGATAATCTTGGAGATGATTTTATTGGTGAAGGTGCATAAGCTAATAGGACATAAGTCTTTGAATGTCTCCGGGTTGTCTTTTTTGGGGATGAGGATGAGGTTAGCACGGGAGATGGAATTGGGGTAACTCGCGCCTCGAAAGAATACGATCGCGACCTCGTGGAAGTCGGGTTCAATGATGTCCCAGCAAGTTCGGAAGAAGACGTCGGAGAAACCGTTGGGACCTGGAGTGCTATGTTCGTCGAGGGTCCACACTGCGGACTTGACTTCCTCCGCGGAGGGGGGGTCAGCAGCAGTTCGTTCTCTCTCTCGGTGATCATGTTGGAAATCTTGGCCATGAATTCCTCATCCTTGAAGATGACTTCCTTAGAGAATGATTTAGTGTAGAATTCAGCGTCGGCCTCCTGAATACTCCTCTGGTCTTTGAGTAAGATGTCATTTTTGTCGACAATTTGGTGTAGGTTAAGCTTGTCACGACCCGCACCCAGTGTAGGGGCACGAAAAGTGGTTACGTCCAGCCTACGCCGCAGTGTCGGCGGTAGAACGTTGTCCTAGGTCACATACATCTAACAGTTATAAGGTACCTGTACAGTATATACACTCTGAATGGAGGTGGCATAATAAAGCACAACTCAATCACAACTAAGAAAGAAAGTATGGAAAGATAGAATAGACGATAACACAGAGTCCACAGATGATAAATACAGATAAAAGAGTGCTAAAAGTCTAAGATAAACAACCTCCAAAAATCCATAATACAATCTCCAATAAATACAAGTGTATCCAATAGACATAATGATAATAGAACTAGTCTAGCTAACTAGCCTAGTCTACTGGGGTAGTGTCGTCTGCAAGTGCTGGGTCCTTCTGAGAGTCCAGCTCACATGTGTCGTCTAGGTTTGCTCCGTAATAAGTGGGACACAGCTCCTCAAAGTCATCTGTAATATTTTAATAGGTCCAATCAGGACTGGAGCGAGCACAGTACATCTCACGCAGTTCATATCATGACAGGAATATAATACAGGCAATAGAGTAAGATACATGAAACGCTGAAGAGTATACATGAGTAAAAGAGAAGATTGTAATGAAATATCTACTATAAGTAAAGAGCTACAGTGAACTAGTGCTTTAGAGTACAAGCTAGACATGTGAACGGCTTGATAATAAACAAGAGAGGTTGTACATGACTACACTACTTTGGAAATTGTCCACATGACTATTTATACTCCCCGTACCCCAATCAATACACAAGGATCCGTTCAAGTTATGTTATTGTACATGATTTCACATGGGAGCCCAAATGGGTGCACATGAATATAAACATGGGGGCTCCGTAAACATGAGAGTACATAAATCACGAGAGTGCACATGAATGGTGAAAGCACAGGAATACATGATGAAAGTGAAACGCACATGACATGATGTATCTGATGCTCCCGAGGGGGATAACATCGTATAGAAAGATCCATATAGTACTAATCTGTGTTTCCATCGTGTCAGCATCAAGTAAAATAATCTAGAGCAATAAAATAGTCCTAGCAAATATAAAACGGTCAGAGAATGTACTCGCCTGATATCCTGAGTGTCTGAATGAAATACTGTCTGAGGAGTGGTGTTTGGATCCTAATCAGAACAGTACAAGTCACAACATATCCAAACTGGTAAAATAAGCTACTATGATGCATTCTACATGATGTTGGATCAATTCTAGACTAAAGTCAACCCTGGTCAACTTCAGTCAACTAACTAGTCAATGCTAGGTTAGCTAGGTCAACCTAAACCCAATCAAGTCTTACTAGGCCTAACCATGTCTATCCTGGCATCCATACACCATTACAAGCTATACAAGCTATCACACATACAACTTATATATATACACATATGCATTCAATACCAAACATATTGCATTCACTAGCATAGGTGCTTAGGCAACACTCAAGGCATATATATATATAGGAAACATATACATAGATGCTATATACATTATATATATGTGCAATCACCTAATATATATATAAGACCAAATATATATAGTGGGTTAGAAAGAAAGAGAACATGCATATAGAGAGGGATAGAGAAAAGCAAGTGGTAGGGAAAATTGTGATAGTGTTTGTGAGTGTGTGTAAATAAGAGTGTAGTAAACATGGCAGCTGTAGTGTTCAGTTTTACAGTTAATGAATGATAGGCAATACATTTCAGTTTTGAGTTTAGGAATGTTAGGCAAATGAAATCATTTTTGCATAGTGTCAAGCCATTCCCAGATTTGCAGTTTTCAGATTTTTGTGACAGTGTGTACATTAGAGTTCTCAGGTTGTGACAGTATAGGTAGCTATGTGTGTTCTCAGAAATGGTGCAAGGGTGTGTGTGTGTAGGCTATACATCATGTTCTCAGATTTCAGTGTTTAGGAAAATTCACATGTGATCCAATGTTCAATTCTCAGATTTATGATGAAGGTGTGTACATGTGTGTTTTTAACAGTGTGTGTAAACATATGAAAACAGTGCACCCTTCCTATGTTAACAGTTAACCATGTATATGTGTGTGATAGTGAATCATTGTGTGTAAATCCAAATCAGTGTAAGATTTAAACAGTGCAATGTGTGCTAATCCAGGTCTTAACAGTGTGTACATGGGGAAGCAATCAGTATGTAGATACATAGTCATTCTCAGATTTGCTAACAGGTATCCGTTAAGGAAAATCCCCAACCCAATTGCAATTTCGAAAACTCATTTCCCTTGCTAATCAACAACCTAACATGGAGGTTAATTTCCAGTTGTGATTACAACACAATTTAAATCATACAACAGTTTAATACATCAAAATTTTCCAAAAATTGAATGGCAGGAATAGGAAATAGTGTATTAGTTCATTTGGAACCCAAACTGACAGGTTGTATCAGAGAATAGGAATTTCCCTATTTTGAAATGAAATTAACAATTAGTAGTTTAAATTAGTTGTTGGTAAATGAAGATACATATGGGATAGTATCAAGGGGTGTCTTCGTGTTCAAGAACTGGACACGAATCGTATCCAAAGGACCACACAAACACAGACACAAAATTGTGTACAGGCAGTGTCGTGCACGCATGCACATCACCCGTAGACACGACACGACACGAATTAGGACACATGCTCGTGCCTATGGGTTCGCCTAGAATAGGGCTAGGGTTAGGTCACCCTGAAACATGTCTAAACTGCGTCTTCGTGGGATACGAACACAGTGTCAGAGCCACTTGGGGCCGACTGTGCAGTGTCAGGAAAAACCGTACGGCTCAGATTACTCCCAAACCACACCATCATATCCCACAAAATTTTAGGGGCTAACTGTCAGTTACCTACCCTTTGTGCACGCAAAGTTTGGTGTCACGAAGTGCTGTGTCCAGTGAGATATTAGACACGGGGAGCAAGACACTTAGTCGAGCCCCGTGCAGCATGTCGAGCACCAAAATCCGACACACACAAAAACAATTTTAGTCTTCACAAATATTAACATACACATATAGATCTAGGGATCCATGTAATTAGTTTCACAAAAATCAGAAATAAAAATCCTAAGAGGCATTTAATCAAACACCTATCTATACACTATAATACGTGTCCGATGCGGACACCAAATGGACACGAAATTAACCCAAACTCTAGGGACAGCTAGGGGACACCTAGATCTAGCCCTAAATGCAAAAAAACTGAATATTAAAACAATTAGAGGTGTTTTACCTATAGATGCAAATAGCAAGAAAAAGCCCCAAATGGGGGTTTCTCCTTGCTAGCCAAATGCTTCCAAATTGTACAAAAACTGAGATTGCTCCCCATAATCAGCAAGTAGAGATTGATTAGAATCATATGCAAAAGATTTGGATGAAAAAGGAATAAAAATGGATTTAATAGGAATTTTGGAAAGTGGGGATTTACCTTTCCTTCTAAAAACTAGGTTGAGCACAAAAGAGGCAAGAACAAGCTTAAGAGAATACTTATAGGGAAGGGGGAGCCCTAAGTGGCCGGCCATGGTAGGCTTAGCTAGGGTTTGGGCTTAAGTCATGGGCCTATGGCTTAATTACATAAGTCATGAAATTAATTCTAAGTAATAAGTCATGCACCAAATCACTAGTCCTCCTATTCCAATCTTGATTTCTAAATGACTAACCTAGATTAACTTAAGTTAGACTAGGGTCTCACCATGCTAACCTAGTCACCATAGTTAGGGACAATACCTCGGTTAGTCTACAAAGTCACAACTAGTTAAAGTCAAAATCACAATCACCAATTAAATAAATTAAATAAATTTCAAAAATTCACAAATGACCAAAATACCCTCAATCTAAAATATGGTAATGACAAATCTACCCTCCTTAAAAAAAATTTTGTCCTCGAAATTAAAAGACGAAACTAACTGATGAGAATGATAGACAATCATACCTCAAGGTCCAAAAAGATAAGAGTATCGCTCGCGCATCTCATCCTCCCGCTCCCAGGTAGACTCTCCTGGAGAACGATGCCTCCATGCAACGCGAACCAAGGGTATCACCTAGTTTCTCAGTGCCTTCTCTCGGCGATCTAGAATCTCCACTGGCTGCTTTGGATAACTGAGAGTAAGTCCCACCTCAATCTCTGAATGATCAAGTACATGGCTAGGGTCAGCCACTTACCGTCTCAACTGTGATACATGGAATACGTTATGGACACCCACTAGTGCAGGTGGCAAGTCTAGCCTGTACGCCACGTCACCGACTCTTCCGCTGATCACGAAAGGTCCGATGAAGCGCGGGCTAAGCTTTCCACCTCCACAAAATGTATAGTACCACGAGTCGGAGATATCCGCAGAAAAACCATGTCTCTGACCTAAACACAAACAAGGTCTCATGTTACTAAATAATCAAACATGATCAATAAACAAAACAAACAAACAACCTACTTCTAATCCTATCTCTAATATGTACCTCAAACTCCAAGGGCCTCCGGTGGCTATCGGCCCAGTGCCGATGTCCGTTCTGCGCCACGTAAAGTCTGTCCCTGATGAGCTTCACCTTCTCGGCTGCGTCAACAACCATCTCAGGTCCTGTCACGACCCGCACCCGCTTTTCGGATACGTGGCGTGTCCAAGTCCAGCCTACGCCGCAGTGTCGACGGTAGAACGCTGTCTAGTACATATACAAGTCACAGAATCTAACAAGGCAGTCTAGATCTCATCCACAGAAATATGACACAATCAACTGAATATATAATAAATAAACTGAAATATCAAACTCATCATGAATCCAGGTCACGTCCGGTGGATACAAATCCACTACCAGTAGACGGAGTAAAATAATACATAGAACGGAAATAACTGAGTCGAAACTGCCAAAAGTACCCTCAGCTGCAGTGGTACCGTGGTCCAATGCTAGTTCGAACAGCTCGTGTGCACCTGGCTCAATACTCGGCTAAACCTGAAGAGATCATCAGGTCCTCAGAGGACTAGCAAGATACATAAAATATGCCTACTAGTATGACGGTAAATAACATGTGAGAAGGGTAAGAACGGTACCAGAAAGATATCTAAAACATATAAATGTAATACTAGACTTGGCTATCAATCAATTGATTAACCTCTATAGCTTGTAGTACAATGCAAGATACTCCCAATCTATAGTAGGTTCCGACGGTAGCACAATGCAAGAATACTCCCAGTCAAGATTAGCCAATTCTAGTATCGATTTCCCCTCCTATAGGACTACAAGAATACACCTATAAACCGTAGTACAATACAAGATACTCCCAATTTATAGTGTCGCAAGTCAAGTCAATCAATCAATATCAAGCTAGAATAATCTGTTATAGCTTGTAGTTCAATGTAAGATACTCCCAATCTATAGTATGTCCTAACTGTAGTATAATGCAAGCTACTCCCAGTTAAGATTAGTCAAGTCAAGGACACGGTATAGAACTGGCAATTCTAGCATAGACACAATATATGAAGTAGAGTAATAGACAAGCAATATCCTACACGTGCACGTAATCTAGAACAAGCAAGACAAGCAAGGATACCAATCACAAAATGGAAATCATGTGACAAGGTGAAAGGAAAACAATAGACAGAAAACAATGTAAATACTGTATATGTTCGGCAAGGTATACTTGCATGCGGTCCTGAGCTGTTGACACGGCCAATGTTGAGTCAGAAATCCAATGAACCTGTTTATAAACTAATAGAATCAATTTACAACTTAGAGAGTACAAGTGAGCCTATCTATTTGATGATTAAGACTCTAGATCAATTCTAGGTCAAAAATCAACTCAAAGTTGACTTTTAGTCAAATTAGTCAACCTCGGTCATTCTATGTCTAGTTTACTCATATCAAATCAGCACTTACCTAAATACCCAAACTTTAGCTAATCTTAGCCTAACATTGCCATGTATGTATGAATATATAATATGCCTACTTAAAACCTTAACCCAATTGGAAGGCCACATGCCTATCCTAGGTAATACCCTACTTAGTGGTTAGGTAGTATGTGGGCAGATTTGTACATATAAGTATAGATGGTATAACCCCATAAATAAGGAATAACTGAACATATTAACATAGCTAATGGATATATGTGAAGGCTTGAACCTATATGTGGACTAACTCAAGGAATGAGGACATCTAATGAAAGTAGGGTACTGGACACTAGGCATGGGCTGCTATTTAATGGAAAGGAAATCTGAGTAAAAGTTAAAGGTAATTGAATTCATACCAAGACCCATATATATATACAGGTATATATACAAGGCTAATCAATCATATTAGACTGAACCATCATCCTTATACGGACAAAGCCATTGGCTTGATTGGACACTAAATTAGATGGACAGGTCAGTCAAGGTCTGAACATTCCTTTCGAATGGACAGAACATGAATGGACAGCTACATCTGTGTAGATTGATACCTAGCAAATGGGGGGCTGCATCATTTGATACCCAGGTGCATCTGCTCACACTAACAATTGGGCATTTAAGTGTGCAGAATAAGTCATGTTCCATGGCAGTTACAGAACATTGTATGTTGTGAATATGTCATCAGTAAAGGAATGAGCCATTTGGGACATAACAAGGTTAGGCTAATGCTATCTAGGTGTCTAGAATGTGAAACCACCATTGCCAGTCCACACAACAAACTGCTACCAGTAATTTGCCACATCCCTCTTCTTAGCAAATGACAGGGCAACCAACAACACTCTATAGGAAAAACAAATACAAGAACTCAGCACTTATACGACCCCAATTTAAGGCAATGCAAGTTAATGTGCTAAGGTGAAACTTATCATAATACAGATAATAGTGCTAGCAGGCATATCAAGACCTTGGCTATAGATGGCTAATGAAAGGATATCACATGAACAAAAGGGATTAGGGGTTGCTTGGTAGGATGTAAGAGGAGTGATGCCCTGTCAACACATGTTCAGATGGTATGACCTTAAGCCTAGCCAGGTCCTGTTTTGGAAAGATATGGGTTCAGGTCCCCTCATCTATCAGCATCAACATAGTATCAGAGAAGATGTACAAGGATTTCTCTAAGGATACGCTAAGTTTCCCTCTTAACACTCAACTTGGTTTCCCTGTGATGTTTGTAGCTTGGACTTCCAATTTAATGTGTTTCCCAAGGCAGCTTACCTGTACACGAGTTCCTATAATCGATACTATTTTCTTTTTTCCCCTTTTACCTACTGCTATAGTCCCAACTGACCACAGCTTGATGTTACATATATACGTGTTCAGGTACTACCTAGATGGTCTTTACCTCTGCTGCCTATGTGTTTTCTTTGACCCATTAGTCTGTAGGCAGGAGACATACTTCCCCAGGTCATCTGTTAACCTGTCTACAAGGCTGTAGGTAGTCTACACTAGTCTTAGTTAAGTGCTACACTATGAGTGTAGACTTGGGTACCATGTAGGAAATCCTACCCATTACAATCCATTGGTTTTTCAGTGGTTGATGTGTCTATGTAACTCTCTATCCCTTCTAACCATGTGGGTAAGGGCACACAGGAACTCTCATCCTCTATTACCAGTGGCCTCTATATATGCTGAGTTACATTTTATGTAAGGTGCCAATTAGTACCTGATATATATAACTTGGTACATTAGTGTTTCTCTGTCAACCCTTGGGTCGCCTGATACTCAGGTATGCACCCCATGTGATACTCAGATATGTACCCCATATGAACCTGATACCAAGTGTCCTCGACTCCCCACTGCCCGTAATTTTTATTGGTCACCCATGGATGCTGTCATGTTACCATATAGGGGATTGATTATTTGTGCAATGATAACCTATGACCCCCATTGTTCCAGAGCACAGGAACCTGAGTACAAGGAGGAACCCCCTCTTGACTGATACGCAACCTAAGTTTTCTCCCATAAATTCCTCTTAGACAATAATACAAACATGTACACTATTATTGGATGTGGATTCGAAGTTAACTATGATAACTAATCTATTTTAAAGAATTGCATAATATGAAGTCTAGAGGGAAAATACCTGTTGAAGGATTCGTAGGCCCTTACTCGACTGAGCTTCACAAATTTGATGCGCAGGGAAGCTAGGGTTTTGGGAGACTAAATAACATACCTATATATAGAGGCCGATCAATCCTGTTGAGATAGAGAGGAGAAGGATTTGATCATATCTACTCTCCTCGGCTTTGGCCGTTTGGAGTTTGAATTGCAGAGTTTAAATCTCTCCTCCCAATCTGTTTTTGAATTGGGTTAGACTTTTGCACAAAGCCCCTTAATGAACTTCCTGTTTGTACTACCAAAAATCCACCTTTCACTATCTAATTGCACTCATATAAAAAAAAGAATTTAGAGAAGAGATTAAAAATAATATATAAAAATAAAAAAATTGGGCTAAGGGCTCACAAACCTACCCACCTTAAAACAATTTCCTACTCGAAATTCAAATAAAGCTATGGTATAAGTGAATAGTCAAAACTTAAAATATTTCCATGTTCTCACAAAACCTATCATAGGACTCACAATCGTACTATTACTATGATTCTATTATGAACTTCCGTCAGTGCCTCCTTGTAGTGCTGGCTCATCCTCCATGATCGTGGCAAAAGCTTGTCCTCCTGGTGCTACAGGTCGACGCCTTGGGCAATCTCGCAACTGATGCTGATCCGAATCACAGTTTAAGCAATGGCCTAGTCTTCAGCTGCAGTCGTTCTCACTATGTCCCTTCTTCCTGCAATGCTGGCATGTTGGAAGCTCTCGATTCGAGGTGTCTCTTGGCGGCTGATGATGCTGCTGTGCTGGAATGTTAGTGCGTTTCACCACTCCTGATCGGCTGTTGCCTCCTCCATACGTATTTCGGTCTCTCTTCCTTTTGCGCTTCAATTCTGTCTCTACCGCCTGTGCGACCTTCAAGATCCTCTCGTAAGTTGTGGCCTGGCTGGTGGCGATGGCTATGCGAATTTCATATGAAAGTCCCTTCCTGAATTTCTTGGCTTTGGCTGCAGGGGTCAAGGCGTCGGCAAAGCGGCTGAGGCGAGAGAACTCTGCGGTGTATTCGTCGACGGAGAGGTTGCCATGTTCCAGGCTCTCGAACTCGTTCTCCAACTCTTCACGGGCTGCTTCAGGATAGAACATCGTCTTGAATAGTTCCTTGAACTCCTCCCAAGTCACGTCTGGCGCGGTGAACCGAGGCTCGTCTCTATACCATGTGTGGGCGATGTCGTAGAGCTGCATGCCGGCATTCTCGACCTTCAGGTCTTCAGGAACTCGAGCCCTCCGAAGGTTGCGGTCTACGTTCTCTAACCACTCATCCGCGTAGAGAATCCCTTCTGTTCCTTTGAATTCTCTGGGCCTGAGGTCCGTAAAATTCTTGGAAGTTCCAGGGCGCGGTCGTGGAGCGTCTCTAGTTTGGAGAACTTCTCTCAAGGTATCGCGGAAGTCGTCAGCCTGTCGCGTCTGAGAAGTCATGAGCTGCTTGAATATCCCGAGAAGCGTGGCGTTGTCCAGCGCAGGTGGCGGAGGCAGAACGTGTGCTGGGTACATGGCAGGTGCTTGATACATCGCTGGTACTGGATGCATCATATGAGCTGGATACATCGCCGGTGCATGGTGCATGGTAGGTGCTGGATGCGGAACTTGTGCTGGGGGTGGGATGTCGTCTCTGCGGGATCTCGGGTATTGCAGTTGAGCCGGGTCGTCCTGATGAGTAAGCTGGCCTTCCTGCGTTGGCGGGGTTATGAAGAATCCCCCTGTAGCCGGTGGGGTGTTCAGGGAGGCGTTGTTCCTGTCTTGAGAATCCATTCACTGCAATAAAAGATAATATTAGATGGTACGAAGATTTCAAGCAGGATACAAGTCAATGATGAAAAATAGGGGTCAATAGTAGGTCAAGACATGAGGATGAGATCCTAAGTTTCTAATCCTATGTGCAGGCTCACGACGGCACAGTGATGTAACCGCAGTGATGAACGTAGACCTACATGGGCCACCAAAAAAAATTTGTCACGACCCGCACCCGCTTTTCGGATACGAGGCGTGTCCAAGTCCAGCCTACGCCGTAGTGTCGGCGGTAGAACGTTGTCTAGTACATATATAAGTCACAGAATCTAACAAGGCAGTCTAGATCTCATCCACAAAAATATGACACAATCAACTGAATATAGAATGAATAAACTGAAATATCAAACTCATCATGAATCCAGGTCACGTCCGGTGGACACAAATCCATTACTAGTAGATGCAGTAAAATAATACATAGAACAGAAATAACTGAGTCAAAACTGCCAAAAGTACCCTCAGCTGCAGTGGTACCGTGGTCCAATGCTAGCTCGAACTGCTCGTGTGCACCTGGCTCAATACTCGGCTAAACCTGAAGAGATCATCAGGTCCTCAGAGGACTAGCAAGATACATAAAATATGCCTACTATTATGACGGTAAATAACATGTGAGAAGGGTAAGAACGGTACCAGAAAGATATCTAAAACATAGAAATGTAATACTAGACTTGGCTATCAATCAATCGATTAACCTCTATAGCTTGTAGTACAATACAAGATACTCCCAATCTATAGTAGGTTTCGACGGTAGCACAATGCAAGAATACTCCCAGTCAAGATTAGCCAATTCTAGTATCGATTTCCCCTCCTATAGGACTACAAGAATACACCTATAAACCGTAGTACAATGCAAGATACTCCCAATTTATAGTGTCACAAGTCAAGTCAATCAATCAATATCAAGCTAGAATAATCTGCTATAGGTCATAGTACAATGTAAGATACTCCCAATCGATAGTATGTCCTAACTGTAGTACAATGCAAGCTACTCCCAGTTAAGATTAGTCAAGTCAAGGACACGGTATAGAACTGGCAATTCTATCATAGACACAATACATGAAGTAGAGTAATAGACAAGCAATATCCTACACATGCACGTAATCTAGAACAAGCAAGACAATCAAGGATACCAATCACAAAATGGAAATCATGTGACAAGGTGAAAGGAAAACAATAAACAAAAAATAATGTAAATACTGCATATGTTCGGCAAGATATACTTGCCTGCGGTCCTGAGCTGTTGGCACGGCCAATGTTGAGTCAGAAATCCAATGAACCTGTTTATAAACTAATAGAATCAATTTACAACTTACAAGTGAGCCTATCTATTTGATGATTAAGACTCTAGATCAATTCTAAGTCAAAAATCAACTCAAAGTTGACTTTTAGTCAAATTAGTCAACCTCGGTCATTCTATGTCTAGTTTACTCATATCAAATCAGCACTTACCTAAATACCCAAACTTTAGCTAATCTTAGCCTAACATTTCCATGTATGTATGAATATATAATATGCCTACTTAAAACCTTAACCCAATTGGAAGGCCACATGCCTATCCTAGGTAATACCCTACTTAGTGGTTAGGTAGTATGTGGGCAGATTTGTACATATAAGTATAGATGGTATAACCCCATAAATAAGGAATAACTGAACATATTAACATAGCTAATGGATATATGTGAAGGCTTGAACCTATATGTGGACTAACTCAAGGAATGAGGACATCTAATGAAAGTAGGGTACTGAACACTAGGCATGGGCTGCTATTTAATGGAAAGGAAATCTGAGTAAAAGTTAAAGGTAATTGAATTCATACCAAGACCCATATATATATACAGGTATATATACAAGGCTAATCAATCATATTAGACTGAACCATCATCCTTATACGGACAGAGCCATTGGCTTGATTGGACACTAAATTAGATGGACAGGTCAGTCAAGGTCTGAACATTCCTTTCGAATGGACAGAACATGAATGGACAGCTACATCTGTGTAGATTAATACCTAGCAAATGGGGGGCTGCATCATTTGATCCCCAGGTGCATCTGCTCACACTAACAATTGGACATTTAAGTGTGCAGAATAAGTCATGTTCCATGGCAGTTACAGAACATTGTATGTTGTGAATATGTCATCAGTAAAGGAATGAGCCATTTGGGACATAACAAGGTTAGGCTAATGCTATCTAGGGGTCTAGAATGTGAAACCACCATTGCCAGTCCACACAACAAATTGCTACCAGTAATTTGCCACATCCCTCTTCTTAGCAAATGACAGGGCAACCAACAACACTCTATAGGAAAAACAAATACAAGAACTCAGCACTTATACGACCCCAATTTAAGGCAATGCAAGTTAATGTGCTAAGGTGAAACTTATCATAATACATATAATAGTGCTAGCAGGCATATCAAGACCTTGGCTATAGATGGCTAATGAAAGGATATAACATGAACAAAAGGGATTAGGGGTTGCTTGGCAGGATGTAAGAGGAGTGATGCCCTGTCAACACATGTTCAGATGGTATGACCTTAAGCCATGTCAGGTCCTGTTTTGGGAAGATATGGGTTCAGGTCCCCTCATCTATCAGCATCAACATAGTATCAGAGAAGATGTACAAGGATTTCTCTAAGGATACGCTAAGTTTCCCTCTTAACACTCAACTTGGTTTCCCTATGATGTTTGTAGCTTGGACTTCCAATTTAATGTGTTTCCCAAGCCACCTTACCTGTACACGAGTTCCTATAATTGATACTATTTTCTTTTTTCCCCTTTTACCTACTGCTATAGTCCCAACTGACCACAGCTTGATGTTACATATATATACGTGTTCAGGTACTGCCTAGATGGTCTTTACCTCTGCTGCCTATGTGTTTTCTTTGACCCATTAGTCTGTAGGCAGGAGACATACTTCCCCAGGTCATCTGTTAACCTGTCTACAGGGCTGTAGGTAGTCTACACTAGTCTTAGTTAAGTGCTACACTATGAGTGTAGACTTGGGTACCATGTAGGCAATCCTACCCATTACAATCCATTGGTTTTTCAGTGGTTGATGTGTCTATGTAACTCTCTATCCCTTCTGACCATGTGGGTAAGGGTACACAGGAACTCTCATCCTCTATTACCAGTGGCCTCTATATATGCTGAGTTACATTTTATGTAAGGTGCCAATTAGTACCTGATATATATAACTTGGTACATTAGTATTTCTCTGTCAACCCTTGGGTCGCCTGATACTCAGGTATGCACCCCATGTGATACTCATATATGCTCCCCATATGAACCTGATACCAAGTGTCCTCGACTCTCCACTGCCCGTAATTTTTATTGGTCACCCATGGATGCTGTCCTGTTACCATATAGGGGATTGATTATTTGTGCAATGATAACCTATAACCCCCATTGTTCCAGAGCACAGGAACCTGAGTACAAGGAGGAACCCCCTCTTGACTGATACGCAACCTAAGTTTTCTCCCATAAATTCCTCTTAGACAATAATACAAACATGTACACTATTATTGGATGTGGATTCGAAATTAACTATGATAACTAATCTATTTTAAAGAATTGCATAATATGAAGTCTAGAGGGAAAATACCTGTTGAAGGATTCGTAGGCCCTTACTTGACTGAGCTTTACAAATTTGATGCGCAGGGAAGCTAGGGTTTTGGGAGACTAAATAACATACCTATATATAGAGGCCGATCAATCCTGTTGAGATAGAGACGAGAAGGATTTGATCATATCTACTCTCCTCGACTTTGGCCGTTTGGAGTTTGAATTGCAGAGTTTAAATCTCTGCTCCCAATCTGTTTTTGAATTGGGTTGGACTTTTGCACAAAGCCCCTTAATGAACTTCCTGTTTGTACCACCAAAAATCTACCTTTCACTATCTAATTGCATTCATATAAAAAAAAGAGAATTTAGAGAAGAGATTAAAAATAATATATAAAAATAAAAAATTTGGGCTAAGGGCTCACAGGTCCCAATAAAGCTCGCTCACCAATATCATCTCAAGGTAAGGGTGTACGACACCTACGCCCATACAGAGCCTCGAAAGGTGACATCTTAATGCTGGCCTGGAAACTGTTGTTGTAAGCAAACTCTACCAAATACAGGTGATCCTCCCAGGATCCTCCAAAATCTAAGACGCACGTCCGCAGCATGTCCTCGAGCGTCTGAATAGTCCTTTCTGACTGTCCGTCCGTCTGGGGGTGGTATGCAGTACTAAACTTGAGCTGAGTGCCCAAACTAGTATACAGACTCCTCCAAAAATGGGAAGTAAAGCGACTATCCCGATCCGAGATGATGCTGACCAGAACCCTATAAATCCTGACGATCTTTCGCATGTACATCTCTGCAAGCCTCTCCGTAGACGTGCCCACCTTGAATGGCAAGAAGTGGGCCGATTTGGTCAACCTGTCAACGATGACCCAAATCACGTCTTTCCTCCCTGGTGTACGCGACAACCCAGATACAAAATCCATAGTGATATGCTCCTACTTCCACTCTAGAATGGACAATGGCTACAATAATCCTCCTGGCCTCTGCCTCTCTGCCTTGACCTGCTGACAGACAAAGCACCTAGCTACGAAGCGAGCTACCTTCCGCTTCATCCCATACCACCAGACATGCTCCCTCAGATCCCTGTACATCTTGTTGGTACCAGGATGTATAGAGTACTGAGATCTGTGGGCCTCCTGCATGACTTGCTCCCTGAGCTCTCCACTGGGCACACATAACCTAGAACCGTGCCTCAAGGCACCATCCTCTGCAAGAGAAAACTCGCCATCCACCAACCCTGCTCGAACCTGCTCTCGGATACACCGCAGAGCAACATCCTCGAACTGCGTTGACTTGATCCTCTCCACCAAGTCTGACTGGATCTGAAGGCCCTACATCTGTATCTGAACTCCGGGCACAATCACCTCAATCCCCAGGCTCTCCAAGTCAGCAAGCAAGTGATCGTCCATAGTCAAACACATGGCTGTCGGATACCTACTCAAGGCATCGGCAACCATGTTGGCCTTCCCTGGGTGATACTGAAGTGAGATGTCGAAGTCCTTCATCAGCTCTAACCACCTGCGCTGCCTCATGTTGAGCCCCTTCTGTGTAAACACATACTTTAAGCTCTTATGATCTGTGAAGATCTCCACCCTCTCTCCATACAAGTAGTGCTTCCACAACTTCAAGGTCGTGGGTAGGGTAGTTTTTCTCATGGGGACGTAACTACCTGGAAGCATAGGCAATCACCTTCCCATCCTGCTGCAAGACACAACCCAACCTCCTGTAGTAGCCTGCTAATCCCAAGAAGCTCCTGATCTCTGCTACTGAAGTCGGCACCGACCAAGCCTCAACTGCTGTGATCTTCTTTGGGTCCACTGAGATCCCATCTCCAGTCACCACATGACCCAAGAAGTCAACTCTATCTAGAAAGAACTCGCACTTTGAGAGCTTGCCATATAGCCTCTCCCTCCTGAGTGTCTCCAGAACCACTCTTAAGTGCTCCTTGTGCTCCTCCTCGGTCTTCGAATACACCAGGATATCATCAATAAACACTACCACGAACTTCTCCAAGTACTTTTGGAACACCTTGTTCATCAAGTTCATAAATACTACTGGTGCGTTGGTCAGCCCAAACGGCATAACCAAGAACTCAAACTGTCCATATCGCGTCCTGAAAGCGGTCTTCGGAATATCCTCCTTCTTCACCTTTACCTGATGATAACCTGACCTCAGATCAATCTTGGAGAAAACCCGAGCTCCGCTTAACTGATCAAAGAGGTCATTGATCTGCGGTAGTGGGTATCTGTTCTTGATCGTGAGATTGTTGAGTGCCCTGTAGTCGATACACATTCGTACCGACCCATCCTTCTTGGGTACAAAAAGTACCGGAGCATCCTAAGGTGAAGAACTCGATCGGATGAAGCCCTTGTCCTGCAGCTCATCCACCTGCTTCTTCAATTCTATCAACTCACTATTGTTTACTCGATAGACATGCTGAGAAATCGGCTCCATGCCGGGAACCAAGTCTATCGAGAACTCAACATCCATGTCCAGTGGAAGCCCTGGCAACTCCTCCAGAAAGACGTCCATGAACTCTATAATCAAGGGATGTGGAGCCGCCTACTCCTCAACTGAAGCTCCGCAGAGAAGTCCGCCATCATGTTCCGCCGGCCGTCGGGTGTATTCGAACTCTGGCTCTCCTGGCGCTCCAAACAGAACTCTACCCCCTCGACAATCTATGCTGGCGCGATGCCTGTTCAACCAATCCATACCTAATACGATATCGTAGTTCGGTAGTGGCATGACGAGCAGACTCACCTCCAACTTTTGGCCTCCCAAAATAATGCTCCGCCCTCTGCAAACATCACTCACGAGGATAACACCACCCCCGGTCGTGATCTTGCAGGTCCTAGGCAATGATTCAGATACTAGGCAGTGTCTAATAGCAAATGATACTGACACAAAACTGTGGAAAGCCCCGAAATCAAATAGAGTGAAAGCTGGAATGGAGTCGAGAAGAACCTAACCTGCAATCAACTCTCCAATAGCCTCTGCATCCTCTGTCGCCATGGCGAAAGCTCGCCCCTGCTGGCCTTCCCTGTCCTGCTGTTGGTGCTGTACGAACCGCTGTTGCTGAGTCGGTAATGGTCCCTTCTGCGGTCCACTGGAGCCTTGGCTCCGACTTCCTGAGCTGCCCTGTCCGCAAAGAGGGAACAGTCCCTCAACTGGTGCTCTAACGATCCACCGAGGAGGCACTTCCCCAGTCTTTTCCTGCACTCAGTTCACCCGTGCCCCGGCTTCTTGTAGAAGGTACAACTGATAGTTTGCTGTCTCGGGGCCTGCTGCTGCTACCTCGGCTGCTGATGTTGCATTGGCTGATGCCTCGGCTGCTGAAACTGCTGCGGCTGAAACCTCTGCTGCTGCTGGTGCTGCTGCTGAAAGTGCAGCCTCTTGGCCGGTCCTCCGCTACTACTAGCTTCCTGGGTGTCTCGCCCCCTCTTGAGCCTCAGCTCAATATCATCCTCTACGGCTAGGGCATCCACCAAGATCTCCTCAAAGGTAGCGCTGCGAGCACTCTTGGTATAGGACTTAACCTCCTTTACCAATCCCTTTCTGAACCTCCGGGCCTTCGTCGCCTCGGACAACCCCTCGACAAATCTGTCCAGGTGGCAGAATTCCCCAGCATACTCCTCCATTGACTGATTGTCCTGTACTAAGGCCTCGAACTGAGTCTCGAGGGCACCTAGCGCCGTATTCGGGAAAAACTTCTCCTTGAACAGCTTCTTGAATGCTGCCCAAGTCTGCCCAGGAGTACCAACCCTCGGGTCGGTCTGGTACCAAGTGTGGGCCAGATCCTGCATCATGCTGGACGCCACCTCGATCTGAAGCCTCACTAGAATCTCAGCCAGTCTGAAAATCTCCTCCATATGCTCTATCCACTCATCGACATACAGAATGCCCTCTGTACCCCGGAAATCCTTCGGGTGCATCTTCTGGAAGTCTTGGATGCCCTTCTCCCTCTGCAGATGCGGCTGCTGGACTGCCGCTGGCTGAGCTGCTGCCCTCTCCACTGTAGTCAGGGCCAGATCAATGCTCCGACTAAACTCTGCAGTCCGGCGCTGCTGTTGGGCCTGCTGGGCCTCCATGAACTGCTGAAAGAATGAGAACAGCTGAACTGCGTCAACTGTCTCCGAAGGTGGCTGCTGTTGCTGAAGCACCTCTGGAACCACCAGGCTCGGCCTGTGTGCTACTGGTGGAGGGGCTCCTCCGAACGCAGCGGAAACACCCACCCCAGCTGGCATGACTGGGGCTGCGGTACCAAAGGCTGGCTGCTGAGGATAAGAGGTGGCAGACCTTTCATCGGTGTCCCCCTGACCTGGGCGATGTGATCTAGTCTCGACCATCCTAGGGACAGATCAAACAAGAAAACAATTGCTGAGAATGAATCAAAATAGCAAATGATGACAGTTTATATTCAAAGAAAGACAATAAGCAGCAAAATATAGATATACGAAATCTGATAAAGAGTTTTTCCTAATGTGATTGAGTACCTTCAAAAATATCCTAATCCTACTGCAGGCTGCAGTGATACTCTAGTCCGAATACTACTGCATTTCTAAACTAGACCTGCATGGGCCACCACTAAATACGTGTCACGACCCGCACCCAGTGTAGGGGCACGAGAAGTGGTTACGTCCAGCCTACACCGTAGTGTCGGTGGTAGAACGTTGTCCTAGGTCATATACATCTAACAGTTATAAGGTACATGTACAGTATATACACTCCAAATGGAGGTGACATAATAAAGCACAACTCAATCACAACTAAGGAAGAAAGTACGGTAAGATAGAATAGATGATAACACAGAGTCCACAGATGATAAATACAAATAAGAGAGTGCTAAAAGTCTAAGATAAACAACTCCACAAATCCAGAATACAATCTCCAATAAATACAAGCGTATCCAATAGACAGAATGATAATAGAAACTAGTCTAGCTAACTAGCCTAGTCTACTGGGGTAGTATCGTATGCAAGTGATGGGTCCTCCTGAGAGTCCAGCTCACATGTGTCATCTAGGCCTGCTCCGTAATAAGTAGGACACAGCTCCTCAAAGGCATCTGTAATATTTCAACAGGTCCAGTCAGGACAGGAGCGAGCACAGTACATCTCACGCAATTCATATCATGACAAGAATATAATACAAGCAATAGAGTAAGATACATGAAACGCTGAAGAGTATACATGAGTAAAAGAGAAGACTGTAATAAAATATCTACTATAAGTAAAGATCTACAATGAACTAGTGATTTAGAGCACAAGCTAGACATGTGAACGGCTTGATAATAAACATGAGAGGTTGTACATGGCTACACTACTTTGGAAATTGTCCACATGACTATTTATACTCTCCCGTACCCCAATCAATACACAAGGATCCGTTCAAGTTATGTTATTGTACATAATTTCACATGGGGGCCCATAAATGGGTGCACATGAATATAAACATGAGGGCTCCGTGAACATGAGAGTACATGAATCACGAGAGTGCTCATGAATGGTAAAAGCACAAGAATACATGATGAAATTAAAACGCACATGACATGATGTATCTGATGCTCCCGAGGGGGATAACATCGTATGAAAAGATCCATATAGTACTAATCCGTGTTTCCATCGTGTCAGCATCGAGTAAAATAATCTAGAACAAGAAAATAGTCCTAGCAAGTATGAAACGGTCAGAGAATATACTCGCCTGATATCCTGAGTGTCTGAATGAAATACTGCCTGAGGAGTGGTGTCTGGCTCCTAATCAGAATAATACAAGTCACAACATATCCAAACTGGTAAAATAAGCTATTATGATGCATTCTACATGATGTTGGGTCAATTCTAGACTAAAGTCAACCCTGGTCAACTTCAGTCAACTAGTCAATGCTAGGTCAGCTAGGTCAACCTAGACCTAATCAAGTCTTACTACGCCTAACCATGTCTATCCTAGCATCCACACACCATTACAAGCTATACAAGCTATCACACATACAACTTATATATATATACATATGCATTCAATACCACACATATTGCATTCACTAGCATAGGTGCTTAGGCAACACTCAAGGCATATATATATATAGGAAACATATACATAGATGCTATATACATTATATATATATATATATGTAATCACCTAATATATATATATATATATATATATATATATATATATATATAAGACCAAATATATAGAGTGGGTTAGAAAGAGAGAGAACATGCATATAGAGAGGGATAGAGAAAAGCATGTGGTAGGGAAAATTGTGATAGTGTTTGTGAGTGTGTGTAAATGAGAGTGTAGTGAACATGGCAGCTCCAGTGTTCAGTTTAACAGTTAATGAATGATCGGCAACACATTTCAGTTTTGAGTTTAGGAATGTTAGGCAAATGAAATCAGTTTTGCATAGTGTCAAGCCATTCCCAGATTTCCAGTTTTCAGATTTTTGTGTGACAGTGTGTACAATAGAGTTCTCAGGTTGTGACAGTATAGGTAGCTATGTGTGTTCTCAGAAATGGTGCAAGGGTGTGTGTGTGTAGGCTATACATCATGTTCTCAGATTTCAGTGTTTAGGAAAATTCACATGTGATCCAATGTTCAATTCTCAGATTTACGATGAAGGTGTGTACTTGTGTGTGTATTTAACAGTGTGTGTAAACATATGAAAACAATGCACCCTTCCTATGTTAACAGTTAACCATGTATATGTGTGTGATAGTGAATCATTGTGTGTAAATCCAAATCAGTGTAAGATTTAAACAGTGCAATGTGTGCTAATCCAGGTCTTAACAGTGTGTACATGGGGAAGCAATCAGTGTGTAGATACATAGTCATTTTCAGATTTGTTAACAGGTATCAGTTAAGGAAAATCCCTAACCCAATTGCAATTTCGAAAACTCATTTCCCTTGCTAATCAACAACCTAACATAGAGGTTAATTTCTAGTTGTGATTACAACACAATTTAAATCATACAACAGTTTAATACATCAAAATTTTCCAGAAATCAAATGACAGGAATAGGAAACGGTGCATTAGTTTAATTGGAACCAAAAATGACAGGTTGTATCAGAGAATAGGAATTTCCCTATTTCAAAATGAAATTAACAATTAATAGTTTAAATTAGTGGTTGGTAAATGAAGACACATATGGGATAGTGTCAAGGGGTGTCTTCGTGTCCAAACGACCACACAAACACAGACATAAAACTGTGTACAGGCAGTGTCGTGCACGCGTGCACATTACTCGTGGACATGACACGACACGAATTAGGACACGTGCTCGTGCCTATGGGTTCGCCTAGAATAGGGCTAGGATTAGGTCACCCTGAAACGTGTCTAAACTGCATCTTCGTGGGACACGAACACAGTGTCTGAGCCACTTGGGGCTGACTATGCAGTGTCAGAAAAAACCGTACGGCTCAGATTACTCCCAAACCACATCATGATATCCCAGGAAATTTTAGGGGCTAACTGTCAGTTACCTACCCTTCGTGCACGTAAAGTTTGGTGTCATGAAGTGCTGTGTCCAGTAAGATATTAGACTCGGGGAGCAGGACACTTAGTCGAGCCCCGTGCAGTGTGTCCAGCACCAAAATTTGACACAAAAAGACGCAAAAACAATTTCAGTCTTCACAAATATTAACATACACATATAGATCTAAGGATCCATGTAAATAGTTTCACAAAAATCAGAAATAAAAATCCTAAGAGGCATTTAATCAAACACCTATCTATACACTATGATACGTGTCCGATACGGACACCAAATGGACACGAAATTAACCCAAACTCTAGGACAGCTAGGGGACACCTAGATCTAGCCCTAAATGCAAAGAAAACTGAATATTAAAATAATTATATGTGTTTTACCTATAGATGCAAATAGCAAGAAAAAGCTCCAAATGGGGGGTCCTCCTTGTTAGCCAAATGCTCTCAAATTGAACAAAAACTTAGATTGCTCCCCATAATCAGCAAGTAGAGATTGATTAGAATCATATGCAAAAGATTTGGATGTAAAAAGAATAAAAATGGATTTAAAAGGAACTTTAGAAAGTGGGGATTTACCTTTCCTTCTAAAAACTAGGTTGAGCACAAAAAAGTCAAGAACAACCTTAAGAGAATACTTATAGGGAAGGGGGAGCCCTAAGTGGCCGGACATGGTGGGCTTATCTAGGGTTTGGGCTTAAGTCATGGGCCTATGGCTTAATTACATAAGTCATGAAATTAATTCTAAGTCATAAGTCATGCACCAAATCACTCGTCTTCCTATTCCAACCTTGATTTCTAAATGACTAACCTAGATTGACCTAAGTTAGACTATGGTCTCACCATGCTAACCTAGTCACCATAGTTAGGGTCAATACCTCGGTTAGTCTACAAAGTCTCAACTAGTCAAAGTCAAAATCACAATCATCAATTAAATAAATTTATTTCAAAAATTCACAAATGACCAAAATACCCTCAATCTAAAATGTGGTAATGACAAAGCTGTTGTCTGCGGCCTTTGACAAAGGAGTAGAAGAATCCGGAGTTCCAGTCCCCTTCGGCATCCCAGGTGAGTCTGGCTTTCTGCTTCCAAAACTCGGACTCGACCTTCAGCCGCGATTTAGGGAGGGCCCTGGTGAGGTTGAGCGTGGCCCGATTCTCTGGTGAACGGTTCGACGCGAAAAGGTGCTCGACTCGGGTGACGTCGTCTTCCGCCGTCCGAATCTCCTGGAAGATGTTGTCGAAAGCTCTTCTGCTCCTGGTCGAAAGCGCTCTCCGATTAGATTTGAGTTTGGCCGCCACTCGAGCGAGGGGATCAGGGTTACTAGCAGAGCTCTAGGCGGAGGCACTACGCTGCAGAATTGGGGGTGATGGGTCCAGAAGTCCAGGAATCGGAAAGGTTTTTGGATGAGGTTGGAATTGTTGCTAATCTCGATTAGGAGAGGGGAGTGGTCAGATTCAGTAGAGTTTAGGTGGGAGGGGTTGGATATGAGATCCAAGTCGGCCCAGCGGTTGTCGACCAGTGTGCGGTTAAGCCGAGAGTATTGTCTACGGGCGCCTTCCTGCATGTTGCACTAAGTGAAAGCGCTCTCGGAAAAGGGGAGTGGGGACAAGTGGTTGTTAAAAGATGAAGGTGTTGAAGTCGTCCATGGCCTGCTGGGGGGCCAGCCTTCCCCCAAACTTTTTCTCCCTGCTCGAAAGTGCGTTGAAGTCGCCGATGTAGAGCTACGGGAGGTTGTTGTGGAAGATGTGGGTGTCCGATAGCGTATCCCATAGCAGCTTACGCTCGGAAATGTCGCAGCTGCCGTGGACGGTGGAGAGGAGGGTTCAAGATTGAAGGGTGGGGTGTTCTATCCAGCAGGTGAGCGCCTGTCTCGAATCATGAATGGTGCCGAATTTGCATCCGGCGGCGAAGAGGATCCAGATATCGTTGCATCCGGCTACCGCGGTCGGGAAGCCGAGATGCAGCTGGATGGATTTGAGTTTTTTTGAGGTATTTTTGGTTCAATGATGACCAAGATGTCTATTTGGTGGATTTTCTTGAGGTTGAGTAATCTGCTCAAGGTGGGTTTATTGGCCATCCCTCGTACATTCCAAGAGAGGATGTTAAGCATTGGGATGGTTGCGGGGGTGGGGTGGTGGTTGTTGAGCTTTGCGGCAGACCTCGTTGTCATGTGCTTGGGCTCATGATCTTATTTTTTCTTATAGTTGTGAGGGGTTTTGGAGGTTCTCACGACCGTCCCCTCGTACGATCGAGTAGCTCTGGGGTCTAAGACTTTCAGCTGGGTTGCATCGGCTCTGTCAACATCAGACAACGCACAGAGGGGGTTGTTGGGGTCAAGGAAACTGGCATCCTGAGCTTGATGGAGCCTGTCCGCTAAGACCAGGCTCAAGCTTTCCGGGTCAGCCTCGGAAGTGTTGCCAGTGATGAGGGGGTAATCTGCTATGCTGGCGAGGGCTGGATGGAGGACCAGGGCCAGCTGGTCCTTTTCTCCGCCTACTGGTGAGGTGACGGCGAAAGAGGATTCTGCGTCTGTCTTCTCGTGCTCGGCGGGAGTGGCTGCTCTAGGATGGAGGCTTTCCAGGATATCGGCTGGGGGAGAAGTGGTGAGGATGCCGAATTTGTTGTTGAGGAGGATTGCTGGATGCTTGTGTAGTGGGATTACTTTATTTGAAGGAGGGTGAGAGCGGGGGCTGGGGTTGCCGTCACTGTCTTTGAAGTGGGAATGTGAGTTGGGTAGGGGGAGAATCGGTGCCGAAGGTGTGGTAACGAATTCCTTTTTGGATTGCGCCTTACGGGTCTTGAGCTCCGGGTGAGCCCTGAAGCAAAGCCGGGTGGAGTGGCCCCGGATCTGACAGTGTTTGCAGAAGATAATGATGTTGTCATACACCAGCGGCTGAGTATGTACCTTGCTTCCAAGTTTGATATCGATTTTGGTGGGGGTCTCTATGGCCAGGTCAAGTTCTACGAAAATCTTAGCGAAGTTCCCTTTGGAGAGATTGCGGGTTTCCTCAGCAATGGCCACTAACGACCCGAAGGAGCTAGCGATTCTCTTAAGAGCGGCGGGGGCGAAGCAAACTAGGGAGAGGTTGGGGAGGGTGATCCACATCGAGATGATTGTTGAGTCAACCTTGGGGTTGAAAATGGGAGTCCATTTGATGATCTTAACGCTGTGAGTGTCGATGGTTGAGGTGCCCTTGGCCCACACTTTGGTATAGTCGGGGTCGGAGGTGAGATGGAGGAGAATGTGCTTGGGGTCCATCGGGGCGACCTTGTAAGCAGAGACGAGGCCCCATCCAGCAATTGTTTCTTGCACTTTGGTGATCTTTGGGCATCCCGAGGAGAATCTCAGAATCAGCATTTTTGCGAAACTGGCCGCTAAGGATGAAATCTTTTGAGCGGAAAAGGGTACTCGAATGGGTTGACCTTCGAAGGGGGCCTGGATTTTGATGTCCAGGAGCTTCGGGGCCTCGATCGGGGGGATATGAGCCCCGCGGTCAAGAGGCGGCGCCTCTGCGTAAGACGGAGCCTTGGAAAGATTCTGGGTACTAGCAGGGGGAGGTTGTGGGTGCATGGCCACCGCACTCGGGAACATGCGCCCCTGAGGGGTCCCAACTGTGGGCGCATAGAGGGGGGCAAGCCGCGGGGAGTGCCATAGGCACTATGACTGCTAGGTCGGCGGGGTAGAAGGCGGCAGAGATAGCGCATAGGATCTGGGGGCGCATAGCTAACCACGGGCGCGCTGCCCTCGCGGTTGGACGCACGAGAAGAGGTCGAGGCATACGCCAGGAAGCCCGGGGGTGCGGGCGCATGGCCTCCCGCGATGGGGCCTTTGGGCGCAAGAAACAAGGCCGCGGGCATGGGCACATAGGCAATGATGCAGAGAGCTAGGGGCGCACAACCTCCCGTGAGGGGGCTAGTGGGCGCATGAGTCACAGCGTCGGGAGTGGGCGCATAGGCGCTGACACTCCGGGATGCACGTGAGCTCTTCCCCCTCTCCACGTGGGAGGGAGAGAATTTTAATTCCAAGAGTGAAAATAATCCGCTCAGTTCCCGAGGAAGAGGGTGCGTCTCTGGCCTGTGTGGGCGGCCGAGGCAGGGGAGGGACTGTCGGCGAGGGCGGCCAGCGCAGAGGGGGAGCCACTCGCGGCAGAGATGTGGCTCGGGGAGGCGTGGCGGGCGACGGGGCCAAGCTCGGAGGCCACGGAAGGGGGGTTGCTACCGGACCAGAGATCGAAGGGGTCGGGGGCCTCCCCTGCCGGAGCAAGGCCGACGAGGGCCAGTTGGGCGGGAGACCAGCGGGGGGCCGGGCGCGGGGCTTTCGGTGGTAAGACCCTGGAGGGAGCCGGAGGGGGGCGGCCGCCGCCGCCGGGTTCGAGCGACCGAACGGGGGCGGGCCTAGGCGGGTACGGGTGCAGCGTTCGCCGTCCCGCCGCCCGGTGACGCGGGCGAGTGCGGGGGGGGGGGGGGAACTCATACAGGCATCGCTGACAGTAGGGGAGGGGAAGGAAAAGATTATATATATATACCAAAATGATATTATCTATGTCAATGAACCAACACGGGACCAATAGGGCACAAAATGTTGACGCCCAGCTCAAAAACAAAAAGGCAGCGTCAAAAGACATCGACAAAATGAAAACGTATACCCTCCCCTACACCAAAATCACTCAGACCGCCACTTAGAGAGCTTCTGCCTCTGTCTGCTAACCTTCTCGCACAACTGCACTATCGTGAAGGAAGAACCTTCGTTTCTGAACTTATTCATGTTCTTTCATATGACCCAAATGACTGTTGTCGCTGCTTCTCTCTCCTCTTCCTTGGGTGTGAGGTCCCACCAACTCTTAATCATGTTGATAATGTACATCTTATTGTTGCCCATGTTCCAAGTGCGACCCACGAAGCCCCATACCTCACACGCTACCTTCCCCCTGAAAGAATATGACTGAGGGACTCCTCATCCCCTTCTCCACAACAATAGCATTTTGATGCTAGTCGGTTCCCCGTAAGTTTGAGGATGTCATCCGTTGGAAGCTTACCATGTATAACTCTTCAAATGAGGATAGACCATTTGATAGGCAATGCTTGCCCCATATACCGCCTTAGATAGTCCGGACCACACCCCTGTGTCTGATCGCCACCCAAGCTATCATAATGGAGAAGTCCGCCTGCTCGACGTTGTCCAGCATCGTCGTCCTCTTCCGTGATGCTAACCTACTTCTCACACCGCTTGTGGACTGCTGCTTCACCATACAGTCTTCCGATGAAGCCGCACCATCCAGTCTCCCGATGGAGTCGAATTCCACCTCCCATTATGTCTCCACAGCGCCGCTATCTTATTCTCTATCACCCCCTTTTTCCAATAAAATTTACCCTTTTCCAATATATATATATATATATATATATATATATATATATATATATATATATATATATATATATATATATATATATATATATTGACAAAACCCCCTCATTTTATTAATCAAGGCTCAAAATGTCGAAGCCTGATGGAGATACAAGGCACAAGGCCGGAGGAAGAAACCACAAAAGGAAAGACAGGGGGAGGGGCAACAACGGTCGACAAAACTAACAGAGGAAAGGTTGCCAGAATGCTGGAGGGCTGTGGGAGCATTGCGAGCTTCTGTTGCGGCATTGCCGGTGGATTTCCCGAATGAGCTGATCGGCGGAGTATTGGTGACCCTCGTATCTCGCTTTGTTGCGATTCTTCCAAATTGCCCATGTAGCGGCCGCTGCTACGATCTGGTGACCGTGGGACACTGCTCCCCAGTGGGCCAGAAGATCATGAAAGCGCCCGGCTCCTGGATTGATGTTGTAGTTGCGATTGAGGATGCTCCAGATTTGGTTGGGGAGATTTCCTTCCCGGAAGATGTGGTCGATAGTCTCCGTCTGACGCTCGGTGCAGCAGTTACAAGCGGACGCCAGGCTGATCCCGATGGAGTTAAGAATCTCGTCGGTAGGCAATTTCTTTCTCGTGACTCTCCACAGGAGAAAGGACCATTTCATAGGGATGCAAGAATGCCAGAATCGTGCGATGAAGTTATCCTCCCCGTTCTCTTGGATCGCGATTCTCGCCGATCGCACAGAGAATGCCCCAGAGGCTTCCAGCGACCACCTCAGCTTGTTCGCGTCAGGCCCAATGCTAAGACCGAGTTGACGAATGCTGTCAACCGTCTCGTTGCCTAACCGCTCGCAAATCTGATCCCAATTCCAGTCGTTGTTGGAGGGGTTCCACAGGTCTTTGATCCTGCAATTGCTCGAGGAGTCATTAATGTTCGGGATAAGGCTATCACCTGTCCATCGCTCCAGGAATGGATTGGCCTCGCTGTTACCCAGATGAAGTCTAATCGAATTCTCTGCCAGATCACGGCCCTGTAAAATACGGCGCCAAGCCGCGGATGATCTGCTGTTGGCTCTGGCCGTCGCCGGGTGGATGTGTTTGAAGTATCTGGCCTTCATAAACCTGGTCCACAGGTTTTCGCTCGTCCGGAGTTTCCACCACAGTTTCATGGAGAAGGCTTTGACGATGTGATTGAGTTTGGTGAATCCAATCCCACCGCATGCGATCGGGTTAGCCATGGTTTCCCAACTAGCCCAGTGGTGTTTGTCTTGTCCTTTGTTGTGGCCCCAAAAGAACTTGCAAAAGATCTGCTCGATCGACGCGATGACCTTCTTGGTTGGGGAGCATGCCGCTAAAGTGTGGATGGGGACGGAGTTGAGCACATGTTTGATGAGTATAATTTTGCCGCCAGGGGATAGGGTTGCGTTATGCCATCCTTCGATCTTTTTCCTGATTTTGCTGATCAGGTTCTCGAAGATGCTGGCGTTGGATTTCCCGTAAACTAGGGGGCAGCCAAGGTAGTTGAAGGGGGGGTGCGCCACCGTGAAGGAGGTTAGGTGGTTTAGTCTGGTGGCGTTCTCGATTTTGATGCTGTGGTGGGCGTAGATGACACTCTTGGAATGGTTGATTTTCTGGCCAGAACATCTGGAGTACCGCTCCAGGGTGTTGTGGACCACCTCCATAGATCCAATATCCCCAGATGAGAAGATGAGTAAATCGTCGGCAAAGGCTAGGTGGGTGATGGGGGTGCATCCACTGGCTGTGTGGTAATGCTGGAAGTTGGGGGTGTTGGCCAGGTTGTTGAGGTTTCTGCTCAGGGCGTCGGCTGCAATGATGAAGACCGTGGATGATAGAGGGTCGCCTTGTCTGACACCACGGCTAGATTTGAAAAAGCCCTCAGATTGGCCGTTAATAACTGTGGAGAACCATGAGTTTATATATATATATATATATATATATATATATATATATATATATATATATATAAAATATATATATATATATATATATATATATATATATATATTGGAAAAGGGTAAATTTTATTCCAACTCAACACATGATCATACAATCAGAATGGGTGACCCACTCATCAGTTTTCTATAGCTTTTACATCAAACTCAATGTTATGGAGGATGCCTACAGGAGGGGTGATAAGCCCTTCGAAGATACGTCAGTTTTGTTCCCTCCATATATACCAGACTGCAGCAGTCAGCCGAACTCTAGCGGTCTTGAACCAGCCCTGCCCTCTCCCTCTTTTGTCCCAAATCTCAGTGATAATATCACCGAGCCCCCTTCCTGAGTCACATCTGCCTAGCGCACTACATTGTTCCGTCTAGTGTACCAGGCCACCTCACACTTAACGAATAAGTGCCTCATAGATTCATTCTCCATGTCACATAGCACACACTTTGGGTTAGGCACCTGTATCCCAAAGGAGATGAGTCGATTCCTCGTCAGCAGGCGAACCAGAAGTAACTGATAGACATAAAACTGCATCTTTCTGGCCAGTCCCTTGTACCATATGAACTTATAGTCAGCACTAGTAGGGATGTACGCCTTATGAGATTATAGCAGCTTTGGAACCTAAACTCTCCAGAACCCCCAGTAGCTCCCGACGGATCCCAGATCCAACAATCAGCTGGCTGTGCCGGGTCAATCCCGACCGTGCGGATAACCTCTCCAAACTTCTCAGTATGGCAGTAGGTCTCAGGACTCCATACTCCATTCCAGATAATACCTTGGCAAGTCAGCCCCCTCCCAGCCTCCCTGTGCCTCCGGTCTCCCAGGATCTCTAACAGAGATTGTCGATCTATCCATGGATCTTGTAAGAGGTCCGTTCCAGTTCCATCTCTCATGATCCACCGGATGGCAGATTTGAGAACATCCATGTGCTGCAAGATATGCTTGAAAGTGACAGAGTTGTTGTTATCAATAGAACAGACCCAGAAGTTGCCCTGCTTCACATATCTTTGTTCACAATCACCAGTATGCTGATATACTGATCCACCATCAGTCTGCATGCAGGTGCAATATGCATCGAGAAGGATAGTCTGAAGCGATAGCCCGTGCCTCATCCTCAGGAGCCAGAAATCAGAAGAGATGCCAAGAAATGACATCTGTTACAAGAGTTGGTTTTGTATATAAAGGGATGTAATGTATGGGAATGAGATCATTGTAATCTGTAAAGTTCTGAAAGAATGTAAGCTTTGTATCAGAGAGAATTTGGAGCTTGTAATCTGGTCAAATGAAATCAATAAAGAGAATTATTTCTTGTTACCATTGTGTTCAATACATATATTCTGTAATATGTCCGATGCTGCTTCAATTATCTGCAATATATTCCGCTGCGTATTGTCAATCTTGTCTATCTTGTCTTGCTTTAGGTCTTGGCCTTGTGCAAGCACAACTTAGGCTTGCACAGCATAACGCCTGAGCGAGGACGGTCGGTCTCAAAGATTTCGAAGCGAAGACGAAAGGACTCTGCGGGATCGGGACATGACAACAAGACTTAGAGTTAGGACATGGAACTGGGAGTATGTGCTTGCAATATTGATATCAGACCCGAACGAAATGAATAATAAAAATTGTTGATGTGCAAGAAAAGTTGGGATAACGAATTTGAATCATTGTTGTGAAGACGTACTTGATGATAATGCAATGCTTAGTTTTGGATCGAATGAGAATTACTTGAACTTTGGTCAACTCCGTTAAGAACAAGTCGTATTGATTTCATAAGATGAGCATGCTTGAGAATATTAATCATATCATCTCGAGGATCGAGATAGATGATAGTAAAATGAACTAGAGTTTGGTTTTAATCGAGTTAGTAAAATGACCCACAATTCAAAACTATCACGTATAGCTTGTCCGAGTTTACTATCGCTAAGCTTGGTTGAAATGTATATATTTGGGGGACGCCTTGAATATGTACACGATTCAGACTTAGTGATATGATGAACTCGAATGCAGCTACAAGTGGATATATTAAGATGCTCATAGATGAGTCAGTTAGCCTCATCCTAAGACCCTCACATATGATAAAATACAATGTACCTCGTGTGACCATTGTTGACCCGTGCCAGGGCGCGATAGAGAAACCCAACGATTGAGTGAGTATCGTCAACTCGAACTAGTATAGTCATTCAATGAAACTGGCAAAGTGTACACGCATGTGATATGGATTAAGGATCGGTAGGATGGCATTCACTCAGGAAGTCTCAAAGACGAGACTTAATTTGAGTGGTGTATTATGTAATGCCCCGTTCTGTATGGTGCATTATGATGAATCGTTGACTTGAAGAGTTGTGATGACCCGATGAATTATCAATGCGAATCGATGCAAGAAGATATATTAGCCCAAAAGAAAGCTTTAAGTCGATCCGAATCTATAAATCAAAGCGATGCAAGGCTAGGTCTGACTCAAAGAAATGTTGATTTTAGTTGGATTTATTTACATGCTATGCTTTTATGCTGAATTATAAGAGGTCGGCATTTTGTCTTATTTGCAACGGTGTCTGCAAAACCAAAACATCGCCTTTCAAAGGACTAAGGCAATGGACTTAGCCCTTTAGAAGGATCCAGACTTAGACTTTCAAAGGCGTGCTCGGAGTTGCATTCGGCCTATGCGATCATCGCTAAGGTGGGTGGCCCCGATGAACCTGTCTTTGCTTAGCCGGGACACATAATCGTTGGCCCATTCAGCCATTGTCGAACCGATTTCGATAATTGACTTAAAACTCCGAGCTCGATATAAAAGAAACAGAAGATCACAGATTTCGTCTCAACTATTTTTTATACTTTATTCTATATTTTTTTATTTGAGTATAGAAAATTGTGCGTTGGGATCACTGGCATTTAGAAGTTTATTTTGAACCAAAATAAACATATCTTTGATCCCAAACCAAACCAAAATCCAAAAGCATTCCTGAACCAAAAATTTGTCGAAAACTAGCAACCGAACTCGGGCCGAGTTATGCCCGAACTAGGAACGAACTCGGTCCTCTAGGATCACTCTTGGTCAGCAGCATTCCCTAGTCTTTTGGATCTGTAACGTTCAAAATTCGAATGTTAACCCTACCGAGTTCTGTCCGAACTCTGTCCTAGAAAATCCTATAAAAAAAGAAAAATTTTACATATCTACTCACTCATTCATTCTTCATATTCTCTATCTATTCTAAAGTTTTCTATCTACTTAAAGAGCTTTGATCTTCAAATCTCTAAGACAACTCCTATTCTTCTAAGTGCCGGTGGTTTCCGATTAGGAGTATTCGAGTTGTACAAGCTAGGCATATAAAAGCTTTCTATAGAAAGGTGTTTGAAGTTTGATCGTGGGCTTCGGACAAAAATGCGACGGTATTGAAGTTGGCTTGTTCTTCGGAGCAAAGCATGCGGTGTAATCTCTATTCAAAATAGTAGATTATAGCGAGCAAGAGTTCTCGCGAACTGGACTAGTCCTCTTAGAGAGAAACCAGTATAAACCTCGGTGTTTGCATATTGCTTTCATGCCTCTACTTACTTATTGCTTTACTTCATTGCACTATATTTTTTATATATTTGCTTCACCTGCTTTGTTTTAGTTTGGGGAATATTTGTTGCTACACTCTATTCACCCCCGTCTAGAGGTACGATCGATCCTACAATTAGTATCAGAGCACGGTTTCTCTCTAGTTTAATTTAATCTCCTTTGAGATATGACATTATTATACCAAGCAATGGTGAAGGCCAATTAACAAATAGACCACCCCTATTTGATGGCACAAACTACACGTATAGGAAGACACATATGAGTATTTACCTCAAGTCTCTTGATTGTGATTTATGGTCGATTGTCATAAATGGTTACAATAAACCACTACCTAATGTTGTAGAGGGTAATATATATATATATATATATATATATATATATATATATATATATATATATATATATATATATATATATATATATATATATATTAGTTAGATCAAAGATGGGTAGAAGCCTCACGAAATTTTTGGAGCTCATGTAAATGAAGAGAAATTGATTAAAGGAATTTGGTGTTAGTGTAATTTAAATTCGAAAGTGACATGAGGAGGTTATGATGATTATTTTTTGAGAATTTTGAGATATGAACGAGTGAAATTGATGAATTTAAATTTTGATGATTTCGTAATAATATTTCTTATTCAGGATTGGGTTTTGATAGGTAAAAAAATAGAAGAAAGAAAGAAAAAGCTCCATGCCAATATTTAAGTATCACACATATAGCTTCTAAGAAGGAGCTACAGACGAGGATAACCTACAAGTAGTTAAAGAAACTTGATCGTTGAAAAAAAAATCGGATAAATATTACAGAAGAAGAATATGCGTAGAATGAGACGATCAATTCGAGAAAAGAGCCAAGCATCTTGAGGTGGGAAGCAATTTCAAACAGGCCCTGCTCCAAGGGGAGGCAGGCTAGGCCTGCGCCTAGGGCCTCCTCCCCCAAGAGGGCCTCTAAATTTGCTGGCCCTGTGGCCCACTGGCATATGCTCAAGAAAGGAAAAAAAAAATTTAACAAAAGTCTCATGCGGACCTAGAAGTAGAAGTCTATGGCTTGCTGGCTGCTGCCAATTAATGACATAAAACCTAAGAAGAGGAAACATCAGCCTATCATTATGCCTCCAGCCTCCATCCCCCCTCTCTTTCCTTTCCGAGAATTTGCTCTAACGAAACAAAAAAGGAAACAGTCCTCTCCCTCCCGCATCAAGTATTTCCCTTAATTCCAAGTGCTAACCTCTTTTTTTTCTCCTATAAATTTGAATATTTGATAGCTAATTTCATCTCTCTCTGACTCTCTCTTTCTCTTAATAATAGTACAATCTGATAAACTGATAAGTGATAATTGATTTAGTGATTCATCTCTCCGACTCTCTAAAAAAATTTCGTTTGGGGCATGGCCGTCGGATCTGAAAACCGAAGAGTTTACGGTCACGGGTCACGTTCACAACCACCAGCAACGTCGTGGTTGGCAAAAGAATTGGAGGATCGATTTATTTGGTTTAATTTTTAGTTTAGTATTATTTGGTTTGATTTTTGTAAAAAAAAAAATGGAGGTTGGAGTTGCTTAATTTATTGAATCTTGATAAAAAAAAATTGTGTATTCAAGGACTAATTGTATTGTAATTTGGATGAGGGCCTAATTTATGGAAGATGAGGGCCTAATTTATGGAAGTTGTCCAGGGCATCCAAAATGCTGGAGCTGGCCCTGATTTCAAATGTCTAGTGCCTTCTTAATTTCGAGGATTATTTATTTAAGGTGAGTAGAATGTAAAACCCCTCGCCGATTTACTTGTAGTTGTCTATTTATTTTTTATTTTTATTTTTTGTTTTTTAGTTTTCCTTTTTTTGGCTAATTTTGATCCTTATTAGTATGACAAGCTTTTGTACCAACTAAAAACATTTTTTTCAAGTACATTTTTTATATATAAATTTATATGGGTAATAGTACCGTTCTTATTATTATTATTATTATTTTATTTATGAAAACACTAATCTTGTGTTATTAGTATCGTCGATAATTTAATTAGAAATTTCTTAAATCCTAGATAAACAATTTACAAGTTTAGGATTTCTAGCTTGATATTTTTTTAATAATAAGAAAGGAGTTAGCATTATCGTCCTTTAGAAAATCCATTAACAGAAGCCTCAACCCGCCTACATCTAGATTGAGCTTCCAAGCCTCTTATATATTATATATTACTGGTCTGGACTTTCTAACCTTTTAAAATATATTATATAAACACATATTATAGTTCTAATCAAATATTCTAGATAGACGCCGCTATCCAGATGGATAGAACTGAATAGCCTATTCAAATATTTTTCTCCTTCTATGAATGACCTGTAACCGACCTTATCTCATGAACTCTTTCTATATATGGATGCAAAAAAAATTAAAATAACAAACTTCCTCTCATCTCCCCTCCTCCGCAAGACCCGACCGGCATCGAGCTCACCCTGTGGCCATGACCACCTGCAACCGAGCCCTATTCGGCTCTTCCTCGTCTCCCTGCTGTTGGCGCGAATACTCGACGCGGTAACGGTCCATCGGTCGCGCCTACCCTTGACAAGCCCGTATGTTCCATCGCAACCACCTGTATGCGAACCATGGTGTGCAGATGCTGTTCTGACCGACCCCATAAAATGTTAGGCGACCTACGTGTCGAAGCCATGCCGAGTGCCGTAAGGCTACTCGCCGAGGAGCATGGGCCAAGTCGATGCTGGCATTTGCCGAGTCACACCCCCACCTATGCTCTCCTTCTAGGACTTCTCGGCAGTGGCTAGAACAACCCCCGCACCCTGCACAAGCGTTCAAGTCGAGCACGACCACTGTCGCGTCAAGAAGTCAGCCAGAACACCAACCGTCAACCTTCGTACTTCGTAAACGCTGAACAACGACAGCTCTGATCGAGCGAACTCCACAGCGTTTGAATGATGTGCCGAAGATGAGGACTAGCTTCTCTCTATAGTATTGGTGAGTCCCTTAAACTTTTCTTTTAGCCTCTTTTCGTTCTTACAAGGATAGATAATAATAATAATACTAATATGGTAGCTTTGGATTCATGTGGAAAAAGAGAGGAAGATGTTAGAAGTGCTCAAATATTAGAACAATGTGTACGTGTAGGGAAGAATATGAGAAGAAATTAATATATGGTGAAACAATATTTGTTCTCATTTAATAGAAGTAGAAGGGAGTCAAGGGACACAGTTGTGTTTGTACACATAGCAAGCAAAGAAGAAAGAGAATAAGTTATAAGAAAAGATTCCTTTGGAGAGCGTGTGCTTTCTGTTCTCAACCAAAAGTTCTTTCCAAATTTACATATAGGCATTTCCTTTTCCTCTTTTACATAATTAACCATAGGATAGATATGTGTATATGTATATAGTTAGAGAAATAAATCTAACATTTCATTTTATTCTTTGAAAGATATGGTATACTTAATTAGATTACTTGTTAAGTAATCAATATTTAATATATTTTAACTAGAAATTATATAAAGCCTAACAATAGTCTAAATTATAAATAATAAGACTAAGCAAAACCATAATAATAAAAAATGACAGGAATTAAATACTAGAAAATAACCATGAATTTTGTTGATTTGTAGGCTTACAATCTCTTTCGAGTCCTTGCCCTCATCACATATTGGACGACTTTGCAGGCAAGTATACGCTGCCTTTCTGTACAGTTATTTACATGCTTATTCCTTTTCCTTCATTACATATCATTATCTACTTTTTCCTTGTTGATTGTTGACATGTGTTTTTCTCAGATGATGTATACTAGTTAGTTGTCTCATTGATATATAGTCTCTGTTCACGGTTGACATTATTTTCATATTGGATCTATTCTCACCGTACCTTGATTGAGTCGTATCGTAGGACGAGTGCGTCATGACCGAACTGCTATGCCTATTTTGTTATCCTTAACCTGCGAGTCCACACTAGAAGCGAGGGTTGATTATTTGCATTAACCTGTGAGTCCACACTAGGGACGAGGGTTAGACTGTTTGAACTAACCTGCGAGTCCACATTAGGGACGGTTAGTTATTTGTTAAAACTTGCGAGTCCACACTAGGGGTGAGGGTTAGTTATTTGTTCAAACTTGCGAGTCCACACTAGGGGCGAGGGTTTGATTATCCATTTGATTTCTTTCCATGTGTTCACCTGTTTTCTTTCCAGCAGTTCATTTATGCGTAGTTGTTCTTATATGCATGTTTCGTTGTTACTTAGTCATTCTGTTTATTTTCTGCTTATTCTCTATGGATGTTATTACTGTTAGATAGACATGTTTTATGTATCTTGCTAGTTCCCTGAGGACCTGGTGATCTCTCCAGGTTTTAGATGAGCTGGTAGAGTAAATGGATGATTATGATTACATTTGCAGGATTCAGGTATTGCAGTGATATTACTTTATTATCCTCTCGTGCTTTATATTCATTATCATGATAGATTCTGCTTGTTAGCCTGGTTTTGATAGACTCATATTATTCATTCAAGTCTACTCGAACATATATGCTAGTGGGCTGCAGACTATGGCACATATTGTTCAATCTTGTTTTATATTCTTCTTGTGGGTTGAGATATAATTTAACTTACCATATTGGGCATGATACCCTATTCTGGATAGCGTATACGTATTTGAGTCGGGCTAGAGTCCGTTTGATACGTAGCTGGCATGCTTACGTATCCTTGTCCTATGTATTTTGGGACTGGGACGTGACATAGACTGAAAATATGAAACATATTGCATATCACTATCTTAGTGATTTTTACTAACAACCCACTTGTCCATCCCTATAATACAAGGATTAGATATAATAATGTAAGCAATATAACATCGTCCATGCATCAAATTTTGTTAAGCATAATTAAAAGTTCTGATTTGTCTGCAACCTAACTATATGATGGTCATCGTGGTCTCATTTTTGCACCGCGAAAGACTTTTACATGGTATTGTGATGCACCCTATCAGAGTAGGCAGCTAGCCTCAATGAAGTTTCCGTAATACCTTGTGCCTGTTAGCACATCCTGATATTTCCCCTAGGTCAAAGCAATCTCGGTGCCCTGGGTACTGTCCGAGGAAATTTTCCAAACTTGTATACAAGTTGTCCATGACCATGTTAATGCATATGAAACATAATCATAAAGCATAATTTGTATGGTGAAGTACTGATAGTAAATAGAACAAAATTTTCTAATTTATACAAATGATTCATCACATCAACACTTGTTGTAACACCCAGTTTTCCACAAGAGGATAATTTTGAAATTTTATAATTATAATTATTATTTAATGATATTTATTCATGTTATGATTTTTAGTGATTTTTAATTATTTTTAAACTATTTAAATTCATGACTTATGATTTGGTGTCTTGCTAGTGTTCATTTCCAGACTGAGGGGTATTTTAGTCATTTTCGTAATTTTAAGAATTATTTGGGATTATTAATTATTATTTAGATTTAATAGAATTTATTAGAATTTATGGGAATTTTTAGGAATTATTTTGGATTTATTTAGACTAGTTTGATTTTTTGACTAGTTTTGACTCATGTAGACCAACCTAGGAACTAACCCTAGTTAGTTGGGCTTAGTTAGGTCAAGTGACCCTAGTCTAACCTAGTATGACTCAAGTTAGTGGTTAGTGATTCATTAGAACTTGAATTAGGAATGTAGAAATCAAGTTATTTGATAAATGGCTTGTGATTACACAAGTCATTTTGTGACTAAACTCAATAGGACTAGCTAACCTAGCTCAAACCCCACCCAAACCCATCATGTCCAGCCAACCTAGGGATTCCCCCACTATAAAGTCCCTCCTAGATTTTAGGGCTAGCCTCTTTTAGGGTTCATCCATAGTTCTAAGGAAAGAGGTGAGTCCCATCTTCCTAAAATCCTTAAAAATCCATTTTAAATCCTTTTTCTTTCAAACCAATTTCATTAGGACCTAAATTTCATCCTCTTGCTGCTGAAATTAATTGGTTGCAGGAAGAAACAATTTGTGAGACTTGGAGGCTTGAGGAGTTCATTGCATTTGAGGACTTTTCTACCCATTGTTCTTCAAGAGGTAACTTCTCCATTTCTCCATGGATTTCTATTTTGTCTTCACCAATAGGAAGCCCTAAGGGTCCCCCTAAGGTCTGGATAGATTTTGTGTCGAGTGTCTGTGGTTTCGTGTCCGTTCTGGACACGTATCAGCAGTTAAGACTAGGTGCTCGACGAAATGCCTCAATAGGATTTTCTTCACTGTTTTTAAATTGTGTTTGAGTGGAAATGTTCGTTTTAATGTCGTTTACGAGTTTCTTCTTGACTGAGCTTGTTTTTGAGTCGGTTCGTGTCGCGTTTGGGGCCTTGGACACGCTGCACAGTAGCCGGGTTGGGTTGCCCTGCTACCCGAGTCACATTGTGGACACAATGTGGGGTCTTTGGACACGAGATTCGATAGAGAGCTGGGGGCAATGTCTGTCAGGACATTCCCCAAGTTTCGTTGGATCTCGTTTGGTATCGAGAGAGAAATCTCGATGTCCTTGGTCGACTGACCCCACTGGTTCAGCCAGTTTGGGACTCGTGTGGTCCTTGGCTCTTGGACACGACTGTGTCCAGTCCCTTGGATACGTGAAGTGCCCCCAGACACGAGCACACCTAGGTACCTATTTACCAACCTAATTTCTATTGATTTGGTTAGTGGTTGATTTATTTGTCGAATGAGAATTTCCCCATTTTCTGATACAGTCTGTATCAGTGTTTTGAATCACTGTTTTTCTTCCTGTTTCGAATTTGCATTTATAAATTAACATCATGTACATTGTGATGATTTTCATTACTAGTATTTGGATGATAACTGAATTTGCATTACCTATCTTGATTTACAATGTGGGGGAAATCATAAGTACCATCACTGTCTCATTTTGTTCCTGTCAACACATTTTCCTTTTTTGCACACTGTCATTGGTTTGTCTAATCTGATAACCCTTAACATCCAACCTAAAACCTGAGATTTACCTTGTTGTGAATACCTGAGATGGTTCATGGTTCAAATCTGAACTGAGATTTAACCTGTATATGTATGTAATAACTGAGAATGTGTTTAGGAAATCTGAGAATTTCCTATGGTTGAAACTGAGGATGGAGTTTTGAAATGAACTGAGAACTGTTGTATCTGAGAATAAATGGATTATATTGATAATGTGGAGTTTCTTTGTATATTGGAAACTGAATGTTGCAATGCTAAAACAAGGATGTTTTTTTACTGTTGATAGGAAAACCTGAATTTTGATTTAAACTAATTATTGATGAACTATTCTTCTTTCCTTTCATTAACTGGGTTGATGCATGCAAACCTGGGAATGGGGTGTCCACTACCTGAGTTCCAGTCTTCTTTTGGACTGTCACTGTTTAGATTTAGGTGTTAACAATTGTTTATGGTTAAACCTGAGATTAAGCCCTCTTTTCCTGTTTTTATGTTGCCTTGCACTGCCCTTTAATAATTTCTGATTGTTGGTTAGGAATTGAAATATAGACCGATATATGCACATGCCTGTCATAACTGGAAATCTGAGAATAAATCCAACCTGGAATTGATTCACACTGTCCTGTTTTCTTCCACTGTTTTACTGCCATTTGATTTTATATGTAAAACCTGAATTTAATTGATGCTTGTTATCCTTTCTCTCCTTCCTAACTTGATATTAAAACCTGTTTGTGTTGTGGCTGTCACCTAGCTTGGTTGACACCTGAGATTGATGAAGGGGTTTTGGGATGTTCAAGACTGAGATTCAAATGGACTGTTTTAATGAGTATGTGTGTATGGGTTTTAACTGAAAGTTTGGGTTTAATTGATTCTAAATCTGAGTTTAAGTGAAGAGTTAGGTATTGCAATATGTGTAGTTGATATTGGGTGTTTCCTGTATTGATATAAACCTGAGTATGAACCCTCACACACTGTCCTCTCTCCCCTTCACTGTTTTGGTAATTCCTGCACTTTGTTCTACCACACACACACTTGCCTTCATATGTACACATCATACACCATCACCTACACACAGGCCACTCTCTGAATTCCTGTCACAGCCTATCTTGCACACTGTCACAGGTGACCCTCACCTATACACACACTCACATGCTTCCCTCTCTCTTTGTATATAATGTATGTATATATATTCTATATGAATATAATGTATGTATATATTATCTATATGTACATAGTATATGTATCTATATATAGCCTATATATATATATAGCCATGATATGTGGTGCCTATACCTATGTATAGGTATATGGGCACCTAGCTAGTGTATTTTATATATGGTGTTGGATGACACATAACTTGTAGTTAGTCTAGATAGCCTAGTAGTGGGTGTACTAGCTAGTGTTGGTTGAGTGACCTAGTATTAGGCTAATATAGTCTAGTGTAGACTAGTTGACCTAGTTTAGACTTGGTTGACCTAGTTGACTCCTAGGGTTGACCAGAGTTGACCAAGAGTTGACTTTGGCCTAGATTGACCTAGAATCATGTAGAATGCATAGTAGGACTCTATTTTACTATTCTGGACTTGTTGTGACTTGTGCTGTTCTGATTAGGAGCCAGACACCACTCCTCGGACGGTACTTTTCATATTGGACACTCAGATACAGGCGAGTACATTCTCTGATCGTTTCATACTTGTCACGACTTATATTCTCGCTCTAGATTACTTTTACTTGATGCTGTCACGTTATCATCACGGATTGGTACTATACGGATCTCTTCTTGGGATGTTACCCCCCTTAGCGGGCGCATCGGATACTTTATGACATGTGTTTCATGTACATCATGTATTCCTTGCATCTGCGTTATTCATGTACACTCATGTTCTCTCATGTTCTTACATGTACGTTCATGTACTCTCATGTTCTTTCATGTACGCTCATGTTTGCCCATGTGTCTCTTGTATAACCAAAACATCATGTCCGTAACGTAACTTGAACAGATCCTTGTGTATTGATTGTGGGTAGGGGTGAGTATAAATGGCCATGTGATTTACCCATCATGTACACTCTGTTACTTTTCATGTTCATCATGTACAACCTAAGCCAATTACATGCCATCTCATACTCTAAATCACTAGTCACTTACAGTTCTTACTTATCATGTATATATATTTTCAGTTATCAAATATCTCTCCTGTTTTCATGTACATCTTCTTACAGCATTTCATGTATTTTATTCTATTGCCTGCTTTATATTTCCTGACATGATATGAACTGCATGAGATGTATTGTGCTCGCTCCTGTCCTGACTGGACCTGTTGAAAATATTACAGAGGACGAGGAGGAGGCTGGTCTGGACACTTACTACGGGGCAGCCTTAGACGACACCTGCGAGCTGGACCCTCAGGAGGACCCAGCTCTAGCTGAGGATTTCACCCCGAATGTCTAGACTAGATTAGTTAGGCTGTTTATCATTTGTAGTCTGGAGACATGTTCTAGTTAGACTTTATTCTGGAGTTCAGTATTGTATATATTCTTTCATCTGAGACCTTGTACTGTTGGATATTGCTGGGATTATCTTAGACTGCTTTTATCTATTTTATTCCTTGAGTTCTATTTCATATCGTGCTATCTCTTCCTTAGTTGTGATTGAGTTTACTATTGCTATGTCACCCCATTCGGAGAGTATAACTGTTTAGATAGATATTGTTAGATGTATGTTGACCTAGGACAGCGTTCTACCGCCGACACTGCGGCGTAGGCTGGGCGTTGTTACGTTCTCGTACCCTCACAGTGGATGCGGGTCGTGACACTTGTTGACCTATTGGTCCCAATATTTCCAACTTTCATTTGGTGACCTAACGATCCCAATAATTTTGTCAAACACTTGGTGACCTATCAGCCCCAATAATTCCACCATTCACTTGGTGACCTATTAGTCCCAACATTGCCACATTTCTTAGTATCAATTAAATTTTCATGTAAAACTTACATTATAGCATTCTTGTATCAATTAACTAACAGTTCATATTTCATGTGTCTCATTCATTACAACATAGCATCAAGCATGGGTATTACTTATCTTTTATATCAGCTAAAGCATCATTCGTTTCATGGAAAAAATATAAGGCAACACAATAATTCATTTTATTAGGCCACGAAGGAGTAGAGAAGAAGAGTCAGAACCACCCAATCCACATATAAAAATTGCCTTCTTGCTCTGGTCATGAATATATCCAACAATTCTTCAAGAGATGATTTGACTCGATGCATGATCTTCTTACTTGGCATAACCATACAAGTGAGCCACACTCCATAAACTATCTCTTCCGTCAAAATTAAGCAAGACTGCATCATCACTCAAATTTCTCAATTTTTGCGCAACTTATATCTCAATTGTCTGATCAATCTAAGAAGCCAACAAAAATGCCCCAGCTCGGAACGGGACACTACAAGAAGTGATCAGACATTTGGTAGACACAGAGGTGCTCTCCAAACAAGAGGAAAGCAGTTGTGCAACTAGGACTTTGCGGCCTGTTGTTATATATATAAAAAAAGGGTCTTGCTTTATCACAGAAAGGGGCCAGGGGCTCCGCTGGATTGGGCTCCTACAGACTGGCCCGTTGTCTAATTCTTTTTTCAAAACTGTGGACCAGGCTTAACACAGTGATGCGGGCTTAACACAATGGTATGCTGGCTGGGCCGACCCAGCGTTGGGTTTAATTTACTTTTTTTAATGGTTTACAAACTTATATATATATATATATATATATATATATATATATAGAGAGAGAGAGAGAGAGAGAGAGAGAGAGAGAGAGAGAGAAAGAGAGAGAGAGAGAGGAGGGATCCGCATCCCTTCACTTTTGTATCATCTCTTTCACATCCATTGGATTTTGTTTAAGTCATCTAATCTTAACCGTTGAATTTTCAACGATTAAGATTAGATGACTTAAACAAGATTCAACGAAAGATTCAACGAGTGTTATCATGGGGTTGCAAAAGTGAGGGGATGCGGATCTTTCATCATATATATATATATATATATATATATATATATATATATATATATATATATAAAGGATAGGCATCCCTGCACTTTTTGTATCATCATGCATCCCCATGTTCACATCTGTTAGATGTGCTTTAAGTCATCTAATCTTAACCATTGATAAATCAACGGTTAAGACTAGATGACTTAAAGCACCATCCAATGGTGTAAATAGGGAGGATGCTTGGGGATGCAAAAAGTGCGGGGTTGCCTATCCTTCCTCATATATATATATATATATATATATATATATATATATATATATATATATATATATATATATATATATATATATATATATATAAACCTATGAATATTAATAATTTAATTATAGTAATTACTAAAAATTATATATTAAATCTATAAATAGATTCTAGGCCTAGGGAAAATACCAAAAAATTAGGAAAATTCTACAAAAAAAATCTTGAAATTTTATTAGGCTATTTATAACATCTTGGTGAAATTTCCATGGTCGAGTTTGGTCATGACAAATCATAGAAGTTGATTGAAAATTAGTTTTATTTAAGGAATAATTCTTTAAAAATTCTATAATCAGTAAGTAAAAGTACAATGCTCTAAAGTCTCTTGATAGGCTTAATTAAGGTTATACTTCTAGTCTCAGCCTAACAGGAAATATTCTAGCCTTATTGGTCAAGTTTAAAATTTGAAAAGTCAGAGTGAACATTGTCTAAATATGTTCAAACTCATTCTGTCTCAACATATATTATATTATGGTATTAAATGATTTTTTTGGGAGTGGATGTTAAAAGTTCAATTGAATTTTTAGGCTCTAGAAATTATATACTAATTTGCAGCCCAAAACTGCACCAACAGTGATAGAAGAACCATAACTGTCAAGACCCGTACCCGGATATTAGGGTACGAGTGCGTAAGACGCCCAGCCTACGCTACAACATCGACGGTAGAAGGCTGTATAACTATCAATATAATAGCAATCTCATATAATTAGTATCTGAACAATCATTATATCACCATAGAGATATAAATCCAATATGAGATCAAATATGATATTGAATACTCAATCACAATGCTAAGATAGATAAGGAGGTCTAGAAGGTAATGCATAATCAAAACAAATTCAAGTCTAAAACCAAGTCCAGAAAACCACCGTCCTAGTATGTCACGTCCCGTGCCCGCATGATCGGTTACGGGTTGTGAGCGCATCCAGCCTACGCTGTCGTTGGCAGCGGTAGTCAGCTGTTTAGTCCTCGAAAATCTGCAAGTGATAATGATATCGATCTATGATCAATCACATAACTAGTAAATGGAAAGAAACCAAACACACACATGATCACAGTCCACTATATCTCTTTTGGTACACGATACATATCCATCTCATCCCGGAGACAAATCCGGCCAAATCCTCGAAATAATATACAATGATAATACATAAATGACTCTATACTAATTATAAGTCTTCCAAAGCAATCCTCCAAGTTAACCTGCTAACACCTAGTAGACAACGATCCAATCAGGAAAAGAGCAAAGTATATCATCGTACAATGTCACACAATAAGAAATAAAGCATGAAAAAGTAAATAGAAAACTGAACCGGACAATGCATGAACACTGTAATGAAATATAACCTGCAACACGAGAAGCTATGAGAATCGTGATAAAATATAATAAATATAACTAGTCACAAAGTCGAACAATAAATCAAGGATGCACAACTAGTAAATTATGTGATTTAAAATACTGTTTCAAAATAGAAAATTGAACCAGATAATACATGAACACTGTAATAAAATGCAACCTGCAACACAAGAAGCTATGAGAATCATGATAAAATATAATAAATATAACTAGTCACAAAGTCGGACAATGAATCAAGGATGCACAACTAGTAAATTATGTGATTTGAAATACTGTTTCGACATGTGGCCGGCTAAGGTTTAGATTCGGACTAATCAGGCTTGGACATACGTGCAGTGAATGTCAAGATATGCTTCAGACTAGACTGGTTTGACCACACATCTACTTGGTATTTTTCCTTTCCCCATGATTCGAAAAATTATATCAAGCAAAATTCGAAACTTGATTACTTTGATTCTTATCAAGCAAGATTCGGAACTTCATTACTTTAATTCATGATTCAGAAATTCATAACAAAAAGATTCAAGACTTATATAAAATCATGTGATGCAAGAGTCATGATTTGTGTCGAAAATCGTGTCGCAATATGAGTCATGCTAATTTAGGAAACAAAATAAATTATATTTATTTAATATTGAGAACGTAATACGGAGTACTTGCCTTAGGTCCAAGTTGTCCAAAATTGCTCCTCTAGTCCAACCTAAAAATACAACGCTTAATTATTAGGCTTCTACATGTCTTAGAAAACTCTTGTTTCATTACTAAAGGTCCATGGAAGTCTTGGTTAAGTCAAAAGACACTATACCTAACTAAGGCCATAAACCAAAACCTTATTAAATCTAGTCTGACTATTCTTATCAACCAAAAACCCAAATTCCATCTTAAGGCCCAAAATAATGAAATCCAAAATATGGCAAATATCTACAAAAGCCTACCCTAAATATAGCTCATTAAAACCCATCAAAAATCCTCTATTATGCAATAGCCCATTTCTTGGCCCAAATCATTTATCACCCTTAAAGTCACCCATGATATTAAAACAACATATGAGCTCTTTCCTTTTCTTTTCTTTCTCATTTCTTTTACTGGCCTTAAAGCTCGGCCTGGCCTACACCCAACTATTTCCTACTATTGCTGCATTCTATTCTTTCTGTCTTTTTCTTCATACTGACCCATCTATTGGGCTGGCCAAATCTAGCCCACAATCACTACTAACCTAACTATCCGTACTCACACACACTCACGCACAACATACTATTAAAACCGTATTACTCAACCTCAATATTTATTCTAACAGCCTAAACAATTTCATGACCAACTGACCTATGGGGCGGCAGGCACAGCTCACATCTATGTTACTATTACTGCTGCTGCTGAGTTATTCCTTTCTTCTTTATACTTCTAGCCATTTCTAGCCCTAAGGCCCACGAATCCTAAACTCAGACCTAGTCCATCTACTCAGCTAACCTTAATACTTAATCCCTACAGCTCACACTTTGCTCTCTCTCTCTCACACACACTCTCTCAGCACACATACATTCTGCCATCAAGAAAAACCCAAGCAAGAACAAGCCCTAAATAACCTGCAGAGCTATTCTCTCTCCCTCTCTGTTACAGAGACAATTCTTTAAACTCTAATCCTCACTCCCTTCCTCGCTCTACAAACCCATACAAACAAAAGAAGAAGAAGAAGGAGACTCATACGAGAAGAAGAAGAAGAAACTGGAGGTAGAGGGAAGATGCTCACCTCTGTTGTGCCAGCGGAGAAGGAGGCGCTCCAATGGCAAACACTCAAGGATGAGTGGCTGATAGAGGAAGAGGCAGATCCGACAGATCCGGGGTCACTAGACGCGGAGGACGGCTATCGGCGACGGCTTGGACCTGATGATGAAAAAGGCTTGGACCTGATGATGAAAAAGGAGATAAGAAGAGAAGAAGTTGAAGAAGAAGAACGAATACGAAGAAAAAGGAGGAGAATGGAGAGAGGCTTACCATGGAAGGGCGATGCTCATCCATGACGCGACGGAGCGGCATCCGGTGAAGCAGATCTGAGTGCTGTGGTGATGGCACGGCGCTCGAGGCACAGTGCATGGCTCAAAGTAGTGCACACAGCTCGAGTGCACACTGACCGAAGCAGGATGCTCTGCTCGAAACATAGGTTCGCGGCTCGAGGATCTGAATGGCAAAGGAGGCTGCGACGGACGGAGGCGAGGACGGGGCGGCAGATGGCTGGAAATAGCGACGTGGAGGAGATCGATCCAGATCTGGAGGTGATGGCTTGATTCTACTACGACGAAGACGAGAAGATTCCGACAAACTCCAGTCAGCGAATTGGATACGACAGCTCAAGGCTGAGGCTCGGTGGCGGACTCGTTAGTCGTGCTGGACACCTGGCAGAAGGCGACACGATAGGGTATAGAAGTTAGGGTTGTGTCTGTGATGTGTTTGACTAGAGTCTGTAATGGATCTGGTGTTGTATCATGGGTTGCAGGACACAAGATGTGAGAAACTGGATTGTAACTGTGTATAGGTGGTGTGGACACAGGAATGGGGTTTACATTGATATGTCCAGAGGGTTGACACGAAGAATGTATATGTAACAGCTAGGAAAAGAATGAAATACAATGGACACAAGGGCACAACTGGACACGGGAATTAGGAGTAGGTAATTAAGCTGGAATGATTAGTGCTAATGAAAATAGGTGGTATTTATAGGAGAATGAAACTTTGGATCTAAGTTTGGTAGTTAGGAGTTAGTTAGGAATTAGTTACAAGTTAGTTAGAAAAGTAGTTGGAGAAAGTTTCTAGATTAATTAATTAATCAGCAATTAATTAATTCTAGAATATTCTCTCCCAAATGCTTTTCTCTAAATTTCTATGTTGCCACTATTCCATAACTACCAAATGGGTCATGCCATTTCCAAAGTAGAAAATTAGAATAATTCAAGTGAGATAAAATCATAATTAATTATTCCATAAATAATAGCTAATTACCTAGTAGATAATCAAAGCTCAAATAGATTTAAATAAAATATTTTAATAACCCCAAATAAATTTTTAATAAAATATTCTAAAAATAATAAAATATTCTAAATCTTAAATTTCGAAAAAGTGAGATTACAAATCTATCCACCTTAGAAAAATTTCGTCCTTGAAATTTCAAATGACATGATTGGATAAAATGGCATGATAAAATCAACTAGGCATGTTCTTGAATAGAAAAGAACCTACTTGCACGACTAGGCACAATTAGAAATAATCAAAGACAGAAATTCAAAAGTGACACGATAATGATCAAAAGTTAGGCACGAAATGATGTTGTATCGGTCAGAAAATTTAGTCAAAATAGTATAGTCATGACTGTGTCATGGTCAAGGATAGACATAAACACCTGACCAACTATTGGAAATAACTAAGGAATATCAGAATTACGATCAATGAAATCATTTAGTTATGATCAAGTAATTTAGGCACGATAAAATTCAAATCATTATGAATACGATCAAAATCATTTTTGGGATGATATAGTCACTGACTAGTAGAATCAAAAATTATCTAGGCAGGATTGCGATAAAATCAAAATTTAGGCACGATTGAAAAAGGTCAAAAATAGTATAGTCACGGTCAAATTAGAGTCTAAGCATAATTAAGATATACTCATGATCATAACCATTTAGGGACGATCAAAGATAAAATCAAATTTATTTTAGGCACGATCCGAAACAAAATTGCAGTCATGGTAACATATAGAATCTAAGTCACCTAGGCATAATCAGAATATAGACATGATTAAAAATGATCAAAATTAATTATTCACGAATAAAGTCAAATTTAAGGAAAGTCGTGATGAGGGTATAGTAATGGTCTAGGTCAAAGCTAGAAATGATTAACTATGAAAATGATTGGGTCGGCATGACTACTATCATCTAGATAAGGTAGAAAGAAATTATTAGTCACGAACAGAATCAATTAGTCGTAGTTAGGTACCATAGCTTAGGCACGTTCAGAACGAATTATTTTCTATGGTCAAATACAAAATCTAAAATATATATACAACCTAAAGTTAATGTTCTGGAGACAAATCTGGTCATAACTAAGCTATGTAAACTAGGCAACTATCTAAAATATAGGTAAGCTATTCTGCTGAAGGATATACTCATGTGTACCATAATTGGTAGGGCACATATTCTCTAACTCATCAGCTGAAACTAATATCCAGTCAAGATTAGAGAAAGTACAGATATGATACACTATTCATAACATGATAGAATATATATAACGATTAAATAGAATATGTGAAACACAATAAACTGGGAAGACATAAATCATGGTACAACAAGTGGAAGTAAACAGTAGACTAGGGATCATAAGAAGACAATAAGGAAAGAAAACAATAATTATAAGTAAAGGCGGCACGTGAAAGGAAAATATATGAAAGAAAATAAAACTATCAACAACTTCGTGTTTGGAAATACCACATTCGATATGTGATCGACTGTGCATGATCCAGATATTATCCACAGTCTACTTTATCTATGGTCTATCACAGTCTACATTAATCACAGAATATGGTTTTGATCAATATATACTAAGGTATTTCTACCCCTCGCCTAACTACTAATCACGGATTCAAGTTACGACATGACATGTAACATGATAAACACGATAATCATGATAATCAAGATAATCACAGAGATCACAAAACATGATAATCATGAACAAAATTCGCAAACACTAATCACGTGTAACAAGAGTGACATGAAACAGAAAATGCATATCTAAATCATGAAATAGAAAAACTATCAGGAGAAAGTAATCATTGCAAGTACTTCCATGTGATCCCGAGCTGAAATATAGATTAAATCGGTGTCCATGACAATGTCCCATGAACCTATATACATCCAATCAATATTTGCTTTTAAATCTAAACACCTAGTCTACTTCTAGGCTCTATTTTTAATATCTCAGCCATCCTAGTATGTAGGCTACTACCCATGCCCATACCATGCATCCTATCTCACTTATATATATAAATATGCATATAGATATCTACCCTCGCCTCTACATGCCTCACATGCATCTAGGACATAATAACTATATGATACCTATATAAAATACCTATATGATATTGTACCCTTGCTACCCTATGCATACCCATGTACCCCTATCTGCATGTATAGCTCTAGTCTATATCTATAGGAATACCTTATTTATATCACAACCCTTATGAGATATGTAACACCCAGTTTTCCAAATGAGGGTAATTTTTTAATTTTATAATTTTGATTAATCGATAATAGGATTTAACTCATGTTGTGATTTTTGGTAATTTTTTTTAATCAATTTAAAACTATTTAAAATGTTGAATTGTGATTTTGATGGTTAACTAGTTAATCCCTAGTTTTGCTAAGCTTAGAGACTAACCATGACCATGGGGACCTAACCATGTGATTAGAATAACTATTTACAACTTTTTAGGCTAAGGGTATTTTGGTTATTTTGTGATTTTTGAATTATTTAGGATTTTGATTAATTGGTGAATTTTAGATTATTTTAATAATATTTAAATTGATGTATTATGATTTTGGTCATTTTTCATATTTTAATATTTTGGGAAAATTTTATATTTTTAATATTGTTTTTATTGGATTTGTTTAGTCGGGTTTGAGTTTCGTCTCGTTCTGACTTGTATTGTGACCCGGGTAGCTTGAACTCTAGATGGAACCCAATATTAAGTTAAGCATGGCTCACAAGACCCAACATTAAATTAGTTAATTAAACTAGTTTTTATCATGTTAGAATGGTTAAGTTAGAGACTCAAAACTAGATCATTTTGACCCCAATCTTGAACCTAGTCTAGACTTAACCATATGAGACTAGAGAGGGGCAATTAGGATATTTCCCATTAGCCCTAATGGACTCTTTATGGTAGCCACGTTTAGGAGAGAATGATTCATTTCATTCATTACAATCTTGCCTCTTTTATTTTCCTTTTGTTCTTCCCCAATTTTAGAGAGCCTTCCCATTGATTTGATCTCCAAATCAAATCATTCCTTCACCAAACCTTCCCTCAATCATTCCCATTCTCCAAGGGAAGGGTGCTACCAAGGATTGGAAGAGGAGTGCAAGGAGGAGTGTCCACTTTGAGGGATCTTCGTATCGGAGCCGTGTCCTATAAAGGATTTTATTGGGATTCCACTCCCAATAGGTAAAATCCATCCTCTAAATCGATTTCCTTTGCATATAAATTAGTTTTGAATCCGTAGGATGCATCTTCATGGATGTGTCCCATTTAGATTCAAATTTGAGGCCATTTGGAGCTCTCTTGAGGATTTTAGATATGTGTCTTGTGTCATACTTGATAGATCCCAAATTAGGACACCCCATGTGTATGTATGTATGATAATAGTTTAAATAGATATTTAAATTTAGTTTTATAATGGTTAGAGAGTGGATTGATCTTAGTTAGGATGTTTAGAATGAGTTTCATTTGGATACCTATGTTTGTATCCAAATATCTTGGCCTATATGTGTTCTTTTGTCAAATCCGTCATAATTTTTATCCACGTTTTTATTAACCAAAGCAACTTAGAAATGTCATAACTTTTATCTTAGAACTCCTATTTATCTTCCGTTTTTTTAAAAGAACCATATCGAAGTTAGCTTTCCAAATATATATTTTAATAAGCCAAATTCTTTCTGTAACTTTCTGTAGAATTATTTGAGTGTCAGCTGTACGAAAAATGAACGTGTTTCGGTATTTTCGCGATTCCGGGAGCTTCCGGACACAAAAATACGATCCGTTTAAAGTTTCGGAAAGCTAACAGAAACGGCTATGACATACTTTAATCCTAGAATTTAGTGAATGCCCAATTGGTACAGTATTTGTTTTAAGTAGAAGAGTGACTATACGATATATGCATTTTGTGTAACCTATAAGCCTATGTAGTATGGATATTAAATGAATATAGAGTATGTAATGCATGATATGTTAGATGAATGAAATAGTATATATATGATATATATTCTCTTTACATTAATGTATATATATGGTTGAATACAAGCATGTAGGAATACAATTAATATAATGCATATAAGCAATGCATGAATGAAAGAATGATATACAATGTATGCATGAAAGTATATAATGAATGCTAGATATGAATGTAAGATATATATGTAATGATAGATATGAATGCATAATGTATAAATATTGTAATGTAATATATGATGATAACATGTATGGTAATGTAGAGTATATGATGCAAGCATGAATGAATGGAGGAAATACATGTATATAGGTAATATAGAATGTAATATATGAAAGGAATGAATGATAATATATAACATGATATGTAAGGTAATGCAAGGTATGAAATATATGATGTGTGCATGTTTGTATGTCTCTATGTTAATGTATGAAATGATATGAATATACAATGTATGCATATGTATAAAACATGTAGGTAATCCATAGATGCATGAATGAAATGAATGTTTGCAATATGTTAATATAAATACAAGTATCTAATATGCATGAATGTAAGTATAATATAATACAAGTATACATGTATGTATCATGTAAATGTAATATACATGATATGTATGTATGCATGTATACAAGATAAGTATGTATGTATGTATTTCTATAAACTGAGTTAACCTATAACCTTTTACACACATGCATTCATACACCCTTCGACATCATGTATCCCATGTCACATACAACTACCTATCACTAAATTTTAGAACATTAACACATATCCTTTCACACGCATGCCACACATACTCACATACTCTTTTACCTCTCTTTCTCTCTCTCTATATATATGTATGTGCCTATATATATAGCTTTCCTATATATATCTATGTATATGAATATGTGAATAGTGATGCATATATATATATATATATATATATATATATATATATATATATATATATATATATATATATATATATATGTGGGATGTACATATAGGTAGCCTATATGTTATGAGTGTACTACAATATATTAGATATATATATTGTTATGTGTATATGTGTTTGTGGTTTGGCTTAGGTTTGACCTAGTTGACATAGTTTGACTAGTCTAGTTGACTAGAGTTGACCAAAGGTTGACTTTAGCCTAGATTGACCCCAAACTTCATGTAGATGCATTGTAGCAGTCTATTTCCTTATTTTAGACTTGTTGTGACTTGTACTGTTCTATAGGAGACAGATACCACTCCTCGGACAGTATATTATCATCGGACATTCAGGATACCAGGCGAGTACATTCTCTGATTATTTTATATCCTGCTTAGAATTATTTTCCTGGTTTAAATTACTTTACTTGATACTGTCACGTTGGTCACACGAATTGATACTATATGGATCCCTTCTTGAGATATTATCCTTCAGGAGCATCGGATATTACATGTTCTGTGCGTTTCACTTACATTGTGTATCATTATGCTTCTTGGTTCATTGATCACTTGTGATATGTACTCTCATGATCACAGAGTCTCCTTGAATATCCCATTTATGGGCATTTCTAGAATCACCCATTTATGGGCATCCATGTATCACCCCTTGTGGGCCATTGCATGGAATCATAACATAACCTGGCTGGATCCTTGTGTATTGATTGGGGATACGGGAGAGTAGAAGTTGTCACGCCCCAGAACCAGAATACTGGAGAGCGGGGGCAGACATAGCCAGCTACGTATATTGAAGTGCAACCCACCTCGCTATACGGTCACGGCTGTCTAGATACATGAGGGTTTACTACAAGCCAACAGTCTCCTATGGTCATGAACAAGCCTAGTGTCTCAATCACAAGCAAGTAAGTAAATGTTACAAGATGTATGATCATTAAATATACAATAATAAGGCGTCCCAAATATTACATATTCAGCTGATCATGAAGCTAGTCATACAAAATGTCAGGACTAGCGAGAGTTTAGTCATACATGATCAACCCTAGGATTTGTCAATCATGTTACAGCCCGTAGGCAGACAGTAAGTAAGTGCAATCGAGCTAAACAGGTGCTCGTCGGCTAAATGCCTCAAAAGAATATTTCACAATAGAGCGGGAGAGCCAAAAATAAACCCACTCGTTGCCAGGGTTCCGTCTAGTGGTCACCATCTGGCTGGAAGGCCGGTAGATCCTCTGGAGCTGCTCCGAAATCTGGCTATACAAAACCAGCTGGGTCAGACCCCAGAAAGAGCAAGTGCCACAAAGGAGGCTTCACTTAAGAACTAAAACCAGCAATCAGCACAGGAATATAAATAATATAATAAAAGACAGAAAATATAAATAACTGGTGAAAACTGGAAATAAGAAAAACATGCCAGAATGATATACGACGAGATAACCATGGAACTATTCAGATAGCTAGGTTACAACCCGTAAACCAAACAAGGACCGGGGTTGTAACCCTTCGTTTGAACGGAGCTTGGTTTCTCACCATTTATCGAGAAAATAAATACAAGCATGCTGGTCATGTAACAGTCTGGAACAAGATCAGGGCAAGACTAGACTTGTTAGACTTCATCCAATCATTTCACGGCCAAGCAAGACCTACGGCTTGATACTTTAACTAACTAGGGTTATCACAGTCCTAGTTACTAACAAGATGCAGCGAGATTGTTCCACAGCCACAAGCCCTGCAGACCATCCAGGTTACCCAGGTCGAAAGATTAGGGTTGAATTCAGGTGGGTACACCGTCCAGGAAACGCATGTACCCTTAGGTAGCTTGAAGGGTGTAACACATGACAGTGTGCTGGAAATGTGCCCTACTCGACGGCAGGCTACAGATCCCAGGCGCGCCCAGGTAACGGGATTGCCTGTAGCTGGGAAATCTCTTCATGACTAATACATTAATCTAGTTATTAGCCTTAGTCCATTTCAATAGGTACTCTTGACCGTGGTACTCAGGAGCCCCATCCTAGACATGATGCAAGACAGAACTGGATTATTTGTACAAGCACAATCACCCACGGTGTCCAGGTTAAGTTATACAGGTCATGTCATGTCAGGTAGCCGTCGCAACAGCTATTCAAGATATAACATGTCAAATTATCAGGTCAAGTGTACTAGTCAGGAGTGCGCCACGACGGGCCACTATCCGGTCATGTCAGGTCATTATGTCAGGAGTGCCCCACTACGGGTCACTATCGTGTCATGCTCAGGTATCATTTCCAAACATATCAAGTAAATTCATGATTATCAAGTTCAGGACAAAAGGCGTAAGGATATAAAATGGACGTAAAATATCTAATAAAATATCAAATATACAGGGCTATAGAAGATCCAGGATAAAGAAAATAAAACCAAATCTGACACGCTAACATGAGACCAAGTCAGCCAAAGGCCATACGCTCAGTGCAAGCTGTGCTCAGTTCAAGCCTACGCTCCCAAAAGGCAGCGTATGGGGGTCACAAAGCTCTCGGGTTGAACCAGGGTGACAAGATAGACAAGCGCACGCTCAAGCTAGCGTACGCCTTGCTCGCTTAAGCTAGCGTACCAAGGCACGCGTACGCTCAAGCTGGCGTACCAAAGGGTCCGTACACTTCCAATGGGAAGCGTACGCAAGGGTCAGCGTACACAAGGGCGCGCTCGAGCTACAGGTCAGCGTACGCTCAAGCTAGCGTATGCTCAAGACTGCGTATGCTCGAGCTAGCGTATGCTCAAGACAGCTGCCAACAGGCCGCGTATCAAGGTGAGCGTACGCTCACTAAAGAGCAGCGTACGAGGGCTAGCGTACCAAAGGCTAGCGTACGCTCACTAAAGAGCAGCGTACGAAGGCTAGCGTACGCTCGCTAAAGAGCAGCGTACGACTCAGCGGCAAAAGCTAAAAAGCTAGCTCACTGTTCACTGTCTTCTCCAAATGGCAAGAACAGCAAGAACTCTAAAGTTGAATCTAAGCTTCAATTGTCCAAATCTTGGTCAAAACAAGTCCGAATCCAACTTTCCAAAGGTCAAAATTGGGTAGAATAAAATTATCTACAACATGGAACCATAAAAACTTGAAAACAAAGGAGTTTGATAGATCAAAACCACCAAAATCCGAAAATACTAAATTGTAGATCTACAAGAATCAAAGCCTCAAAATGGAAAATGACAAGTTCTAATGTGTCTTAGAATCATGAGAAGAAGCTAATAGAACCATAAAAATGAGTTCTCTTATGGAAGCAAGTTGCACTTGCCTAAGGGTTGGGGAGTTGTGGAGAGGAAGGAAGAAGAAGAAGAAGAAATAAATGAGAGTTATGGAGGAGAGAGAAGGTTGGTGGGGAAATAAATATCATGGGTTGGTGGTAGGTAGGGGGCTTACCTTGGTCCATGATGAACCAAGCATTGGGCCGGCCGAACCAAGCCAACCCAAACCGAGAGCAACCCAAGCCAAGAAATAAACAAGGAAAAATACAAGAAAATACGTACACGTATCTCCAGAATACGTAATACGAACACAGGCATTACAACTCTACCCACCTTAAAAGAATTCCGTCCTCGGAATTTAATCAAGGGGCTAGAGGGGCAAGAACAAGCTACACTAATAACAAACAAGCTATACTAGGCAATCAATCAATCATGCAAGCAAGGAATCGAAGGCATGAGGCATAAGAAAGATATTATACCTCACGAGTCAAACAAGTCGGGATATCGTGATCGGATATCATCCTCACGCTCCCACGTTGACTCCCCCAAAGAGTGATGACCCCAAGCAACTCGGACTAACTTGATAGTCTTGTTCTTGAGGATCTTCTCTCTCCGGTCCAATATAGACACGGGCCTCTCCTCATACGAAAGGTTGGTACCAACAACCAATTCCGAATGATCCAGGATGTGGCTCGGGTCCGGGATGTACCGTCGTAATTGGGATACATGGAACACGTCATGCACCTCGCTTAGCGACGGCAGAAGAGCGAGACGATAGGATACATCTCCTACTCGCTCCAGAATGTCGAACGGTCCTATATACCTAGGACTAAGCTTGCCCCGTACGCCGAAACGAATGACGCCACGGTTAGGCGAAATTCTCAGGAATACATGATCGCCGACTGAAAACTCGAGAGGACGCCGATGAGAATCGGCCCAATGGCGCTGACGATCTTGGACAACTCGAAGGTGATCTCTGACTCGCCTGACTACTTCAACTGTCTGGGCAATCATCTCTGGACCGAGCATCTGTCTCTCTCCAACATCATCCCAAGCTAACGGGGATCTGCACTTCCTACCATACAGTGCCTCGAACGGTGCCATCTGGATACTGGCCTGGAAACTGTTATTGTACGAAAATTCTACCAGGTGCAAGTGATCTTCCCATGAACCACCGAAGTCAAGTGTGCAAGACCGCAACATGTCTTCAAGAGTCTGGATCGTGCGTTCCGACTGGCCATCTGTCTGCGGGTGATATGCTGAGCTAAACTGGAGGTGAGTCCCCAAACTCTCTTGCAAGCTACGCCAAAAGTGCGACGTAAATCTTGAATCTCGATCCGAAGTGATACTGACAGGAACACTGTGCAATCTGACAATATGCCTGAGGTACATCTCTGCTAACTGAGCCGTCGACTGACCAACTCTGAATGGAAGAAAGTGAGCCACTTTCGTGAGCCTGTCAACTATAACCCAGATAGCATCTCTACCAGCTGGGGATCTAGGTAATCCAGTCACGAAATCCATGGTCACATGCTCCCACTTCCATTCTGGAATCGGTAAGGGCTGAAGAAGTCCAGCCGGTCTCTGATGTTCGGCTTTAACTTGTTGGCAAACCAAACACCGAGAGACAAACCGAGCTATCTCTCGCTTCATGCCATTCCACCAGAAATGCTGCCGGATATCACGGTACATCTTCGTGCTGCCGGGATGGATGGAATACTGCGAACTGTGCGCTTCTGACATGATCTCCTGCTGGATATCTCCGCTGGGTACACAAAGACGCTTACCATGTCGAAGTGTACCATCCTCATGAATGAATAACTCTGGTCTTCGTCCTGCCTCACACTCTGCTCTGAGTCGCTGAAGCTTGAAATCTGCCGACTGCGCCATCCGGATCCTCTCGACTATAGTGGACTGAACTTGCATACTGGCCATCAATGTTATACTGGAAGGGAGAACAACTTCTATACCCATCTTCTGAAGATCTGCTAACAGCTCTGGTTGCGCTGTTAGGAAATAAACTCCGGCTCTTCTGCTCAATGCATCTGCTACAACGTTAGCCTTCCCAGGATGATACTGCAGGTTGACATCATAATCCACAAGAAGCTCCAGCCACCTTCTCTGACGCATGTTAAGATCCTTCTGGGTGAAAATATACTTCAGGCTCTTGTGGTCGGTGAAAATCTCTATCCTATCTCCGTACAAATAGTGCCTCCACAACTTAAGTGCAAACACTACTGCTGCCAGCTCCAAGTCATGGGTTGGGTAATTCCTCTCATGATCACGAAGTTGTCGTGATGCATAAGCTATTACCTTCCCATGCTGCATCAGAACACATCCTAAACCTCTGCCTGAAGCATCACAGTACACTAAGAATCCTCCGGTTCCATCGGGAAGCGTGAGAATGGGAGCTGTTATCAAGCCTCGCTTCAACTGCTCAAAAGAACTCTGACACTCTGCTGTCCAAGCAAACTGCGCATCCTTGCGGGTCAACTGCGTCAATGGCGCTGATATCCGAGCAAAATCCGAAACAAATCGCCGGTAATAACCGGCCAATCCAAGGAAACTACGAACTTCTGCAACCGTGCTGGGCACTGGCCATGACTCAATAGCCACAATCTTCTGGGGGTCCACTTCTACTCCTCCTCTGGTGATGATATGACCCAAGTACGAAATGCGATCGAGCCAGAACTCGTATTTACTGATCTTGGCATATAACTGGTGCTCCCTGAGAGTCTGAAGAACCACACGAAGATGTTGCTCATGCTCCGCCTCACTCTTGCTGTAGACCAGGATGTCATCCAAGAATACGATCACAAACTGATCCAAATAAGGCATGAAGATGCGATTCATGAGGTCCATGAATACTGCCGGCGCATTGGTTGCTCCAAAAGGCATAACAAGGAACTCCCAATGCCCATATCTCGATCTAAAAGCTGTCTTCGGGATGTCCTGCTCTCTGACTCTGATCTGATGATAACCTGAGCGCAAATCAATCTTCGAAAATACTGAAGCCCCCTTGAGTTGATCAAACAAGTCATCTATCCTCGGAAGAGGGTATCTGTTCTTGATTGTCACTGAGTTCAAGGTACGATAATCAACACATAACCTGGACGTACCATCCTTCTTTTTCACAAGAAGCATCGGGGCTCCCCAAGGCGATCCACTAGCACGAATGAATCCCTTGGTTCTAAGCTCTTCAATCATCTTATACAATATCTCCAATTCTGACGGTGCCATCCTGTAGACTCTCTCTGACACTGGGGCTGTCCCGGGAATCAAGTCTATAGTGAACTCGATCTCCCGCTCCGGAGGCATACCTGGAAGCTCTTCTGGGAAAATATCTGGGAACTCATCCACTATCCTGGGCAACTGCACTGCTGCTACTGCCATCCGTAATACTGGAGGAGAAGGCTCAACTTCGCCTCGGGAGAAAGAAAACTCTGGCTCTCCTGGAATGCTAAAAACAACCCTACCAATATGGCAGTCTATCCTAGCATACTGATTCCTCAACCAATCCATCCCTAAGACCACATCATAATCGGCCATCGGGAACTCAATCAATCTAGCGGGGAACTCTCTACCGCTAACTACGATCCGACACGAGGAAAACACTCTATCTACTCCCACAAGTCCGTTACCAGTAAGTATATTGAGCCTTACTGATAATGACTCGGGCTCCAATCCTACCCGTGTCGCGAATCGTACAGACATAAAAGAATGCGATGCACCAGAATCAAATAAAGCTGAAGCTGGAAAGGAGTTGACGAGAATAGTACCTGCCACTACCTCTCCTGGTGCCAATCCTTCCTCCATGGTCATCACCATAGCCTGACCGTGCCCTCGGGGTGCTGGTCCCCTCTGCTGGAATCCTCGCTGCCTATTCTGACTCAAGGCCTGGGCTTGAGTATACTGCTGGGGGTTCTGCTGCTGGAACACTTGGGTCTGAGGCGGCAAGGGCCTCATCAATGGATACTGCTGCTGCTGCTGGACCGGAGCTGGTCCCCTCACCGAAGAGCTAGAAAGGTTGGACGATGATGAACCACCCCTATTCGGGCAGGATCCAACCCTATGGTCTGGTGCTCCACAAACTAGGCACAATCCCTGTGCCCTGCGACATTCTGTCACCACATGGCCTGGCTTCCCACAATGAGAATAACCCACTGCGGAAGACTGCTTCTGCTTCTGCTGCTGCTGAGGGTGCGTCGGAGTGGAATGCTGAACCGACGTTACTAAGGCTGCTCGCCTCGGAGTTCCAATAGTCAAAGCCCTGGCTGCCGGGGCTAGTGCTGATGACTGATTAATCTGGCCGTGAGATCTCTTCCGACCTCCGGCCCTATCCACAATCCTCTGGGAGGTATACTCATGCCTCCGAGCTGCTCTTAAGACTGCATCAAAAGTCTGATGCTCAAACTGCTCGACTGCTAACTAAATCTCCAGGTGAAGTCCCTGCTGGAACCGCTGGGCTCGATCATACTCGGTTGCCACCAAGGTGGGAGCAAACCGACTGAGTCTAGAAAACTCGGCCGCATATCCGTCGACCGTCCTGCCACCTTGCTTCAGATTGGTAAACCTCGTCTGCAGATCATACCGAGCCAAGGCATCGAAATACTTGGTCTGGAATCTCTCTCTGAATACTGCCCATAGAATGGGTGCTGCTAACCCAACTGCCTGTGCTGCCCACCAGCTGCGGGCAAGATCTAATAGCTGCAGGCGCACAACTGCCACCTTCTCATTCTCTGGAGTCTTGGCTGCTTCTAGAACCACCTCTGTGTCCTGAAGCTAAGCATCTGCGGCGATAGCATCTTCACTACCGTCAAAGAAGGGAGGGTTCAAGCGCTTGAAGCTGTTGGCCGCGCTGTTACCCTGATGACCACCCCGGGTCAATGCATCCGCCACTGCCTGTTGCAAGACATCTCCTCTACGATCTTGGGAAGCTATCAAGGTCCTGACGAGTCCTACCAAAGTGCCCTCATCAGGCTCTACAGGCTGAACTGGCTGGACTGGTGGCTCTCTGCCAGAAGGCACGACTCTGGAGGCTACTCCGGAGTGCTGGGCTTGATCTCCAGGTTGCTACTGGTCCGTGGGAGGTGCTCCTCCTTGCTGGTCGGCCGGGTCAGGTACTATGCCACTGAAAAAGACGACATAGGGAACAATAAGGAAGGACCAGGACAGATCAACGATACAAGCATATGATCAGGACAAAAATCCAGGAATTCAGAAGATATGAGCAGAGATCAAGGACGAATACTGATTGAGACATCTATTCGGTAAACCCTCACATATCTTGATTTACAAGACCTGTATGGGCCACCACTTAAACCATGTCACGCCCCAGAACCAGAATACTGGAGAGCGGGGGCAGACATAGCCAGCTACGTATATTGAAGTGCAACCCACCTCGCTATACGGTCACGGCTGTCTAGATACATGAGGGTTTACTACAAGCCAACAGTCTCCTATGGTCATGAACAAGCCTAGTGTCTCAATCACAAGCAAGTAAGTAAATGTTACAAGATGTATGATCATTAAATATACAATAACAAGGCGTCCCAAATATTACATATTCAGCTGATCATGAAGCTAGTCATACAAAATGTCAGGACTAGCGAGAGTTTAGTCATACATGATCAACCCTAGGATTTGTCAATCATGTTACAGCCCGTAGGCAGACAGTAAGTAAGTGCAATCGAGCTAAGCAGGTGCTCGTCGGCTAAATGCCTCAAAAGAATATTTCACAATAGAGCGGGAGAGCCAAAAATAAACCCACTCGTTGCCAGGGTTCCGTCTAGTGGTCACCATCTGGCTGGAAGGCCGGTAGATCCTGTTGACACAAAGTCACAGTCAACCAGATATTGACTACATTGACTAAATAATATCTGTATAAAATCAATACGACACACGACGTCTGCATTCAGTTCAGGACAAACGACGGCTCAGCTTCCGATCTCAGTGTATTTTCGAGTCTGTACTTTTGCATTTTATTGAGTCTAGAAGTATGTACTCTGAGTAATGCTGAGCTCTTGGAACTTAGTTTATAAGCCTACCCAAAATCCCAAAGCTCCACCAAAACAAAATTGCCCACAAGTCCCTTTTGTTCCACTCTGTGCTCTGGAGACAGAGTTCGGGCCGAACTCTGCCTCCACACAGAGTTCGGGCCGAACTCTGTCTCCTAAAAATCAGGAACCCTAATTTTAGGGTTAGCTGGATTGCTAGCTGTCCAACGGCCAAATTTTTGAATTTCCCTAACCGAATTCTGGCCGAATTCTGCCTCAAAAATCAGTATAAATAGGGCATGAATTCTCTCATTTTCATTCACTTAATCTTCTCTTCTCTTCTCTCATACAAGCTCAATAAGCCATACCCTTCCCATCTACTAGCCACAAGCCTCCTAAGTCTCGAGTGCTCAGCATCTCTCAGTTAGGAATCTTGTGCAAGAGTGAAGAAGTCGCTTGGACAATTCCAAGCAAATCGCCACTGCGATTCTCTGTAAGAAGTTGACGTGCTCTTCTGAAGTAAAGGCACGGGTTGTAACTACTATTTCACAAATAGTGGATTTAATCCTGAGCTAGAGTTCTCAGGCCTGGACTAGTCCTCCACGAGGGAAACCAGGTTAAAATCGCCGTGTTTGCGTATGCTCTCTTGTTTCTCTTTTATATTCCGCATTCTACTCTGATTATTCATTGTTAGTGAAAGAGTTATTTTTTAATTGGTTATTTTTATATAAACTCTATTCACCCCCCCTCTAGAGTTGCCAAACTGTTCTTCAATTGGTATCAGAGCTCTGTTCTCTTTATAAGGATTAACATCCTAAGAGCTGATCCATGGCAACCACACAATCCTTGATCTCCAATCATGGTGAAGGTCAGTCCACTCATAGGCCTCCCCTATTTGATGGGACTAACTATACATATTGGAAAACAAGGATGAGTTTTTATCTGAAGTCTCTAGACTTTGACCTGTGGACTGTCGTAACTGATGGTTACAAAAAGCCCGCCAGAATAGTTGTCGATGGTGACCTCATTGAGAAACCACACGACAAATATTCTGTCGAGGAGAAGAAACAGGCAAGTCTAGATGCTAGGGCTATTAATGCTTTATTCTGTGCTATAGACAGGAACGAGTTTAACAGGGTCTCTACATGCACCACTGCTCATGAAGTATGGAGACTTCTAGAAGTGACGCATGAAGGAACCACTCAAGTCAAGGAATCAAAAATAAGCCGCCTCACTCAAGAGTACGAAGCCTTCAAGATGAAGCCAAATGAGACGATCACTCAAATGTTTACAAGATTCCTCGACATCATCAATCCGTTATCCTCGCTTGGTAAGCAGTACTCAAACCATGAAAAGATCCGCAAGCTACTCAGAGGGTTACCAAAGATTTGGAACCCTAAGGTGACAGCCATCATAGAAGGGAACGATCTCACAACTATGTCTATGGAAACTTTGATGGGCAAGCTCATGACTCACGAGCTTGACCTCAAGGACTTTGAAGAGCCTGCTCCAAAGACTAGGGAGATCGCACTCAAAGCTCATCGACGAAAGGTTGATCACGATGAGACTGAAGATGATAACTCAGATGATGAAGACCAAGCTCTCATGGTACGTAACTTCAAGAAATTCCTTCGCTTTAATCAAAGAAAGAAGGAACCACAAGAAGACGATGAAGAAGAGCCAACCTGCTATGGTTGCAAAAAGACTGGACACGTCAGGAGAGACTGTCCACTCTTAAAGAAGAGCAACCGGTATGAAAAGCCCTACAAGAAGAACTCGTCGAAAAGATATGCCAACACAAGCATTTGGCATGAAAGCGAAGCAAGTGACTCCGAGGAAGAAAAGAAATCTCCTCAAGACAAAGCAAATGTGTGCCTCATGGCAAATTCCACCAAGGTATCAAACGAAACTTTAGATGACTTCTCTTTTGATGAACTTGGCGATGCTTTCACTGATTTACTTGATGATCACAAAAAGGTCATCGGTAAATACAAGCATGCCAAGGACAAAATCAAAAGTCTTGAAGACAAGATACAAAGTATGTCTTCACTTCTTGATAATGTTAGAGACACTTCTTCCACTGATGCCACAAATGAAGTATCGAAGCTTAAAATAAGCTTACACGATGCTGAAACACGTATTGAGCAACAAGCTCAAGAGATCACTACTCTTAACACGTTGCTTGCTGAAGAAAAGAGTAGACACAAAATCTCTATGACTAAGATATATGATTTGAATACTAAAGTTGATGAATTGCAAGCTGTTTCTAAAAGATTAGAAACTAAATTGGGAAAACAGGTTGCTCAACCTCAAACCCAATCACATGGGCACAACACCACTCATGCTAGTCAATCTCATCATTCTCATAAAACACATAACCATGCTTTTATGTACACAAACTTTCAATCACGTGCACGTAAGAATACTCCTCATACACATCATACTGCACAAAGACACAGCCAATATCACTCCACATATAGACATCATACCATGCCACATCAACATGCCATGCCACGTAGACAAAATCATCATGATATATCACATAGGCAAAATCATCATGTCATGCCACAACATCACACTATGCCATATAGACATTTTCAGCATGCCACTCCTCATAGACAATATTATCATGCTATGCCACATAGACATCATGACCATACCACTCACTCTATGCATAGTCATCATTACCATGCTAACTCTTCACATCATCCTCATCCTGGTACTTATAGATATCATTCACATGCTCCCAGTATAAATAAAAATACTATCTGTACCTACTGTGGATCACATGGACACATCTCACCACAGTGTAGAGTTAGAAGACTTGTAGACAAGAAAGTATATGCATGGTTTCCGAAGACTAACTTTTCAGGACCCTCAAGAAACTGGGTACCAAAGGTCACATCTACTCTTGATGTAGGTGGACCTTCCCTCTTCAACTGAAAGTAAGTGGATTCTCGATAGTGGATGCTCGCGACATATGACGGGAGACGCAAATCTTTTTGCATCACTATCGATGAAAAGAGAAGGATACGTATCCTTCGGTAACAATCTCAGAGGGCACATAATAGGTAACGGTATCATTGGTCATCCTCCTTCTCCTGTCATAAAGGATGTCTGCCTGGTGACCGAGTTAAAGCATAACCTGCTCAGCATTAGCCATCTTGCTGATCATGGATATGATATTAACTTTGGACAAAACTGTTGCTATATCTATGATAGGTCAACAGGAGACATTGTTTTTGAAGGGAAAAGAGAGGACAATATCTATATTTTCTATCTCTCTATAAATACTAACCATGCAGGTAGATGTTTATATGCCCACAAAGACGAACGACTACTATGGCACCAGCGTCTTGGTCACGCTAATATGGATACTATATCCAGACTATCGACCAAGAAGCTAGTAAGAGGATTGCCAGAAATCACATTCAAAAAGGACACGGTATGTGCAGAATGTGAACTAAACAAAGCCACAAAATCCTCATTTCATTCCATTAACTCTGTAAGTACCACTAGACCTCTGCAATTACTTCATATGGATTTATTTGGGCCTAGTAGAATAGCTAGTCTTGGTGGCAAGCTATATGCTTTTGTGATTATTGATGATTTTTCAAGATTTACTTGGGTTTTCTTTCTCGCTAATAAAAGCGAAGCTATTTCTGTTTTCAAAATCTTTGTAAAGAAAGTTCAAAACGAAAAAGGCTACATGATTACTCGAATCCGAAGTGATCATGGAGGCGAATTCGTAAATTCTGATTTTGAAAATTTTTGTAAAACAAATGGTTTTGATCATGAATTTTCTTGTCCGAGAACTCCTCAACAAAATGGTGTTGTGGAGCGGAAGAATAGGACTCTTGGCGATATGGCTAGAGTCATGTTGAATAAATTTTCTCTTCCGAAATATTTTTGGGCTGAGGCTGTAAGTACAGCATGCCACATTTTGAATAGGGTGCTTATTCGTCCCATTACGAAGAAAACACCCTATGAGCTTTGGTTTGGGAGAACCCCAAATGTTTCCTATTTTAAAGTTTTTGGCTGCAGATGTTTTATCCTTAACACCAAAGACAACTTAGGCAAATTTGATGCCAAAGCTGACGATGGTATCTTTCTTGGGTATGCCGCCAAGAGTAAGGGATATAGAGTTTTCAATAAACGCTCACTTATTGTGGAAGAGTCAACTAATGTGACTTTTGATGAAGATAACAGTGCAGCAAATACTCTTGATGATGATGTTGAGCCATCAACTTCCACTCCAATGAATACTCCTACCAAAACTAATTCTCTGGATGGTTTGCCTAAGAAATTTTCTTTCAAACCTTCTCATCCAGAAAATTTAGTCATAGGTGAAGTATCACGTGGAGTTACTACAAGATCATCATTAAGAGACTCTATTGCTAGCACTGCCTTCATTTCACAAGTAGAGCCTAAAAACATTTCTGAAGCTTTTACTGATGAATTTTGGATTTCTGCTATGCAAGAAGAACTCAACCAATTTGAGAGGAGCCAAGTATGGGAACTAGTTCCTAGACCGGCTAATCACTCAATCATTGGTACTAAATGGGTTTTTAGAAACAAAGTAAATAAAGATGGTTCAGTCACACGGAACAAAGCTCGTCTAGTAGCTCAAGGATACAACCAAGAGGAAGGTATCGACTACGATGAGACGTATGCTCCGGTTGCTAGACTAGAATCCATTCGGATGCTTTGTGCTTTTGCCAATCATCAGAACTTTAAATTATTTCAAATGGATGTTAAAAGTGCTTTCTTGAATGGTTTTATTAAGGAGGAAGTTTATGTTAAACAACCCCCTGGCTTTGAAAATCACAAATTTCCCGACCATGTGTTCAAGCTGAAGAAAGCGCTTTATGGCCTTAAACAAGCTCCCAGAGCTTGGTATGAAAGGCTAAGCAGCTTCTTGCTTGAGAAAGGTTTTTCTAAAAGGAAAAATTGACACTACACTATTTATCAAATCTTTCAAAGACACCATTTTATTAATTCAGATTTATGTTGATGATATTATTTTTGGGTCTACTGATGAAACTCTTTGTCAAGAATTTGCCAAGTGTATGCAGACAGAATTTGAGATGAGCATGATGGGAGAGCTCAACTACTTTCTTGGTCTGCAAGTAAAACAACTGGCTAATGGAACCTTCATCTGTCAATCGAAGTACACCAAGGACATGCTGAAGAAGTTCGATCTTGATAGCATCAAACCAATCAGTACGCCTATGGCTACTTCAACCAAACTTGAACCAGATGAGAGCGGCAAACCGGTTGATCAACGTAAGTATCGAGGTATGATAGGCAGCTTACTATATTTGACTGCTAGTCGCCCTGATATTATGGTTAGTGTTTGCCTGTGTGCTAGATATCAAGCAAATCCTAAGGAATCGCACATGACCGCAGTTAAGCGTATCTTTCGATACCTTAAAGGTACGGTTACAGTGGGCCTGTGGTATCCCAAGTCAACATCATTTGACCTCATTGGTTACTCTGATGCTGACTTTGCTGGATGCAAGGTCGACCGTAAAAGTACGAGCGGCACGTGTCATTTGCTAGGAAAGGCTTTAGTCTCATGGTTTAGCAAAAAGCAGAATTCTGTCGCACTATCCACAACAGAGGCTGAATATATAGCAGCTGGGCGTTGTTGTGCACAAATCCTGTGGATGAAGCAAACCCTTGAAGACTACAATTTATCTTTCATGCATATTCCTATATTCTGTGACAATACTAGTGCCATCAATTTAACTAAGAACCCTGTCTGTCACTCACGCACTAAACACATTGAGATCAAACACCACTTTTTGCGTGATCATCAGCAAAATGGCACGATTAACTTAGAATTTATTGACACTGATCATCAGCTAGCAGATTTCTTTACTAAGCCACTATCCGAAGAGCGCTTTAATTTTCTTTGTCGTGAACTTGGAATCTTAGATGAAGCAGTCATAAATTGAAACTCACCTGCGTAAATATCGAGTATATTGTGATTCCTTTACGAAGAATTTGGTATGGGTACAAGCCGAAAGGGCCCTTCTGACAACAAGGCGTAAAAGCCTAAGCGACACGGTGCACTAGTCTTCAGGACTACCGCTAGCTGGGATCCGGCCCCTGCAGCTAACCCATGGCAAATTTGGACTATTGAACTGCAATATATGTCCTTATTTATTATATGGCTTGTTTCAATTTAATATTGCCTAATTGACTTTTCTAAAAGTTCATTCTACTTTCTGTATACCTCTTATTTGCATTCAACACTCTTTGTTTTCCCCGACTATCATTTTGTTTATTTATTAAACATTTTCTTCCTGACTTTTGCCTATTTTCAGTTCTGGACTATTGAACCAGAACTCGGGCCGAACTCTGCCCCTATCAGAGTTCGGGCCGAGTTCGGTCCCAAGGGTCCAGAATCGGGATCTGTCTCAGCCGTTGGATCAATTCTCATCCAATGGTCATTAAATCACCCGACCTAAGACTAAGACCTATTTTTTTCGGGATTCCTCTCTCTCCTCCCATTGTTTCCTTCTTCTCCACCTCTTCCACCTCCTTCCTTCCAAACCCTAACCCTAGTTCTTGACCTAGAGAGCTCTATTTCTTCTCAAACTCAAGGAAAAGGGGTTTTGCAACATTCTCTTCGACTGTTTGGTACTCTTTTCAGGTATATCTTTCTCTTCCTATCATTTCCAAGTTCTCATATTTTCTTGACAATGGCATCTCGTTTGTTCAAAAGAATGAGAAGGAATCGCAATGAGGGTGCTTCCTCATCGGTTCCTCCTCCTCCGGTTGAACAAGTTGATGAACAACAACCCATACATCCGTTGTTCAATCCGCCTCGTCCCAATGACCCTACCACTTACGACGATCGCTTATTCGTATCGCTAGAAGCCTCAAATGAATGGTTTAGCGATTTTAGAACTCGTCCTGTGTTTGGGGGTCATCCGGTCAACTTCTCTATTTTTGCTCAATATGAGTCTTTATTCCGTGATCTTTGCTTGGACGAACTTGTTGCTTCAAATTCTGTTATTTACAATAGTGCAATTCAACAATTCTATTGTAATATGACTCATGATGCAACCCGCATCTATTCACGGGTAGCTGGCATTGACATTGCATTCACTGATTCTGAGTTGGGAGATTTTCTTGCTCTCCCGGATCTTGATGTATGGGACAAGCTTGTGGAGGCACGTCAACTCCAATTTGTTGACGGTACTTCCCTTGAAGGTTTCAAGGAGGATTTATGTGCTCCTAACGTAAGTCCTCGCAAGCTGAAGGCCAAACACCTGACTCCTTACTTCTATGAACTTCATCGCATCGTGTTTAATTCTATCTTGCCCAAGGCAGGCTCTACTGATGAAGTCACTTATCTTGAGATTTCTGCCTTATACCATCTCCACTATCGTATTCCATTCAACTTTCCACGGACTATGATGGATTGGATGATCACCTGTCGGAAGAAACCAAGAGCATTGGTTTATCCTCTGTATCTTCCTTTAGTCTTTCGTGCTTTCATCATTCCAATCCATGATTGTCCATTTATGCCTGCACCTGCTTTTCTATCCAAGGTGCGACGCCTTCAGCCTGTCGCGGCCTCTCCCGAGTCATCTGAGCACTCCGCTGATGAGGAGCCTGACGCTCCTCCACTCGGTCAGGATGCCCCTCTTTCTCCTGCCACCCTGGAGTCTATTCAGACTATGCTTCGCGATCGATTTGCTATTGAGGATGATCGCTGGACGCAGCTGGATTACCGTACCACCTTGCAGATCAGTGCCCTTGGGAACTCTCTGCATGATATGCGGTACTCGCTTGCTCGTCATCCTGATTTGCATGTGCCTATTGAGCGGGATCCAGATCGCGCGGGTCATCGCATAGACGATCCGTGGGTCATGAGGTATATGGATCCGGATGATGCTTTTGTGGACCCTCGTCGCTCCTTCCCTGGTCCTTCAGATGTTCCAGGACCCTCTCGTGCTCCGTGACGGAGATTGACTTGTTTGATGTTGCCGCTGCTGATGATCGTAGTTTCCTAGTTGCTTTAGTTATTTCAGTTATTATGGATTACTGTACTGAATTTATGTCTTACTTTGATGATGTGCTTGACATTTTGGTTGGTGGATGACACTTTATATTTTTCATTCGTAGTTTTATTTCAGTGACTTATTTTATTAGCATTATACTGTTTCTTCTCTGCCTGGTGTGGTTGGCCTCCTATTCATTGTTTATACTGCTCTTTACATGTTTTTAAATATACAGTTTCTATGCGTCGTCATATTGTTAACTGACAAAAGGGGGAGAAATAATGTATGTGCCTTTTTGGATATCTGTCGGTGCTTGTTGTGCTTTTGGGAAAATATTATTTATCAGGCCACAGGTTCTATGTATCTTTTACGGGGGAGCTATCTGAGTTCTAGCTCGTCACCGTTCGCTGATTACGGGGGAGCTATCTGATTCTAGCTCGGCTCTGTTTATGGGGGAGCTGTGTTATAGTGATCTGTGTCCAGGTATGAATATTGAAATATACATTTATTATTTTGTCAATTATCAATATGGGGGAGATTGTTGACACAAAGTCACAGTCAACCAGATATTGACTACATTGACTAAATAATATCTGTATAAAATCAATACGACACACGACGTCTGCATTCAGTTCAGGACAAACGACGGCTCAGCTTCCGATCTCAGTGTATTTTCGAGTCTGTACTTTTGCATTTTATTGAGTCTAGAAGTATGTACTCTGAGTAATGCTGAGCTCTTGGAACTTAGTTTATAAGCCTACCCAAAATCCCAAAGCTCCACCAAAACAAAATTGCCCACAAGTCCCTTTTGTTCCACTCTGTGCTCTGGAGACAGAGTTCGGGCCGAACTCTGCCTCCACACAGAGTTCGGGCCGAACTCTGTCTCCTAAAAATCAGGAACCCTAATTTTAGGGTTAGCTGGATTGCTAGCTGTCCAACGGCCAAATTTTTGAATTTCCCTAACCGAATTCTGGCCGAATTCTGCCTCAAAAATCAGTATAAATAGGGCATGAATTCTCTCATTTTCATTCACTCAATCTTCTCTTCTCTTCTCTCATACAAGCTCAATAAGCCATACCCTTCCCATCTACTAGCCACAAGCCTCCTAAGTCTCGAGTGCTCAGCATCTCTCAGTTAGGAATCTTGTGCAAGAGTGAAGAAGTCGCTTGGACAATTCCAAGCAAATCGCCACCGCGATTCTCTGTAAGAAGTTGACGTGCTCTTCTGAAGTAAAGGCACGGGTTGTAACTACTATTTCACAAATAGTGGATTTAATCCTGAGCTAGAGTTCTCAGGCCTGGACTAGTCCTCCACGAGGGAAACCAGGTTAAAATCGCCGTGTTTGCGTATGCTCTCTTGTTTCTCTTTTATATTCCGCATTCTACTCTGATTATTCATTGTTAGTGAAAGAGTTATTTTTTAATTGGTTATTTTTATATAAACTCTATTCACCCCCCCTCTAGAGTTGCCAAACTGTTCTTCAGATCCTCTGGAGCTGCTCCAAAATCTGGCCATACAAAACCAGCTGGGTCAGACCCTAGAAAGAGCAAGTGCCACAAAGGAGGCTTCACTTAAGAACTAAAACCAGCAATCAGCACAGGAATATAAATAATATAATAAAAGACAGGAAATATAAATAACTGGTGAAAACTGGAAATAAGAAAAACATGCCAGAATGATATACGACGAGATAACCATGGAACTATTCAGATAGCTAGGTTACAACCCGTAAACCAAACAAGGACCGGGGTTGTAACCCTTCGTCTGAACGGAGCTTGGTTTCTTACCATTTATCGAGAAAATAAATACAAGCATGCTGGTCATGTAACAGTCTGGAACAAGATCAGGGCAAGACTAGACTTGTTAGACTCCATCCAATCATTTCACGGCCAAGCAAGACCTACGGCTTGATACTTTAACTAACTAGGGTTATCACAGTCCTAGTTACTAACAAGATGCAGCGAGATTGTTCCACAGCCACAAGCCCTGCAGACCATCCAGGTTACCCAGGTCGAAAGATTAGGGTTGAATTCAGGTGGGTACACCGTCCAGGAGGTAGCTTGAAGGGTGCAACACATGACAGTGTGCTGGAAATGTGCCCTACTCGACGGCAGGCTACAGATCCCAGGCGCGCCCAGGTAACGGGATTGCCTGTAGCTGGGAAATCTCTTCCTGACTAATGCATTAATCTAGTTATTAGCCTTAGTCCATTTCAAAAGGTACTCCTGACCATGGTACTCAGGAGCCCCATCCTAGACATGATGCAAGACAGAACTGGATTATTTGTACAAGCACAATCACCCACGGTGTCCAGGTTAAGTTATACAGGTCATGTCATGTCAGGTAGCCGTCGCAACAGCTATTCAAGATATAACATATCAAATTATCAGGTCAAGTGTACTAGTCAGGAGTGCGCCACGACGGGCCACTATCCGGTCATGTCAGGTCATTATGTCAGGAGTGCCCCACTACGGGTCACTATCGTGTCATGCTCAGGTATCATTTCCAAACATATCAAGTAAATTCATGATTATCAAGTTCAGGACAAAAGGCGTAAGGATATAAAATGGACGTAAAATATCTAATAAAATATCAAATATACAGGGCTATAGAAGATCCAGGATAAGGAAAATAAAACCAAATCTGACACGCTGACATGAGACCAAGTCAGCCAAAGGCCATACGCTCAGTGCAAGCTGTGCTCAGGTCAAGCCTACGCTCCCAAAAGGCAGCGTATGGGGGTCACAAAGCTCTCGGGTTGAACCAGGGTGACAAGATAGGCAAGCGCACGCTCAAGCTAGCGTACGCTCAAGCTAGCGTACGCCTTGCTCGCTTAAGCTAGCGTACCAAGGCACGCGTACGCTCAAGCTGGCGTACCAAAGGGTCCGTACACTTCCAATGGGAAGCGTACGCAAGGGTCAGCGTACACAAGGGCGCGCTCGAGCTACAGGTCAGCGTACGCTCAAGCTAGCGTATGCTCAAGACTGCATATGCTCGAGCTAGCGTATGCTCAAGACAGCTGCCAACAGGCCGCGTATCAAGGTGAGCGTACGCTCACTAAAGAGCAGCGTACGAGGGCTAGCGTACCAAAGGCTAGCGTACGCTCACTAAAGAGCAGCGTACGAAGGCTAGCGTACGCTCGCTAAAGAGCAGCGTACGACTCAGCGGCAAAAGCTAAAAAGCTAGCTCACTGTTCACTGTCTTCTCCAAATGGCAAGAACAGCAAGAACTCTAAAGTTGAATCTACGCTTCAATTGTACAAATCTTGGTCAAAACAAGTCCGAATCCAACTTTCCAAAGGTCAAAATTGGGTAGAATAAAATTATCTACAACATGGAACCATAAAAACTTGAAAACAAAGGAGTTTGATAGATCAAAACCACCAAAATCCGAAAATACTAAATTGTAGATCTACAAGAATCAAAGCCTCAAAATAGAAAATGACAAGTTCTAATGTGTCTTAGAATCATGAGAAGAAGCTAATGGAACCATAAAAATGAGTTCTCTTGTGGAAGCAAGTTGCACTTGCCTAAGGGTTGGGGAGTTGTGGAGAGGAAGGAAGAAGAAGAAGAAGAAATAAATGAGAGTTATGGAGGAGAGAGAAGGTTGGTGGGGAAATAAATATCATGGGTTGGTGGTAGGTAGGGGGTTTACCTTGGTCCATGATGAACCAAGCATTGGGCCGGCCGAACCAAGCCAACCCAAACCGAGAGCAACCCAAGCCAAGAAATAAACAAGGAAAAATACAAGAAAATACGTACACGTATCTCCAGAATACGTAATACGAACACAGGCATTACAGAAGTAGATATATGAATATTATCCAAGTAGTGTAGCATCAGAATCTTTCCGTAGTGTAGCATCAGAATCTCCTATGCCATTTATATGTCTATATTGTACTCTGACTCACTAGCCACTGTTAGTTCTCTATTGTATAGTAGATATTTCTATTACAGTTCTCTCTCTCTGTTTACATACTGTATTTCCTTCAGTACCTGTATCTTACTTTACTGCATGATCATATTTTTTAACCTGCTATGAACTGTTGAGATGTATTGTGCTCGCTCCTGCCCTGACTGGACCTGTTGATAAATTTTACAGATAGCCTGGAGGTTGCCTGCTAGCCTAGAGGAGACACAGTAGAGGTCGTATAGATAGTTATTTCAGTTGTCTTGAGTTGTATTTATTTTATGGATTACTGTATTTGAGCTTTGAGATGTATTTCTGGGTTTGTGTATCTTAGATACTTAGACTTCTATCTGCTGTATCTCTTTTGAATTTTATATTTTATCTATCTTCCATTATGCTCTACCTTAGATGTGATTGAGTTTATATTCTGCTATGTCATCCCCATTCGGGGAGTATAAACTGCTTAGCCTTATACTGTTAGATGCATGAGACCTAGGACAGCGTTCTACCGCCGATACTGCGGCGTAGGCTGGATGTACCCACGTCTCGTGCCCTTACTCTAGGGTGTGGGTCGTGACACGTTTTTAGTGGTGGCCCATGCAGGTCGAGATTCGCATTAGTGCGATTTCGTAGTAGCGCAACGACTTAGCTGTACTACTACGAGCCTACTATAGGATATAGAAATTAAGATGTTAGGATGAGAGGATACTCAATCACTATTAGGATTCCTTGAGAGATTCCTGGGATGACCCTTGAGAATCTCATTTTGAACTCTGATTTAAACTCCCTTTCCCTTATTTTGATTCACCTTTTTCCTTGATTTGAATTTGATTTTGGTGGATTTATTGTAGAACTTTGAATCCTGGTATTAGTTGATAATTTTGATAAAATTCTGTAGTTGTTGATTTTAATTTTGTATTTAATATTTTCAAATTCACGGCACTCAATCACACTTAGGATTCTTTGAGAGATTCCTGGAACGACCCCTGAGAAACTCATTTTTGATTTTCAATTGGAATTCCTTTTTCCTCTTGTTTGGATTCACCTTTATTTTTTGCTATTGAATTTGAGCTTGATGGGTTCATCTCATTTGAACAGATGAGAAAGAACAGATCTTCATTACTCCTTCTTGCCATTATTTCCTTGCATTCTTATTTTCTTCTTATCTTAAACTCTGTCTAATTACACCAATCACCCATATCTTATCATCCCTACCAGATGTACCTCGAAAGCCTTGAATCTTCATATCTTCTGCCTGGAAAAGACTAAAGAAGTGATGTGAATCATGTAGCTCAGAGGAGACATAACTGATTATTATATGATGATCTAGAGGAAATCAAAATGTGGAGTGTTCAATATTGAAATCTTGAGATAGAAATGTGGTAAAGGTCTCGAATAGAATTAAAAGATGTACGCTACCAATCTGGAAACAATCACACTTAGGGAGATTTTGGGGTTTTGAGATAGTTTATAGGTGTATTCAAACTGATAAGGATATTCAAGGTCAACCTAGATTTGAGAACCTCGAAACTCTGGTTATTGATTCTTGGGAAGTTTTACCTAAGGCTATGTAGAAGGTTAGTAATAGAAAAGAAAAATTAATTGCATTCAATAAGGATATTGAACAAGATATTGTAAGAAAATGACTAGGGATAGAGGGAACATAAAGTTATAGAAATTTAGAGATTGTTGTGGAAATTTTTTTTAGAAGAATAATATTCAAAGGTGTATGTCGAAGAAAATACGGAAGTTGATTTTTTTTTTGATGGAGGATAAGTTTTGTAAGGCCTAAAGGTATTTAAATTAAATAACACGAGGAGAACCATTTAAACAAGTTCAAGGGATTCGTAAACGGGATTTAGAGGTTTCGGGCCAAATTTAAGACAAGGTGAAAGAATTTGGAAATTTGAATAAATGGTTAATGTTGATTCCTAAATGTGAAGGCTATACTTCATAAGTAATGTTTGGAAATTGGAAATTGCCTACGGTAGTCATGGTAAAGGCTTAGGTAAAGGTTAAATTTTTTATATGGAGACTGGTGAGGTAAGGATACGATTGGCAAGTTATGACCAAATGAACTTAAGGGTATCAGAAACAGATGATAAACTTGATCTTCCTTATCTTGTGCATTTATTTACCACCTCTTGAACCCCCACTTTCTATTTTGAGATCCTTTGACGTTCCTTATCGTGACCTTGACATTCGGAATGTAATTAGCTGTTACCCTCCAACAAATCTTATATGCAAGACCTAGACGAACTCACCTTCGTGTAGGTATATCATGTCCCACTAAAACCCGTCTCCTTGTACTCTATTTTCTTGATATAATTTTCTGGTCAAATGGCTAAACTATAACCTCTACCATGATACTGAATTATTCCTGATTTCAATTAGAGATCCAGCCTTGACTCAATTCCTTCGACCCGACATGTGATGATGTTCTGCTTGATTCCTTAAATGCTTAACCTTGTACCTTAACTTGATTGCTTGACCCATTTAGTTAAGAATCTGGACTATGTATCTTCGTTCATCAATACTATCCCTACTTATATCCTATGCTGCTAATTATCCTTAGTTTTACAAGCTTATCCATTTCGAGCTTGATCATGACAAATCTTATTGGGTGCGCACCCACTAACATATTGTCTAATCAGAACCGGCGTATGATGGTCTGATCAACCTATTGCATTTTGGTTCGCTTTTCATATTAATCTACGTGGATGGAGACATAGTTAAACTTGCCCTAGAATCTTATCCGCAACAGCCTTGACAATTCTCCTTGGAATTATTTTTATCGCCTATGAACCTCGTATTCGTATCCAGTTGAATTAAATTTAATCATGACCTGGATCTTCATCATTGGATGCTCGTGCTCATACTTGATTTCATTGATTCTCCATCTTGCCCAAATCTCGAATTATCCCGAAATTGATCAACTTAGATCTTGTCAAGACAAAAATCTATTTGTGATTTATTGTGCCTAAATTTTCAATTTGTACCATTTTATGGAATAGTAACCTTTTAATAATTTCTCAGTTGTTTGTTAATGACTAATTTCTTATATAGGATGATAGACAACCCTTACAACCTTGATGGTTGTTGTTCCCTTACCTTTCCAATTAGGATACCCTAGATTGCTTGTGTGTTGATACCATAGTACTGTTTTGACCTAGAATGACCAGTGCACCTAGGTGAGACTTCCAACTGCAACAGTATGCCCTGACCCTGTATGATATTCCTTCAAATTGCATGGTTTAGATAAAATTCTTAGGACCTTGATTGTCGGGAAATAGGGATGTTACCCCCATTAGTATCAAATGTGGATATATATATATATATAGGTTAGTCCTTGATGTGGGGAATGTGTGTTTATAAACCTGTAGATTATGAGATTTACAGTATCAGGCCTGATAGGATTGGGAAGTTAAGAGCTAGCCTATTATAGAGTTTCTCTTTTTGCTAAATTCTGGTTGCCAACACTTAGGTAGATAGCATAGGTAAAATCCTAAGAAGTTGACCAGCGGATGACCAAGTACTAGGATGTTGAGAAAATTGACTAGTGATTGACCCTTGACTATGTTTGACCTAGAAGGGGCGCGATCATCTTAATTTTGAGGACGGAATTTTTATAAGGTGGGTAGGATTGTAACACCCAGTTTTCCAAATGAGGGTAATTTTTAAATTTTATAATTTTGATTAATCGATAATAGGATTTAACTCATGTTGTGATTTTTGGTAATTTTTTTAATCAATTTAAAATTATTTAAAATGTTGAATTATGATTTTGATGGTTAACTAGTTAATCCCTAGTTTTGCTAAGCTTAGAGACTAACCATGACCATGGGGACCTAACCATGTGATTAGAATAACTATTTACAACTTTTTAGGCTAAGGGTATTTTGGTCATTTTGTAACTTTTGAATTATTTAGGATTTTGATTAATTGGTAAATTTTAGATTATTTTAATAATATTTAAATTGATGTCACAGTCAACCAAATATTGATAACATTGACTAAATAATACTTGTGATAATTCAATACGATACACGACGACTACATCCAGCTCAAGCCAGACGACAGCTCAGTTTCTGCAAATGCAAGTCATTTTTGAGTCTGTACTTTTATATTTATTGAGTCTAGACTGTTGTAAGCTAAGTTGTGCTGAGCTCTTGAGACTTGACCTATAAACTATCCAAAATCCATAAAGCTCCACATCCAAAATAAGCCCATTGGACCTTAAGACCCATTCTGTACTCTGGAGACAGAGTTCGGGCTGAACTCTGCCTCCACACAGAGTTCGGGCCGAACTCTGTTCCCTAAAAATCAGTACCCTAATTTTTAGGGTTGGCTGGTTGCTAGTTGTCCAACGGCCAAATTTTTGAAAATTCCTACCAGAATTCTGGCCGAATTCTGCCTGCTAAAACCCTATAAATAGGCCAAGAATTCTCTCATTTTAATTCATCCCATCTTCTCTTCTCTTCTCTCTAAAGCTCAATATAAGCCATACCCATCTTCATCTACTAGCCACAAGATTCCTAAGTCTCGAGTGCTCAGCATCTCTCAGTTAGGAGCATTGTACAAGAGTTCAAAAAGTCGCTTGGAAAATTCCAAGCATCGCCACTGCGATCCTTTGTAAGAAGTTGACGTGCTCTTCTGAAGAAAAGGCACGGGGTGTAACTACTATTTCACAAATAGTGGATTTAATCCTGAGCTAGAGTTCTCAGGCCTGGACTAGTCCTCCACGAGGGAAACCAGGTTAAAATCGGCTGTGTTTGCGTATACTTTCTTGCTTCTTATTTATTTCCGTATTTACTCTGATTAGTTTTTCTTGTGAAAGAGTTTAAATTTTTAATTGGCTATTATCGCTATAAACTCTATTCACCCCCCTCTAGAGTTGCCATCTGCTTTTCAATTGGTATCAGAGCTCCGTTCTCTCAACAAGGACTAACATCCTAGAGCTGATCTATGGCAACCATACAATCCTTGATTTCCAATCATGGTGAAGGGCAGTCCACTCATAGGCCTCCCCTATTTGATGGAACTAACTACACATATTGGAAAACAAGGATGAGCTTTTATCTCAAGTCGCTAGACTTTGACCTGTGGACTATCGTCACTGACGGTTACAAAAAGCCCACCAGAATAGTTGTCAATGGTGATCTCGTTGAGAAATCACATGACAAATATTCTGACGAAGAGAAGAAACAGGCAAGTCTAGACGCGGGAGCTATTAATGCTTTATTCTGGCTATAGACAGGAATGAGTTTAACAGGGTCTCTACATGCACCACATCTCATGAAGTATGGAGACTTCTAGAAGTGACGCATGAAGGAACCACCCAAGTCAAGGAATCAAAGATAAGCCATCTCACTCAAGAATATGAGGCTTTCAAGATGAAGCCAAATGAGATGATTACGCAAATGTTCACAAGATTCCTCGACATCATTAACCCCCTGTCTTCGCTCGGCAAACAATACTCAAATCACGAGAAGATTCGCAAGCTACTTAGGGGACTCCCAAAGATTTGGAACCCTAAGGTGACAGCCATCATAGAAGGAAATGATCTCACAACCATGTCCATGGAGACCTTGATGGGAAAGCTAATGACTCATGAGCTTGACCTCAAGGACTTCGAAGAGCCTGCTCCTAAGGCTAAGGAGATCGCACTCAAAGATCGCCGACGGAGGGCTGACGCCGAAGAGACGGATGACGACAACTCGGAAGGTGACGATCAAGCTCTCCTCGTCCGCAACTTTAAGAAATTCTTTCGCTTCAACCGAAGAAAGAAGGAACCTCAAGAAGACGACGAAGAAGAGCTAACCTGCTATGGTTGCAAGAAGACAGGACATGTCCGAAAAGATTGTCCATACTTAAAGAAGAGCAACCGTTATGAGAAGCCATACAAGAAGACATCCTCAAAGAAATATGCCAACACAAGCATTTGGCAAGAAAGCGAAGCTAGTGACTCCGAGGAAGAAAAGGACTCTCCTCAAGATACAGCTAATGTGTGCCTAATGGCAACTTCCGACAAGGTATCAAACGAAACTCTTGATGACTTCACTTTTGATGAACTTGGCGATGCTTTCACCGATTTACTTAATGATCACAAAAAGGTCATTGGTAAATACAAACATGCCAAGGACAAAATCAAAAGTCGTGAAGTCAAAATTCAAAGACTTTCTCTATTACTTGATAACATTAGAGACACTTCACCCACGGATGTCACAGATGAGGTATCTAAGTTTAAAATAAGCTTACATGATGCCGAAGCACGCATTGAACAACAAACACAAGAAATCACAACACTCAACACAGAGCTTGAAGAAGAAAAGAGTAGACATAAGATTTCTATTACTAAGATGCATGGTTTGAATGCTAAGATTACTGAACTGCAAGCTATCTCTAAGAAACTAGAGAATAAATTGGGGAAACAGGTTGCACAACCTCAAACCCAAGAGACACACACAAAGCATGATACTTCTCATACTAGTCACCCACGTCATCCACCTGCAACACGTAATCATGCTTACATATACACACACTTTCACAAAGCACACAAACCACATGCACGTAGAAATAACTATCATATGTCACAAAATTATCATGCTACACATAGATACAATTATCACCATGTTGCACAAAAACAGCTTCACCATCACTCTACATATAGACATTATCACCATGCTACTCCATATAGACAATATCACCATGCCACTCCACATCACTCTACACATAGTCATCATCACCATGCTAATTCTACATATCATCATACTTTTTCTCATCACTCTACTCATAGACATCATCAACATGCTCCTAATATAAATAGGAATGCTATATGTACTTATTGTGGTTTACATGGACACATTTCACCACAATGTAGAATTAGAAGATTAGTAGATAGAAAGATATATGCATGATTTCCAAAAACTAACTTTTCAGGACCCTCAAGAACTTGGATACCAAAGGTCACATCTACTCTTGATGTAGGTGGACCTTCCCTCCTCAACTAAAAGTAAGTGGATTCTCGATAGTGGATGCTCGAGGCATATGACGGGAGACGCAAATCTTTTCGTATCACTATCGATGAAGAGAGAAGGATATGTATCATTCGGCAACAACCTAAAAGGTTATATTATAGGTAATGGTAATATTGGTTATCCTCCTTCTCCCATAATAAAGGATGTCTGCCTAGTGACCGAGTTAAAGTATAACCTGCTCAACATCAGTCATCTTGCTGACCATGGATATGACATTAACTTTGGACAAAACAAATGCCTTATTTATGATAGGTCAACATGAGACATTGTTTTTGAAGGGGTAAGAGAGGATAATATTTATATTTTCTATTTGTCTATAGATATTAACAATGTAGGTAGATGCCTATATGCTCATAAAGATGAAAGATTACTATGGCACCAGCGTCTTGGTCATGCCAATATGGATACTATATCCAGGCTATCGACCAAGAAGCTAGTTAGAGGCTTGCCCGATATCACATTCAAAAAGGACACGGTATGTGCCGAATGTGAATTGAATAAGACAACCAAGTCCTTATTTCATTCTATTAACTCTGTAAGTACTACTAGACCCCTACAACTTCTCCATATAGATTTATTTGGCCCTAGTAGAGTAGCCAGTCTTGGTGGAAAACTCTATGCCTTTGTTATTGTTGATGACTTTTCAAGATTTACTTGGGTTTTCTTTCTTACAAATAAGAGTGATGCTATTTCGGTTTTCAAGATTTTTGTTAAGAAAGTTCAAAACGAAAAAGGCTACATGATTACTCGAATCCGAAGTGATCATGGGGGCGAATTCGAAAATTTTGATTTTGAAAAGTTTTGTGATTCTAATGGTTTTGATCATGAGTTTTCTTGTCCAAGAGCTCCTCAACAAAATGGTGTTGTGGAGCGAAAGAATAGAACTCTTGGCGATATGGCTAGAGTCATGTTGAACAAGTTTTCACTTCCGAAATACTTTTGGGCTGAAGTTGTCAGTACAACATGCCACATTTTATATAGGGTGCTTATTCGTCCTATTATGAAGAAAACATCCTATGAGCTTTGGTTTGGGAGAACCCCAAATGTTTCTTATTTTAGAGTTTTTGGTTGTAGATGCTTTATCCTTAACACCAAAGACAACTTAGGCAAATTTGATGCCAAAGCTGACGATAGTATTTTCCTTGGCTATGCTGCCAAGAGTAAGGGATATAGAGTTTTTAACAAACGCTCATTAATTATGGAAGAGTTTACAAATGTGACTTTTAATGAAGATAATAGTGCAGCAGCTATCTTGATGATGATGTTGAGCCATCAACTTCTACTCCAATGAATACCACAACCGAAACCAATTCTTTGGAGGGCTTGCCAAAGAAATTCTCTTTCAAGCCATCACTTCCAGAAAATTTGGTGATCGGTGAGGTTTCACGTGGAGTAACTACTAGATCATCATTAAGAGACTCTATTGCTAGCACTGCCTTTATTTCACAAATTGAGCCGAAAAACTTTTTAGAAGCTTTCAATGATGAATTTTGGATTTCTGCTATGCAAGAGGAACTCAACCAATTCGAGAAGAGCAAAGTATGGGAACTCGTTCCTAGACCGGCTAATCACTCGATTATTGGTACTAAATGGGTTTTTAGAAATAAAGTGAATGAAGATAGTTCAGTCACACGCAACAAAGCTCGTCTAGTTGCCCAAGGATACAACTAAAAGGAAGGTATCGACTACGATGAGACGTATGCTCCTGTTGCTAGATTGGAATCCATTCGGATGCTTTGTGCATTTGTAAATTTTCAAAATTTCAAATTATTTCAAATGGATGTTAAAAGTGCTTTCTTGAATGGATTTATTAAGGAGGAAGTTTATGTGAAACAACCTCTTGGCTTTGAAAATCACAAATTTCTCGACCACGTGTTCAAGCTAAAGAAAGTGCTATATGGCCTCAAACAAGCCCCTAGAGCTTGGTATGAACGGCTAAGCAATTTCTTGCTTGAGAAAGGTTTTTCAAAAGGAAAAATAGACACCACACTTTTCATAAAATCTTTTAAAGACACTATTCTTTTAGTATAAATATACGTAGATGATATTATATTTGGTTCTACTGATGAAACCCTTTGTCAAGATTTTGCCAAGTGTATGCAGACCGAGTTTGAAATGAGCATGATGGGGGAGCTTAACTACTTTCTTGGGCTGCAAGTCAAACAAATGTCAAATGGAACCTTCATCTGTCAGTCGAAGTGTACAAAGGACATGCTGAAGAAATTCGACCTTGACAACGTTAAACCAATCAGCACTCCAATGGCTACTTCAACCAAACTTGAACCAGATGATAGCGGCAAACCCGTAGATCAACGTAAGTATCGAGGTATGATAGGCAGTCTACTCTACCTTACTGCTAGTCGCCCTGATATTATGTTTAGCGTTTGCCTATGTGCTAGATATCAAGCTAATCCTAAGGAATCACACATGACCGCGGTTAAGCGTATCTTTCGATACCTTAAGGGTACAATTATAGTGGGCCTATGGTATCCCAAGTCAACATCATTTGACCTCATTGGTTACTCTGATGCTGACTTCGTCGGATGCAAGGTCGACCGTAAAAGTACGAGCGACACGTGTCATTTATTAGGAAAAGCTTTAGTCTCTTGGTTTAGCAAAAAGCAGAATTTTGTCATACTATCCACAACAGAAGCTGAATACATCGCAGCTGGGCGTTGTTATGCATAAATTCTGTGGATGAAGCAAACCTTTGAAGACTATAAATTATCTTTCATGCATATTCAAATCTTTTGTGACAACACTAGTGCTATAAATCTTACTAAGAACCCCATTTGTCACTCACGCACGAAGCACATTGAAATACGTCATCACTTTTTGCGTGATCATCAGCAAAATGGCACGATTAACTTAGAATTTATTGACACTGATCATTAGTTAGCAGATTTCTTCATAAAACCATTATCCGAAGAGCGCTTTAATTTTCTTTGTCGTGAACTTGGAATTTTAGATGAAGCTGTTGTAAATTAAAATAAACCTGCGTAAATATCGAGTATATCTTGATTCTCTTATGATGAACTTGCTATGGGTACAAGTCGAAAGGGTCCTTCTGACAACAAGGCGTAAAAGCCTAAGCGACACGGTGCACTAGTCCTCAGGACTACCGTTAGTTGGGATCCGGCCCTTGCAGCTAACCCATGACAGTTTCAAAATATTGAATTATGATATAATTCCTTGTTTATTATACGGTTCATTTTTATTTATCACATGCTGAAATACTATTTTTTCAACTTCATATTGCTGCTTCAAACTCATTTCATCTGTTTACTTTGTCACTACCACTTTTCTAGCTTGAGGGTATTTTGGTCATTTTCAAAATTTTAGAATTTAATTTGAATTATTATTATTATTTATAATTAATGTGATTTTTAAATGATTTTTAGAATAATTGATTTTGGTGTTTTAGTGAGTTTGACTTATGTTGACCTTGGAGACTAACCTAGTGGCTAACCTAGGTCATAACTAAGTGATTAGGATTTTAAAACCTAGGTTGACTTAAGTTAGTAAGGTTTAGCTCATTGGAATTAATTTGGGGAAATTAGGAGCTAGATTGATTAAGTAATGGCTTGTGAAATCACAAGTCATTTCATGACTTAAAGGCTTAATGGCCCATAGGCCCACACCCATTGAACCAAGCCCTAACCCTAAAAATCTGACCAGCCATAGTGTGTTCCCTCCCCTATTTATATCCTCTTGAAATTAGGGTTGCCTCTTTAGGAATTCTTTGCCATTTGGAAGAGGTGAGTCCCCATCTTTGTAAATTCCTAAAAATTTCTTTCTAACTCCAAATTCCTCCAAACAAATTGCAATAGGACATAATATTAGTATTCTCACTATTTTCAGGATTGGTTCCCTGTTATTTCCAGTTGCACATGGAATATGACACACACTCTTGTGATACCTCACACACACGCCTAGTATATTACACACACATCCACTTGCACATTATACTCTTGTGTTTCCCTTTTCACTATTTCCTATTTACCTATATGTTTGAGATATAGATATAGATACAAGTTTCTATATATATATGAGTGTGTGTATTATTATATGTATATTAGATACATATAGAGTTTGGATACCATATGTCAAATGAATGTATATGTATATATGGGATGACATGTCACGATATATGGGATGTTGTGATATGATGTCATAGAGCATGAGATACCATAGGACATAATGTATTGTATATGATATTATGTGATTGGTAGGCTTGACATAGTATTGCCTAGAATAGCCTAGTAAACCTAGAGTAGACTTGTAGAACTTAGAATAACTTGCTAGACCTAGATTAGACTAGTTTGACTTAGGTTTGGCTTGGTTGACCTAGTTTGACTTCTAGGGTTGACCAGAGTTGACCAAGAGTTGACTTTGGTCTAGATTGACCTAGATTCATGTAGAACACATTGTCGTGCATTTTATTTCTATTCTGGACTTGTTGTGACTTGTACTGTTCTAAATATGAGCCAGATACCACTCCCCGGACAGTACTTTCATCTCGGACTTTCAGTTAGCAGGTGAGTATATTCTTTGATCTTTTTATACCTGTCTGGACTATATTCTTGCTCTAGATTACTCTACATGATGCTGACACGTATCTTCACGGATTAGTACAATATGGATCCTTTCCTGAGATGTTATCCCTCTACGGGTGCATCGGGTATTTCATGTTCATGTACTTTATCATGTACATTATGTACTCCTTGTACTCGTACTAGTTCATGTTTTTACATGTTCTCATATGCTTTCATGTGCTTATCATGTGCCTCATGTACTACTCATTACATGAGTTCACGTATCTTAGTTGTATTCATGTGCTTATGACATAACTTGAACAGATCCTTGTGTATTGATTGGGGCGGGGTGAGTAGAATTGGTTATGTGGACACAATCCCCAGTAGGTATTCATGTGCTCCTTATTTGTATTCATGTGCCCCCAAGCCATTTACATAACCATATTGTACTCTAAATCACGTAGTCACTTACAGTCTCTACTATCATGTATTTACTTTCAGTTACAAAATATCTCCTGTTTACTTGTACTTCCATTCAGCACTTCCTGTATTTTACTCTATTGCCTGATTTATTTTCCTAACCTGCTATGAACTGTTGAGAGATATGTGGTCGTTCCCGTCCTGACTGGACCTGTTGAAATATTACAGAGGACGAGGCTGAGGCGTTCTGCCCTACTTACTACGGTGCCACACTAGATGAGTGCCTGGACTTGGACCGGCAGCAGGATCCATTAGCAGTAGACGACACTCCATTAGTTTAGGATTGTCTTACTATTTTGGATTACTGTATTAGATTTTGAGATATTCTGAGATGTATTATTTTAGACACTTAGAATTCTGGATTGTATCTCTGTGATTCTCTGTTCTGGATATTTTATCTTTCATTATCAATCTATCTTACCTGTCCTACCTTAGCTGTGGTTGAGTTATATTTCTGTTATGTCACCCCCATTCGGAGAGTATAACTGTTATTACCTTCAATTGTTAGTTGTTGTGACCTAGGGCAGCGTTCTACCGCCGACACTGCGGCGTAGGCTGGACTTACCCACGTCTCGTGCCCTTACTCTAGGGTGCGGGTCGTGACATACTTCTTGAATCTTTCTTGTAATTATACTCATGTCTTAGATTGGTCTTTCTTGCTTAACCATTCTTTTTCATTTTCTGCCTGATTCCTGTTCTGTGACCCGGATCCGGAATTCGGGCTGAACTCTGCCCTTACCAGAGTTCGGGCCGAATTCGGCCTGACTGTTCCAGAACCGGGAATAGTCTCAGCCGTTGATCAAAAGTTAGATCCAATGTCTATTATTTGCTCCGACCAAGAGAAACCCTTCCCATATTTTCGGTTTCTCTTCCCTCTCCTTCCTCATTACCACCTTTTCCACCTCTCCTACTCAATTCTCTCAAAACCCTAACCCTAATTTCTCTTTTCTAGAGGTCAATTCTTCCCCAAACTCAAGGAGAAGGCTTCTTTTTCAATTCTCCTTTATTGTTCATCACTAGTTTGAGGTATAATTCCATACTCTTCTATATCTCAATTTTTTTCATTATCTATTGTGTTATGGCTCCTCGTTTGTTCAATCGCGGAAAGAGACTTCGGACCGAGGGCGCATCCTCGTCGAATGCTCCTCCTTCCGGTGAACCGCCCGTTGCACCGGCCATTGAACAACAAATCCATCCATTGTTCAATCCTCCACGTCCACATGATCCAAACACTTTTGACGATCGAATTTTTGTATCACTAGACGCATCAAATGATTGGTTTAGTGATTTTCGGACACATCCGGTGTTTGCGGGACACCCCATCAACTTTACTATATTCTCACAATATGATGCACTCTTTCATGACCTTTGCCTTGATGAACTTGTTACCACAAATTTGGTCATTTATCGTAGTGCTATTCAAATGTTCTACTGCAACTTAACCCATGATGATACTCATATTTATTCACGAGTTGCGGGAATTGATATCTCCTTTGACGATTTCGAATTGGCCGAATATCTTGAGCTTCAAGAGCCTAATTCTTGGGAAAAGCTTTTTGAAGCTAGATCATTTCAATTTCCCGAAGGGATTTCACTTGAAAGCTTCAAGGACGACTTGTGTAGCCCTAACACACGTCCTCGTAAGCTTATGGCTAAATTCCTCAATCCCTATTTCTATGAGCTTCATCGGATCATTTTTAACACCATTCTACCCAAAGCGGGTTCTACCGATGAAGTCACTTATTTTGAAATCTCGGCCTTATACCATCTCCACTTCCATGTTCCCTTTAATCGTCCACGCACAATGATGGATTAGATGATTAACTGTAGGAAGAAACCAAGATCTTTGGTTTATGCATTATACCTTCCTATGATCTTTCGTGCGTTTCATGTACCCCTTGATGAGTGTCCATTCTTACCTGCCCCTGCCTTCCTCTCTAAGGCAAGGAGGCTTCAGGCGGCCATTGGCTCACCAATAGTGTCTGAGCATTCTGATGATGAGCCAGATGCCCCTCCTCTTGGACATGATCCTTCTCCTCCTCCTGCCACCCTCGAGTCTCTTCAGACCATGCTCCGAGATCGCTTCACTTTGGAGGCGATTAATGGACTCAGCCGGATTATCGGACCACCATGCAGATGAGTGCTATCAGCAGCTCGCTGCATGATATTCGGTATTCCATGTCTCGCCATCCTTCCATGCCTATTCCTATGGAGCGAGATCCTGGTCGTGAGGGCTATCGTATCGATGACCCTTGGGTCATTCGCTACTTGGATCCTGATGCAGCCTTCGTGGACCCTCGTCGCTCCTTTACTGATCCATCGGACGACGCTGGGCCTTCACGCACTCGATGATGGATATGGACTGCTCCCTGCTACTGCTACTGCTACTGAGGATCATAGATTATGGTTTATGCATTTTGTTTTTAGTTGCTTTTACGTACTTGGTTTGTAGTAGACTTATTATGGGTTGTGACTTTTGAGACTTTGGTAGTTCTATCAGTTTATGTCTTTATGACTCTTGAGACATTTGGTCGTTATATCAGTTTATATGCAGTTTCTTCTCATATCTTTTGGTGTGTTTGCCCGTTATTACTTGTTTATCTTAAATTGCTAAATGCCAAAAGGGGGAGATATGTATATTCTATATTCTTTTTGTCTATATATGCTTTTGGAAGAATGTTATTAACAGGCCAACAAGATTATTGATAACATTGACTAAATATGGGGGAGCTATGTCTTTATATGTGTCCAGGTATGAATATTGAATATACAATTATTATTTTGTCAATTATCAATATGGGGGAGATTGTTGACACAAAGTCACAGTCAACCAAATATTGATAACATTGACTAAATAATACTTGTGATAATTCAATACGACACACGACGACTACATCCAGCTCAAGCCAGACGACAGCTCAGTTTCTGCAAATACAAGTCGTTGTTGAGTCTGTACTTTTATATTTATTGAGTCTAGACGGTTGTAAGCTGAGTTGTGCTGAGCTCTTGAGACTTAACCTATAAACTATCCAAAATCCATAAAGCTCCACATCCAAAATAAGCCCATTGGACCTTAAGACCCATTCTGTGCTCTGGAGACAGAGTTCGGGCCGAACTCTGCCTCCACACAGAGTTCGGGCCGAACTCTGTCCCCTAAAAATCAGCACCCTAATTTTTAGGGTTGGCTGGTTGCTAGTTGTCCAACGGCCAAATTTTTGAAAATTTTTACCAGAATTCTGGCCGAATTTTGCCTGCTAAAACCCTATAAATAGGCCAAGAATTCTCTCATTTTCATTCATCCCATCTTCTCTTCTCTTCTCTCTAAAGCTCAATATAAGCCATACCCTTCTTCATCTACTAGCCATAAGCTTCCTAAGTCTCGAGTGCTCAGCATCTCTCAGTTAGGAGTCTTGTACAAGAGTTCAAGAAGTCGCTTGGAAAATTCTAAGCATCGCCACTGCGATCCTTTGTAAGAAGTTGACGTGCTCTTCTGAAGAAAAGGCACGGGGTGTAACTACTATTTCACAAATAGTGGATTTAATCTTGAGCTAGAGTTCTCAGGCCTGGACTAGTCCTCCACGAGGGAAACTAGGTTAAAATCGGCTGTGTTTGCGTATGCTTTCTTGCTCCTTATTTATTTACGCATTTACTCTGATTAGTTTTTCTTGTGAAAGAGTTTAAATTTTTAATTGGCTATTATCGCTGTAAACTCTATTCACCCCCCTCTAGAGTTGCCATCTGCTTTTCAAGGGTGCTACCAAGGATTGGAAGAGGAGTGCAAGACGGAGTGTCCACTTTGAGGAATCTTTGTATCGGAGCCGTGTCCTTAAGGATTTCATTGGGATTCCACTCCCAATAGGTAAAACCCATCCTATAAATCGATTTCCTTTGCATATAAATTAGTTTTGAATCCATAGGATCCATCCTCATACATGTGTCCCATTTAGATTCAAATTTGAGGCCATTTGGAGCTCTTTTGAGGATTTTAGATATGTGTCTTGTGTCCTACTTGATAGATCCCAAGTTAGGACACCCCATGTGTATGTATGTATGATAATAGTTTAAATAGATATTTAAATTCAGTTTTATAATGGTTAGAGAGTGGATTGATCTTAGTTAGGATGTTTAGAATGAGTTTCATTTGGATACCTATGTTTGTATCCAAGTATCTTGGCCTATATGTGTTCTTTTGTCAAATCCGTCATAATTTTCATCCACGTTTTTATTAACCAAAGCAACTTAGAAATGTCATAACTTTTATCTTAGAACACCGATTTATCTCCTATTTTTTTAAAGGAACCATATCGAAGTTACCTTTCCAAATATATATTTTAATAAGCCAAATTCTTTCTGTAACTTTCTGTAGAATTATTTGAGTGTCAGCTGTACGAAAGACGAACGTGTTTCGGTATTTTCGCGATTCCGGGAGCTTCCGGACACGAAAATGCGATCCGTTTAAAGTTTCGGAAAGCTAACAAAAAAGGCTACGACATACTTTAATCCTAGAATTTAGTGAATGTCCAATTGGTACAGTATTGGTTTTAAGTAGAAGAGTGACTATACGATATATGCATTTTGTGTACCTATGAGCCTATATAGTATGGATATTAAATGAATATAGAGTATGTGATGCATGATATGTTAGATGAATGAAATGATATATATATATGATATATATTCTCTTTACATTAATGTATATATATGGTTGAATGCAAGCATGTAGGAATGCAATTAATATAATGTATATAAGCAATGCATGAATGAAAGAATGATATACAATGTATATGAAAGTATATAATGAATGATAGATATGAATGTAAGATATATATGTAATGATAGATATGAATGCATAATGTATAAATATTGTAATACAATATATAATGATAACATGTATGGTAATGTAGAGTATATGATGCAAGCATGAATGAATGGAGGAAATACATGTATATAGGTAATATAGAATGTAATATATGAAAGGAATGAATGATAATATATAACATGATATGTAAGGTAATGCAAGGTATGAAATATATGATGTGTGCATTTTGTATGTCTCTATGTTAATGTATGAAATGATATGAATATACAATGTATGCATATGTATAAAACATGTAGGTAATGCATAGATGCATGAATAAAATAAATGTTTACAATATGTTAATATAAATACAAGTATCTAATATGCATGAATGTAAGTATAATATAATACAAGTATACATGTATGTATCATGTAAATGTAATATACATCATATGTATGTATGCATGTATACAAGGTAAGTATGTATGTATGTATTTCTATAAACTGAGTTAACCTATAACCTTTTACACACATGCATTCATACACCCTTTGACATCATGTATCCCATGTCACATACACCTACCTATCACTAAATTTTAGAACATTAACACATATCCTTTCACACACATGCCAAACACACACATACTCACTTACTCTTTTACCTCTCTTTCTATATATATATATATATATATATATATGTATGTGCCTATATATATAGCTTTTCTATATATATCTATGTATATGAATATGTGAATAGTGATGCATATATATATATATATATATATATATATATATATATATATATATATATATATATATAAAATATATATATATATATATATATATATATATATATATATATATGTGGGATGTACATATAGGTAGCCTATATATTATGAGTGTACACAATATATTAGATATATATATTGTTATGTGTATATGTGTTTGTGGTTTGGCTTAGGCATGATATAGCCTATAGCCTAGGGCTCTTAGCCTATGGTGTGTCTGTTTGCCTAGTGAGAGTTTAGTTAGACTTGTTTAGTCTTGATTAGGCCTAGAATAGACTAGTTAGACTAGTATAGACTTGTTTGGTTTAGGTTTGACCTAGTTGACCTAGTTTGACTAGTCTAGTTGACTAGAGTTGACCAAAGGTTGACTTTAGCCTAGATTGACCCCAAACTTTATGTAGATGCATTGTAGCAGTCTATTTCCTTATTTTAGACTTGTTGTGACTTGTACTGTTCTATTGGAGACAGACACCACACCTCGGACAGTATATTCTCTTCGGACATTCAGGATACCAGGCGAGTACATTCTCTGATCATTTCATGTCCTGCTTAGAATTATTTTTCTGATTTAAATTACTTTACTTGATACTGTCACGTTGGTCACACGAATTGATACTATATGGATCCCTTCTTGAGATGTATCCTTCAGCAGCATCGGATATTACATGTTCTGTGCATTTCACTTACATTGTGTATCACTATGCTTCTTGGTTCATTGATCACTTATGACATGTACTCTCATGATCACAGAGTCTCCTTGAATCTCCCATTTATGGGCATTCCTAGAATCACCCATTTATGGGCATCCATGTATCACCTCTTGTGGGCCATTGCATGGAAGCATAACATAACCTGGCTGGATCCTTGTGTATTGATTGGGGGTACGGGAGAGTAGAAGTAGACATGTGAATATTATCCAAGTAGTGTAGCATCAGAATCTTTCCGTAGTGTAGCATCAGAATCTCCTATGCCATTTACATGTCTATATTGTACTCTGACTCACTAGCCACTGTTAGTTCTCTATTGTATAGTAGATATTTCTATTACAGTTCTCTCTCTATTTACATACTGTATTTCCTTCAGTACCTGTATCTTACTTTACTGCATGATCATATTTTCTAACCTGCTATGAACTGTTGAGATGTATTGTGCTCGCTCCTGTCCTGACTGGACCTGTTGATAAATTTTACAGATAGCCTGGAGGTTGCCTGCTAGCCTAGAGGAGACACATTAGAGGTCGTATAGATAGTTATTTCAGTTGTCTTGAGTTGTATTTATTTTATGGATTACTGTATTTGAGCTTTGAGATGTATTTCTGGGTTTGTGTATCTTAGACACTTAGACTTCTATCTGCTATATCTCTTTTGGATTTCATGTTTTATCTATCTTTCATTATGCTCTACCTTAGATGTGATTGAGTTTACATTCTGCTATGTCACCTCCATTCGGGTTGTATAAACTGCTTAGCCTTATACTGTTAGATGCATGAGACCTAGGACAGCGTTCTACCGCCGACACTGCGGCGTAGGCTGGACGTACCCACGTCTCGTGCCCTTACTCTAGGGTACGGGTCGTGACAAGATATATATATATATATATATATATATATATATATATATATATATATATATATATATATATATATATATATACCTTATCAATATACCATGTGCCCTATATCATATGTCTATGTAGCCAAATACCTATTTACTTACCTTAACTAGTCTACATGACTTACCTACCCATACCACGCTTTACCAGACCTTAACTTGATATATCACACCATGGCTCCATACCATGATATGCCATACTTATGCTATTATACCATATCATGGTGACCTATCTTAACCTAGCATAACATATTCTACTAGGGTATACCTTATCATGATACCTAATTAAGCATATCCTACTATGTACTTCACATCATACCATATATATCATATATATACTATATGTATCCTATCTATCCATGTACCTATCCATCTATCCCGCTTTCCCCCAAGGGAATACTCACTCACATATAGTCTTTCACCTTTACCCATTACCTACTTACATACAAAATATATGCACACACACATATATCCAAAATACTGATACTGTAACACCCAATTTTCCAGAAGAGAGTAATTTTGAAATTTTATAATTATAATTATTATTTAATGGTATTATTTCATATTATGATTTTTACTGATTTTTAATTATTTTTAAACTATTTAAATATATGACTTGTGATTTTCGGTGATTTACTAGTGAACAGTAGAGACTGCCTACCCTAGAGCCTAGCCATGTGATTAGGGTAATTTTGTCATTTTTGGGGTAATTTAAATTTATTAGAATTAATTTGAATTTATGAAATTTTTAGGAATTATTTTAGAATTGTTTGGACTAGGTTGATTTTTGACTAAGTGTTGACCCTTGTAGACCAACATAGGAACTAACCCTAGTTAATTGGACTTGGTTAGGTCAAGTGACTCTAGTCTAACCTAGCATGACTTAAGTTAGTGGGTTTTGATTCATTAGAAATTGACTTAAGGAATTAGGAATTAAATGGTTTGAGAAAGGGCTTATGATTTCACAAGTCATTTTGTGACTTAACCTAATAGGACTAGCTAACCTAGTTAAAACCCTAACCTAGCCCATCATGGCCGGCTACTATGGGTTAACCTAGGGATTCCCCCACTATAAAACCCCTCCTAAAATCTAGGGCTAGCCTCCTTTCCCTAGGAAAATTATTTCAAGAAGAAAGAGGTGAGTTCCCATCCTTCTAAATTCATATAAAATCCATTTTAGGTCCTATTTCCCCCAAACTAGTTGCATTAGATTCTAATATTATTGTTCTTGCTGTTATTGGAACCTTGGTTCAGTTTGAGGATGTTTTGATTTGATTGAGACATTAAGAGAGGAGCTCAAAAGGGGATTTTTCATTGAAAGTTCAAGAATAGGTAATCTCTCCATTTCTCCATGGATTTTCATTTTGTCTTCATCATTAGGGAGCCCTAGGAGTCCCCTAAGTATCAGTATAGGTTTTGTGTCGGGTATCCTAAGTTTCGTGTCCATTTGGACACGTATCAGGTCTGTAGCCTAGGTGTTTGTCGAAATGCCACTGAGGGCATTTCGATCTCGTTTGTGCATTATTTTTAAATAGGAATTAGGGTTTTGATATTGCCTGTGGATTTCCAGTGTCGTGTGGTAATTTCCGGGTCGTGTCGGGTCTTGGAGGACACGTGCACACACGGGTTCGCGCGCATGCACGAGCACTGTAGCTCCCCTGCTACCAGCGTGCTCATACGGGCTGCACAGGGCACGTGAGTGCCTGGTTTTTGACACTGAGCAAGGGGCAGTGTCTGTCATGACACTCCCCAAGCCTCGTGTCATATAGTGTCGTGTCGGACACGTATTTACGTGTGCACGGGAAAAGGACTGTGCGGTTCAGTGCACAGGTTGTGGTTTCTGCTTTACTTTGTTTTTAATGCATTTAATTTGAGTTTTAATGATTGTTTAGAATCTAAATATGTTACCTAAACTCTGTTACATTAGGTTGCACATTAGGAATGGTTTAATGTGGAATTTTGGGTCGAAATTGGTTTGAACTGCATTATCCTGATACTGTGAATCCATGTTGTTTTCCAACCTATTTAATTCCCTGTCTTGCTATGTTTTTCAACTAAATTTTATCCCCACATATCACAATACATGTTAGTTAAGTTTTTACATTCAAAAATAGGCTTTTGATTGTGAGTATGAGATTTTGGCTATAGAGTTGGTTTTCAAAATTGATTGATAACTCATATTCCAGATTTTCTTCCATTTGTTAACTTGGTACTGCCAACTGTTTGAAAAGGGGTTGATATTATGGTTGATTCATTAGGGACTGAATGTGTTCTAAACTAAGTTACTTCCAGTTTTTCTTTTTCCTGAGAAATTGATGGACTGTTTGGGTTCCTATGTAAAACCTGAGATGCAAGTCTTCTTTTTGAACTGTCATTTAACTGAAGTTATTTGGATGATTCATTATTTCTTAAACTTGAGTACACCCTTACCTTGATCTGAAATCAACTATAGTTGTATGGGTTATTTTCTTGTTAGCTGTTGATTCATGAATTATGTAGAACCTGAGAGAGGAACTGGAAATTGATCCAGTCCCCACCCCCTCTTAAGGAGTGATTCCTTCCAAGTAATCTCAGTGTTGTTTTCTACAAACCTGGAAATTAAGGCCTTCCCAATTTTGTGAATGCAATGTATACACTGATTCCTGTTACGCCATGCCACTGTTTTGCATTGATTTCATTCTTTTACACTGTTTCCTTATTAACCTTTCACTGTTTTCCAGTTTTCTAAAAACCTGAAGTGAAATCTCTTTCCACTTATTTGAGTTGAATGGTTTAACTTCCTAAAACCGAATATGATTCATGTTTCCTTGATATATGTTCACTGTTGTAGCTATTTGATTCCAGGATATTAACACTCACTGTTTTCCTGTGAACACACACACACTTTTCCCTTGACACATACTGCCCTCTCTTCCTTTCACTATTTTTTGTATAATCCTGCACATTGGTTACCCTTTCACACACACACACACAGCTACACTTATACACACACACAATTTTATGTTACACACACACACACACACATGCACCCCCTCTCATTCTCTCTATAAATTCTCTAGTCTCACATAGTTAAGTTATGTATATATTATGTACACATATATAATATATGTAATGTTACCTATACACATATTGGTTGAGCTATTTATATGTGTATAATATATGTGATATTCCTATTAATTGCCTATAACCTATGTATGAACTTGTATAGGTATTTTGTAGGTTGCCATATAACTGGTGTATTACTATTTATAGGTAATGTATATACATGTGTGGAGAATAGGCCTAGGTAGTGTGGTATAGCTTGATGGGCCTAGATAGGGCTTGTACAACTTTATTAGACCTAGTATAGCCTAGCTTAGACTTGGTTGACCTAGTTTGACTTCTAGGGTTGACCAGAGTTGACCAGGAGTTGACTTTGGCTAGATTGACCTAGAATCATGTAGAATGCATAGTAGGACTTCATTTTACCATTTTGGACTTGTTGTGACTTGTGTTGTTCTGATTAGGAGCCAGACACCACTCCTCGGGCAGTACTTTTTATATTGGTCACTCAGATACAGGCGAGTACATTCTCTGATCGTTTCATACATGTCACGATTTATATTCTCGCTCTAGATTACTTTTACTTGATGCTGTCACGTTATCATCACGGATTGGTACTATATGGATCTCTTATTGGGATGTTATCCCCCTTAGCGGGCGCATCAGATACTTTATGACATGTGTTTCATGTACATCATGTATTCCTTGCTTCTGCGTTATTCATGTACACTCATGTTCTCTTATGTTCTTACATGTACGTTCATGTACTCTCATGTTCTTTCATGTACGCTCATGTTTGCTCATGTGTCTCTTGTATAACCAAAACATCATATCCGTAACGTAACCCGAATAGATCCTTGTGTACTGATTGTGGGTAGGGGTGAGTATAAATGGTCATGTGATTTATCCATCATGTTCACTCTGTTACTTTTCATGTTTTATCATGTACAAAACAGCCTTATTGGCTGTTGTCCTACATGTTCACTCATGTACATCATGTTCAACCTAAGCCAATTACATGCCATCTTGTACTCTAAATCACTAGTCACTTACAGTTCTTACTTATCATGTATATATTTCCAGTTATCAAATATCTCTTCTGTTTTATGTACATCTTCTTACAGCGTTTCATGTATCTTACTCTATTGCTTGCTTTATATTTCCTGCCATGATATGAACTGTATGAGATGTACTGTGCTCGCTCCTGTCCTGACTGGACCTGTTGAAAATATTACAGAGGACGAGGAGGAGGCCTGTCTGGACACTTTCTACGGGGCATCCTTAGATGACACTTGCGAGCTGGACCCTCAGGAGGACCCAGCTCTAGCTGAGGACATCACACCCATTGCCTAGACTAGTTTAGTTAGGCTTATCTTATTTTATGTAGTCTCGAGGCATGTTTTAGCTAAACTTTATTCTGAGTTCAGAGTTGTATATATTCTTTCATTCTGTATCTGAGACCATGTACTTCTGGATATTGCTGGAATTATCTTAGACTACTTTTCATCTATTTATTTCCTTGAGTTCCATTTCATATCGTGCTATCTCTTCCTTAGTTGTGATTGAGTTTTACTGCTATGTCACCCCCATTCGGGGAGTATAAACTGTTTAGAGATATATTGCTAGATGATTGTTGACCTAGGACAGCGTTCTACCGTCGACACTGCGGCGTAGGCTGGGCGTTGTTACGTTCTCGTACCCTCACAGTGGGTGCGGGTCGTGACAGATACTCTGTTGCCTAACTGATACTGGTATAATGGCCTGCACCCTCTAATACTCACACACTCTGTCTCCTAATTTGAACTACACAGGAACACAACACACCATTAACTTTACTAACATTACTAACACATTCCCATACTGTTATAATTACTGATTCATAAATCACTACTCCCCTAATGATTTTCTTTATAAGGTATACACAACTGTCTATTCCCCAATGGCTACCTACCTAGAATGCTTGCACATACACAAGTCTTCACCCTCTACATTGCAGCCTACTTCCTTCACCTGTAAATTTTGCTACCATCATCCTCACTGTTGCAATCTTTTGATTACCTCACTGTAGAATACTGCATCCAGATGTTGCATCTTCTATTGCAGGCACCTGTGCAAATTAACTCCATAGCCAATGCTTTTAGGTAACTAGTTCTCTATAGCTGCTCACCAAGGACTAAACCTTTCCTCTACACTGCAATTACTTGCAGTTACTACTGTATTTTGCATTCCTTGCTTTATTGTAGCTCAGACCTACATTGCACTATTTTTTCTCTGTAGCTTCACAGAGGCTGCTACTGTCCTAGTGTAGTGCACACTACAACTAATGCAGTTATTGCTGCTGGCTTCTCCTGCAGAATTCCCCTGCTATTAGAACCTACTACTACAGTTTATCCCATGAATACCCCCTGCCACTATACATATATGTACACATCCACTATTAGCTACATATATACAATTCCCCCTACTACCTATACACACTATAACACATATCTATATATTAGTAGTCACAACTACTACCTATATCATATATGTATATCTATACATATACCTATACTATATACATATATGTACCACATGCACTAATATATATATATATATATATATATATATATATATATATATATATATATATATATATATATATATATATACATAATCATTAGCATGGCTAGAGCCTTAATCCCCTATGATACACCCTATGGAGACATGCACCCAATTATGATACGCACTCCCAAAAATACCAATGCCATGCTACGACCCAATTTATGTTGTTAAACATATATAATGCAATAAATGACACATATTGATTGAGACGTATCGCTCAAATATACCCTTTCTTAACAAATTAATCGTGCATATCACAAATTGTATGATACGGCGCCACGTATCCTATCAGACACGTGGGGACTAATTCTCACCAAAATTGGACTCCAATGCTATGCAAAACCATGAATCAAATACTTCGTGGACACGAATCACATCCCCAAGCTAAATCACTACTATAGCTACTAGATCTAATGAAAATTGGTCTTCTACCCATCGTTCCAATCCTAATGAACTATATCTAAGAAATTGGGTCTCCTGCGAAGTTTTTCCTAAAATTAAGTATAGAAAATTAGGGAAAAAGAGCTGCAACCAATTGGAAAGAGATTTCCAATATAAATATACAGAGTTAGACACGAAGACGGCGATTCAGACACGACCCCTCCTCGAGCTTGCTTCTCCTAGCCTCTACTTCTATTCTCCAAACTTTAGATCTCCATAGAGAGGATGAATGGAGGTGGATTTAGGAAAGAAATAAGAAATTTGGGGATTTGGGGCTCCTATGGAAAATTGGAGAAGGAAATGGAAGAATGGAGAGAAGCTTGGAAATGATAAAAATGGAGTGGCGAGCCCCTTATATGGTCGAAAACTATGGATGCTATTAAAGGTATCTCAATGCCTAATTTGTTGTCATGACCCGCACCCCGGTACATGGGCACGGATGTGTGGGTACGTCCAGTCTACGTCACAGCATTGGCAATAGAATGCTGTCTAGGTCAACAGTATCATCCAACATATCCAAAGAATATATAAGTCACAACCTGTCAATGTATCATCTCCAAAAAGGACTATATATATATATATATATATATATATATATATATATATATATATATATAAAAGGAAACTATAAGAAAATATATGTGTGTGTGTGTGTGTGTGTGTGTGTGTCTAACATTCATACTCAATCACATATAACTATAAGGAAGATATGGCACGATAATGAGATAAAGATATGAAATGATAAACATAAAAGGTCTAGTAGCATAAATCAAATCATAACAAAGTCTAAGAGTCTAAAATCTCAACATAAGTACATGTCTCAAATAAATATAACATCCCAAGTCTCATAAATTGGAGACAAATCCAGTAATACTAGCTATTAGCTAAGGCACACTGGTGGTACCTTTTTAATGGACACTGGCTCTAAAGGAAGCTCCTAGGCATATTCTACGTCTTCTACGGGTCCATAATAATTAGTACAGAAGTCCTCTAGATCCTCTAAAAAAATGTTATCCAGTCAGGATTGGAGCGAAGTACATAAACTAACAGTAGTTCCGTTAAATTGACAAAACTATAATTAACAGTAAGTAATGTAAATACATGATGGTAAGAAATAATGAACAGTGAGAATATAAAAAAGCATGTAATCATATCATGGACAAATATGAACTGTAAGTAACCATGAACACGAATGTATCAGTTGGTAATATCTAGAATAGAGCATGTAATACTAACTGTGCCTTGATACATTAATTTATTATGTGATCGACTTGGGACAAGATCAGACTATGCCATATGACCGGCTATGCACAAGTATAGGTAATGGATCAGGCCGACCATACATGGAAAGCTATACACAAGTACAAGTAAGATTAGGCTCTACCCTGCATAAGATGAAAGTGAGCGATACACAAGTATTTGGCGTATGATCACATAATCTACTGATATCTTCCTATCCCCTGACAAGTATAGTAGATCCAACCATGGTATGTTACGACACATGATTCTCGAAGAGGGTAGCTAATCCCCTCATTAATCGGTGTCCATACAAGTATAAGAACAACAAGAAGGCTTGCACATGTATACTAAGATATACAAGAAATAACATCTCATGATAGGATCCAAGATATACTAATCTGTGTACTCTTATGTCAGGAATCAAGTATAACACTACCGACTGATATTATAGAAGTCATCAAGATAACAAAAACTGTCAGAGAATGTACTCGCTTGTGGTCCGGAGCAACGGGTGTAGATCAATGTCCAAAGTGGAGTCACAAAGACCTAAATATGAAATATCAATGTCAATTAGTGTTTCGGTGTGCTAAGCATTGATATCTAAAGTGAAATATGATTTCTAGGTCAATTCTAGGTCATGGGGGTCAAACTAGGTCAATACTATGTTTTCTATGGTCAAACTAGGCCAAATTACCTAAAAGATTGACTTTTAGGTTGAAAATAGTCAACACTAGTCAAAACTAGGTTATACCTAGGTTTCTAGGTCTAGGAGTGAGCAGGTTTTGGGCAGAAAACCGACCCGAACCGACCCGAAATAACTTTTTGGGTCGATTTTCAAACAAACGGTTCGGCTATCGGTTTTTAATACACATATATTTGGTTTTTCGGTTCGAGTCACGGGTTTTGAATTCGGTTTTTGACCCGAACCGATAACCGAACTTACAGGTATAATTATATTTTTACCCTCACTTTATATATATAGAAGAAGAAGAAGAAAAATCTAGCCCTAAACTTTCTCTCTTCTCTCATTTTCTTTTCTGGAGAGGTGCCGCCCTCTCTTCTCTCTCAAGTCTCGAGTGCAGTGGAGGCAGCTCAGAGAGGAAACTCTTCTCTCTCCTATCCCTTTTGATCAATTTCTTTCGGCTACACCGTAAGCTCGTCATGGTCGTGACGACGTCCCATCCGTCGGAGAAGAACTCGTAGCAGCGGTCTTTGTCGAGACTTGGATTCACCATATGCCCCACTGCGGACCCTCCCCACTTCAGGCCGAGCCCCGACGTGACCGTCATCAAGTCCTTCACCTCTGTCTCGCCTCCTCTCTCGAGCTGACCAGAGACCAACCGCCTCAACATCAGAAGCCAAATGGAATTATATTCAGAGTCAACATATAGAGCCCCCCTTGTGGAGTGCATTTTTTGCTAATAAATGCACTCTTAGTAAATGGGAATACATCTAAAGTAAATACATCTGAGTAGTGACATAACCTTACATTATTTCTCAAATTTAGATTTTAAAGATTGACTAAATCCTTTCTTATTTTATTAGATTTTGCAACCCATTGTTGAGTAACCGAACAATTTGATGGTAGCACAGCTCTTCATGATGATCAGTTTCTCGATTGTCCAGAGAACTTTGATGTGGTTTTTGACATCAATTGTGTTTTGATTTAATTTTTTTGAATCATTACGAGTTTTCATCAATTGTATTGTTAATTAGTTCTGGTTTTTTTTTTCGAATTTGTGCACAAAATTGTATTTCTTTCAATTTTTTTTTTCTGAATCTTCCTCGTTCTCTATCGTTCTCTTAACTTGAATCCACGAAACCGAACCAACCGACAACCAAAATATTTAATACGGTTCGGTTTGGTTCGGATTTGATAATATCGATTCGGTTTTCGGTTTTGTAAATGTCGGTTTTCGGTTATTTCGGTTTTGATAACATCGGTTCAGTTTGAATCGAACCGAACCGATGCTCACCCCTATCTAGGTCCATACCTTGCATACCAAGGTATTCTAGCCTATATTAGGCAATACTAGCTTAATACCCTGTGGTTTACCTATAGAGTTACCTTTACTATCCTTACACATATTAGTTACATAGGGTTACCTATTACCAATACTTTACCCAACATCATTACTCTTCAAACTATATATATTACTCCTCCTTACCATATCATATTATGGCTACAAATATCCATACCATACCACTGACACTATCATTTACATATTTCTATATGCATCCTATAATCCTCTTATCTATACATTCACACATGGCACACACTTATCCTTTCTCACATACGCATACTTAAGAACATACACATGCACAATCTACTACTCGACAGCATGCCCACACACATTATTGTGCACTAGGTAAGTAGCCCTTGCTACTGCTCTACCCCTCTTCCTATTATCTACTGTTGCTACTGCTTGCTCACAAATCCCCCATCTCCCTGCTATGCACCTGTGCACAGGTGGCCACATAGCAGTGCACAAAGTGCACTACTACTGCTATTATTTCCTGTGCAGGAAACCCCCATCTCCTTATTGTTATAAACAGCAAGGTACTGCTGCATATCCAGGCAGCAGGTCTGCTCACAACACCTGTTGCTGTGCAAACAGGTTGCTCTCCCCATCTACTGCCCTGATGTGCAAGGGGCTACTACCCTGTTGCCTCACATTCATCACCCCCTCTATCAATCCTACACACACACAAACCTATATGTTGCTGCTAACTGCCCCTTATTTCCTTTAATCTGATGCTAGTGCACAGGAACACCTATAAAAATACACACATGTCTATCTATCCCTCTACCTATCCAACTATCATTCTACCTATTCATCTACACATGTGCTCATACTCACACTCACTTCTAGATACACACACCCACATGGCCCTAGGCAAATAAAAAACACACATACTAGGAATGATATACACATGAGTAGATATCTATGGCATACATCACCTAGACATACTAACAAACACTTGGTGTGCACCACGCTAGTATCATGCCAAAACTTTAATACTCTCATGATACGTCCAAGATACATACACCAAATCTTGTTTGAATCAGATTAAGTCATATGAGTAAGTCTAAAATGCATATGTGAACCTAATTAGAGCAATAAATATCTAGTGTCAAGTGCTACATAAAATTGGACGTGTGTCAAAAGTGTCGGAGGTGAAACCCCCAAATTGACTCTGTGTCCTAGAATACCATGACACAACCTACTCGTATCCATTTTGGACACGTGACTAGCCACACACAGCAATTATAAGTCAATTTATCCTACTTGACCATATGCTAAATACTTGGTGCATCATTCTCGAATTTTCCCAGAAATGGCATAAAAACTTCATGTAACTTCTACCCAAAGGGTCATTAGAGCCTAATTCTTCCGCCTATATGTACCCCTAGTCCATGGGTGGGTTCCTAATGGTCAAAATGCACAATTAGAGTCTAGAAATAGAGAAAAAAATAGATGTATACCTATTGGAGATGGATTCCCAATGCAAAACCTGATGGACACGATTCGGACACGATTGGGACACAAGCTCCTAGCCCAAGCTCCCTCTCCTTGTGCTCCTTGTCTCCAAAGCTTTTTGACTCCTTGGATGAAGAGTAGGGAATAATTTGATGGAAAGTTGATGGAGGATTGGAAGGATTTGGGGAAAAGCACCAAGCTTTGGAAAATATGCTCAAACGGAGGAATGAAGAGAGTGCTCTCTCTCTCTCTCTCCTAGCTAGGATCGGCCATATGAACCCCTTCTATGCCAATATGAAGTGACCACAATGCCCTCCTAGGTTGTCATGATGGTTTGGTTAATCAATGGAAGCTTATAATCTAACTTAGTAATTAAATCTAATCCCTATTCATAACATGGAATGACTTAAATGAGGTTAGCCTAATATGTTGGTCCAAGTGTCATGACAAGTCTAAATAGGTTCACTAATTAAGCGTCCAATAAATAGGCTAGTCTACTAACAAAAGCAACAATCACTATGATTAATTAAATAAATATACACAATATATTTATAATATAAAATAACAAAAATAATCCTATCTAGGATTATGGTAGTGAAAATTCTACTCTCCTCAAAATAATTTTGTCCTAAAATTAAAAAGATGAAACTAGCACAAGAATGCAATCAAGACAAGATGAACAATACCTCAAGGCTCGAAGAGATAAGGGTATCGCTCGTACATGTCGTCATCCCTCTCCCAAGTAGACTCACCCGGAGAGTGATGCCTCCATGCGTAAGCCCGCTTCCCGATTTTTTTAGTTTTAAATTTTTTTCTAATTAGAAAATATATTTGTATTTGAAATCGTATACGAGATATTTTGATAACGAAGGGATTGGTCAAAATCATTTGTTTTATAAAAGATATACTTTTAAACTTATTAATTTTTATTATCAATTAAGTTTAAGTTTTAAATTTAGAAAAAATATTTTATAATTGTTTAATTGATTTTCATCAATTATTATTGTACAATTATGATAAATATGCTTGTAAGATTATTTAGTTTTTTTTACTATCTTTTATTTTAAATATTTGATTTATAAAATCTATTTTAAATGGTATTTGACATATTATATTTTATTTTAAAATTATTAATAGATTGAGAATGATCAATCTAATTGATTGATTCTATGGAAGGATTTGATCAATCATATTTCTTTCCTATCTAGGAAACCCTCCACTCCTATATATATAAGGAAGACTTCCTCTATTTTCTCCTACAACCCAAAATTTCACAAAATCCTTATAGCCAACCATCGCAGCAATTCCATATATGTTCATGCATTGTGTTAGTGTCCAACTATTCTTTTCCACTATTTCTATTATAATTACAATATGTTCTTTGTGTCTGACACACCGAACACTTTTTTGCGTCTTGCATGACACAACCTAAATCCCCTCTATTCCTCGTGTCCCACAAGACATAACAAACCAACCTGACACACACGAATCCTCCCCAAGCCATGCTTCCCTTGTCCTCCTCGACAACCACCAGCCCCGACCACCGTTTCCCTGCCCAACTCCTCCTGACCGCCTCGCTGAGCAGCACATGCTCCGGTCCCTCCTTCTCTTCCATTGCTCACAGCACAAACCACCGCCACCCATCAACACCACCACCACGATACCTAAAACCAAGCCACCAAAATCATGACCACCATCACCAACCCCTCTGGTGACACGACCACCGCTCAAAAACCCAGTTCCGACCATCACAGCCCCTACCATCGACACCACCGCGACCAAAAACACCACAACGAAAACCACCACTACCAAAATCCTCATTACACCAGAAATCAAGATAAAACCACTCACCTTGTTGAGCCTCGACCACCGTGACCGGCCTCCTCACTCAGGCGAAACTCGACCGTTCGAATCTCCGGCGAACCCTTGACTGTCGAGCCCCGTACCCTTTCATTCTGGTGGAATCCCCTCTGCCGTTGCTTACAGCCATCCCCGCGTTCGGCGACACCGAGCCTTGCTAGTGCCGCCCCGACCTCATCTGTGTTGCTGGCCCATCGTTTCGACTAGCAAACCCATACGGTATGTACCGCCCGTCTGTCGACGGCTCTGCCCATCACGTGGCTAGCCCCGGGTCAGCTCCTCCCTAATGCGCTCAGCCTCCGACCGACGACCGCCACTAAGTGAGCTCTGTTGGGGCATTTGTATTCTTGACATGTAGAGAACTAGTTCTCTACATGCTTAGTGAAGTTTTAGTCCCACATCGGAAATGCATCATGTGGTATCTCAACATATATAGGCTTTTATGTATTGTTGGGATGTGCACATGGGTGGTGACCCAAAGGTGGGAACCATGTGGGGAATTTTATTAAGAGGTAAGAATAAGGCTCCATGGTAAGCTTCTAGCTTTTTGCTTTCAGGAAATTTATTTCCATGGGAGCTAAGCCCCATAGGGGCGTAGCGACTCGGACTCGGACTCGGGCTCGGGCTTGGACTCGGGCTCAAGGGCTCATGAGACGTAATGTGGCATTTTGTTGGTGCACTTTGCACTTAGCACGTCAGCATCGTCGCTAGGCATAGTGTGCGCAGCGTAGTGTGCGCAGGTTGCGTAAAATGGCTGTGTGCGTAAAGTACAAATCACGCTGGTTACGCGAGTGGCACAACTTGCAGCAGAACTTGTCTTTGCATGTTCTGAACGGTTGCTCCATGTTCGGGGTGGTTATTACCACGTTCCTAACATTATGCTAACCGGACAGTTGTTGCAGGGGCCTATATAAGGTCTTCTCCTTCTCTCTCACAGTAAGGAACTAATACACAAGTAGTAGACAAAAAGTTTACAAGTGTTTAGAAGCTGTAAGAGAGAAGAGAGGTATTGTACCAGTGTTGAGTTTTGCACGGGAGTTCGTGTTCATCCGAGAAGTCAGAAGAGCAAGAGTATTCCAAGTTCTCCGACGAACTTGCTGGTTCCTGGAAGCTATTCGTGTGGGGACGAATAAAGCTTTGAGCAACGGTGATCATTCACCCCAGCAGGAGTTTTTCCATCTTTCGCCTGTCACCTTCTTCGTTTATCAGAATTCTATTAGCGTACATTCGGTGAAGTGTATGCATTGGTAGAAATCTGTGCACCTTCTGTGAAGTGTTGCAATCGTTTATCAGAATTCTATTAGTGCACCTTCGGTGAAGCGTATGCGTTGGTAGAAATCTGTGCACCTTCTGTGAAGTATTGCATTAGTGAAATTTCTGTTAAGTACCTTCTGTGAAGTGTTACGTAATAACGATTATTTTTATAATTGTTACGAATTCTCAGTTTTTCATCAAAAAAATTGTGCCCCGGCACTAACAATCTCAGAGCTTTATTGCTACGATGGAAAATGTTAATGTTTCACTCTTCAATTCTGACTTTTGTAAGTTAGAAAAGTTTGATGGAGAATATTACCAAGTCTGGAAGAGGAAGGTTTATCTCATCCTTCAACTCAAAGACGTAGATCACGTGCTTCTGGAGGAAGAACCTACTGTTCCAGATGTTGGGTCTGCTGCCGCAATCACCGCGGCTACTAAACTTCAAGCAAAATAAAGAAGGGAAAATAGTATTTGCAGGCTGCTTATCCTGAATGCTATAGAAGATTCCCTTACAGAATCCTATTCTAAGAAGACTATCGCTAGAGACATATGGGAGTCTCTAGAAAAACCCTACGAAGAAGACAAGAATCGCAGTAAAATCTTTGTGGTTGAAAGATCACAAGTGGTTCTTTGAGGACGAAAAGTCTATGCTGCCGCAGGTGAAGGAGTTTCTAAAACTGCAACAGAAGCTGGAAGACGAGGCGATGCCCCTCCCCGAAAAATTTGTTATTGGAGGGATTGTCTCAAAGCTTCCCGCTGGGTGGAGCAAGTTCTATGCAAACATGCATAGGAAGAAGCTGGAGATCACCCTTGAAGATCTCCTACAGGAAATCTATGTTGAGGACCAGATACGGGCTCAACTGAAGGTGGACGCACTATCCAAGCAATTGGCTAACGCCAATCTGGTGCATTCAAGGGAACCAAGGGGAAAGCATGTAGCTTCCCAAAGAAAGAAGAAGGACCTTGACAATCTAAAAGTCAAGGGTACTTCAATGAAGAAGAAGAAGCCAAAGTCCCACTTGTCTTGCTTCAAGTGTGGTAAGAAGGGCCACTTTAAGAATGAGTGCAAAGCAAAAGCCAAGCAATCGGAGCAAGAAGAGCCTAGTAAGGTAACTATGATCACCGATGTTGTTGCTATGATTGTACAGGTTGATGCGGTAGGAACTGATGCTGACTGGTGGGTAGACACTGGAGCCACCTGCCATGTTTGCTCCAGCAAGGAGTGGTTCACCACCTACACCCCTACTTCTGATGTGGTTATGGTGGCGAACCAGGCACAAGCTGAAGTGCTCGGGATCGGGACGGTGGGGTTGAAGCTGACTTCGGGGAAGTCTCTGACGTTTCAAGGCGTGAAGCACGTACCTGCTATCGCCAAGAACCTGATCTCAGAAGGCCTACTCTGTAACGCAGGCCTCAGGATGGACATCAATGCTAGCCAGATGGTGATGTCTATCAGAGGAACATATTTCGGAAAATCTTTTTATACCAAAGGAATGTTCAAAATTCAGCTTGTAAATCAGTTCAATGTTGTTAATACAATCATTCCTTCTGCTTATACTCTTGAGTTGTGGCATAGTAGGCTAGGACATGTTCATTGTAAACGAATAAACAGAATGTCTAGTCTAGGACTTATCTCCAAATGTGGGGGTAAGGTAGAGAAATGTGAAGTTTGTGCTCAAACTAAGATCACAAGGAAACCCTTTCCTCGGGTTAATCGAAGTACAGATCTTCTGGAGTTAGTACACTCAGATATCTGTGACTTCAAACAGTTCTCTACAAAGGCCGAGATGAAGTATTTTATAACCTTCATCGATGACTTCTCAAAGTATGCGTTTGTCTACTTGCTGAAGGCTAAAGACGAAGCATTCGAGAAGTTCAGAGCCGAAGCTGAGCGGCAGACTGGACAACAACTCAAAAGAATAAGAAGTGATCGGTGGGGAGTACAGGTCTCATGAATTCGTATCGTTCTGCAAAGAACATGGAATTGTCAATAAGACATGGCTCCGTACTCTCCTCAATCAATTGGAGTAGCAGAGAGGAAGAACATAACGTTAACAGAAATGATTAACTCAATGTTGTTGACTGCTGGCCTTCCTAAGTGCTACTGGGGAGAAGCTGGATTGACGGCCACTTTTATTCTAAATAGAGTGCCTCATGCAACTTCAGACGTTACTCCTCATGAACTCTGGTTCAAGGTCAGACCTAACTTGAATGTCATTCGAGTGTGGGGGTATCTGGCATATGTCAAGCTTCCAGATCTGAAGATTCAGAAGCTTGGGACCAGGACTACTACGACGATCTTCTTGGGGTATGCCGAGAAGAGTGATGCTCGAAGATTTCATGATATTAAGTCAAATCATATCATTGAATCTCGCAACACAGAATAGTTTGAAGACAAATTTACAAGGCATAAGAATATTGTTCTTGCGGATGTACCGAAGAACAATGAGGGTGCACAGCAAACTGAAGTCTTCAATAAAGATGTAGTCCAAGAAGATGTTGTTGAAACAACGATTGAACCAGAACAAGCTGAGCCGTCAGCTAAGCGTGTGAGGAGGCCGAAGGACTTCGGAAGTGACTTTGTCACCTATCATGTGGAAACAGATCCGCTTACCTACGATGAGGCGATGAAGACCAGAGATGCAGTTTTCTGGAAGGAGGCGATTGACAATAAAACTGATTCTATCACCTCAAATAACACTTGGGTGTTGGTTGATCTTCCTGAAGGAGCAAAACCCATCGAATGCAAATGGATCTTCAAGAAGAAGATGAAAGCAGACGGAACTATTGACAAGTTCAAGGCTAGGCTAGTAGCAAAGGGGTTTTCTCAGAAGCAGAAAATCGACTACTTTGATACGTATGCTCTAGTAGCCCGGATGATTACCATCAGAATGTTGATTTCTCTCGCAGCGATACATAAGATGGTGATACATCAGATGGATTTGAAAATGGCTTTCCTAAATGGCGAGCTGACCGAAGAGATTTATATACAACAACCAGAGGGATTTGTCATCAAGGGTCTTGAAGACAAAGTTTGCAAGTTGGTGAAATCTTTGTACGGTCTTAAACAGGCTCCCAAGATGTGGTATGAGAAATTTGACAAGGTTATAAGGTCAAATGGCTACATGGTCAGCGAGATGGACAAGTGTGTTTACACGAAGTTTGCTAATGGAAGATGTGTGATCGTTTGTCTGTATGTGGACGACATGCTTATCCTAGGTACGTATATGAGCTGTGTCACGGAGATAAAGAGGTTCATCTCGAGCAAGTTTAGTATGAAGGACTTAGGGGAAGCTGATGTAATCTTAGGGATCAAAATCATCCGGACAGACACTGGACTAGCGCTATCACAGTCTCATTATATTGAGAAGATGATCACTCATTATGGGTATCGGGATCTTTCAGGGATCGATACGCCGTACAGGTGTGATCTGAAGCTGAAGCCTAATTCAGGGAAAGCGTCAGACAGCTGGAGTATGAAAGCATAATCGGAAGTTTGATGTATGCTACTACTGCCACAAGGCCTGACGTAGCTTTCGTCGTAGGAATGCTGAGTCGTTTCACGAGCAACTCTGGTGTTGAACACTGGAAGGCTGTGAAACGGGTTATGAGATATCTCAAGAAGACTCAAACATATGCACTGTATTACAGCGGAGATCCGCAGGTAGTGGAAGGCTTCAGTGATGCCAGTTGGTGCTCAGATTTGGAGAGCGAGAGGTCCACAGGTGGATATATTTTCATAATGGGTGGAGCTGCTATATCATGGAAGTCGAAGAAGCAGACAATGCTCTTGCGGTCATCCATGAAATCTGAGTTCTTTGTACTTGACACCGCAGCCGAGGAAGCAAAATGACTTCGGAAGCTCATGTATGATCTTCTAGTGGTTGGGGCATAAATACCGACAATATCGATATACTGCGACAACCAGGCGACTGCAGCAGTGGCATCAAATGACCTCTTCAACAGAAAGAAGAGGACTGTGCGGTTAAAGCACAGGGCAGTACACGATCTTATTAAGATAGGTGTAATTACAGTGATTGATGTTTGGAGTCAGAAAAACCTGGCGGATCCGTTCACCAAGGACCTCAAGCGCCAGCTGGTCGATGACTCAACATGTAAAATGGGCTTGAATGCATTCTGATATTAGTTATTGTATTCCTACCATAAAGTTTTATGCTATTAGTTCAAAGATTTATCTACTAGGCATCTAGCTTTTGGTTCAAGGGAGGACCATTAACTGGAAGAATATCAGGAAAGGTGGGTACATGTTCTATTGGGCATGGAGAGGTTACGGACCTATAACCACTGTTGTCTACTGTTATTTTCTGCAGAAAACGGTTCCTGTAGGAAGGTTGGCTTAATTGCCTTAATGAATTCTCAGGCAGAGTGAATGCCTGGTGTGCTTTACAGGAAGCACGGTAGAGCAGCACTACAAGGAGTAAAACTCCATGATGAGGTTCCTATATGTGGGGTGCTGCCCAGGAATAGGATAAAGCCTCGGCCTTACAGGCCAAGTCACAGCGGCGTAGCACCGCAAATAGATAGTTAGCCTAATGCTGTATGTTAAAAATAAAGAGGGGTGTAGTCAGCACTACAAAGAGGATGAGTTCCTCATGTTACAATGGCATGACACCACGATGAGGTACCCAGTTAGGGATAAAGTCTCAGCCTTGCATGCCATGTCGTTGCGACGTAACACCGCAAGGGAGCCTAAGGCTTCATGCTGGGTAGTTTGGCACTAGAAAGAGGCAATTGCCTCATGCTACAGTAGTATGACACTACAAAGGTTCCCAGATATGGGGTGATTCCCAGGGAGGGGTAATGCCTTGGCTTCGGGCCATGTCATAGCGGCGTTGCACCGCAAGGGGAGCGTAAAGCGTTCTATGCCATGTCTCTTTATAATGAACTCACCTATAGTGTATAGACAGAGATATCAGGCCGTCTCTTGAGGGTAAATTTGTAGATGCCCAAAAGTATACACTGAAACCAGGCTGGCACTGGGCCCTTAATGTATGTGCATAGCCAGAAGCACATGTGACTACATTATGTGAGTGGGAACAACTTCAGCTATGATACAAAATTTAAGGCTTAGTCCATTCTTGTATTATAGTCCGTTGTTTAACCCATGCGGGAAAATTCAAGTCATCGTGACATATTTCCTAATGTATGATGGACAGTCACTGTAGGGAACACTCGAACCTATATATATTGAGATATGTGGGGAATTGTTGGGGCATTTGTATTCTTGACATGTAGAGAACTTGTTCTCTACATGCTTAGTGAAGTTTTAGTCCCACATCGAAAATACATCATGTGGTATCTCAACATATATAGGCTTCTATGTATTGTTGGGATGTGCACATGGGTGGTGACCCAAAGGTAGGAACCATGTGGGTGATTTTACTAAGAGGTAAGAATAAGGCTCCATGGTAAGCTTCTAGCTTTTTGCTCTTGGGAAATTTATTTCCATGGGAGCGAAGCCCCATAGGGGCCTAGCGACTCAAACTCGGACTCGGACACGGACTCGGACTCGGATTTGGGCTCAAGGGCTCATGAGGCGTAATGTGGCATTTTGTTGGCACACTTTGCACTTAGCACGTCAGCATCGTCGCTAGGCGCATAGTGCGCTTAAGTTATGCTCGTTGCGCGAGCCACTTGCGAGACCACGTTACACGGCCCGTTACACGAGCCCAGTTACGCCGGTCCAGTTATGCAGCCCAGTACACAGCCCAGTACGTGCAGTGTACGTAGTGTGCGCAGTGTGCGTAGAGTGCGCAGTGTGCGTAGCGTACACAGTGTACATAGTGTGCACAGGTTGCGTAAAATGGCTGTGTGCATAAAATGCAAATCACGCTGGTTATGCGAGTGGCACAACTTGCGGCAGAACGTGTCTTTTCATGTTCTGAGCGGTTGCTCCATATTCGGGGTGGTTATTACCACGTCCCTAACATTGTGCTAACCGGATAGTTGTTGTAGGGGACTATATAAGGTCTCCTCCTTCTCTCTCACAGTAAGGAACTAATATACAAGTAGTAGACAGAAATTTTATAAGTATTTAGAAGCCGTGAGAGAGAAGAGAGGTATTGTACCAGTATTGAGTTTTGCACGGGAGTTCGTGTTCATCCGAGAAGTCAGAAGAGCAAGAGTGTTCCAAGTTCTCCGATGAACTTGCTGCTTCCTGGAAGCTATTCGTGTGGGGCGAATAAAGCTTTGAGCAACGATGATCATTCACCCCAGCAGGAGTTTTTCCATCTTTCGCCTGTCACCTTCTTCGTTTATCAGAATTCTATTAGCGCACCTTCGGTGAAGTGTATACGTTGGTAGAAATCTGTGCACCTTCTGTGAAGTGTTGCAATCATTTATCAGAATTCTATTAGCGCACCTTCGGTGAAGCGTATGCGTTGGTAGAAATCTGTACACCTTCTGTGAAGTGTTGCATTAGTGGAATTTCTGTTACGTATCTTCTGTGAAGTGTTACGCAATGACGATTGTTTTTACAATTGTTACGAATTCTCAGTTTTCCATCAAAAAAATTGTGCCCCGGCACTAACAAGCTCTCCACTTGACTTCTCCTCCCTCCAGGTCAATTCCCTCCCCAATGTTTTTCTCTCTCGTGCTGACACCCTTTCTCTCCCATTATTTTCTCTTTCCAAATTGGAGAACAGAAGAGAGTTTAATGGGGAATAATAGATATGGGCCGGGTTGTGGGCCACAGGAAATTAGGCCGTGTTTTTTCTAAAAACAAATGATTATGATATTTTATGTATATTGGTTGGGCTTGAGCATATATATATACATATATATATATATATATATATATATATATATATTTTTATATATATATATATATATATATATATGGGCTGATATAACAAGTCATTTGGGTTTTTATTTTATAGAATTTATTTAGTTATTTTAAGGTTTAATTTGTGGGTTGAAATATTTGGGTTGGGTTTTATGTCCATTAGAATTTTAATTGATTATTTTGGTTTTACAAATATAGTATTGGACTTGATCCTATATGTAATTTCAAATTGGAGTTTTAGCCTTAATGATTATTTAGATTTTTCAAAGTATTTGTTTAAAGATATTTTACTAATAAAATATATTTTCCAAAACATGATAGATATTTTTCTAAAAATTATAAATATTCATTAGGCCGATATCTTCAAATATCATTATAATATTTTCTATATATATTTAAATTATATAATATGATTTTTCTATAGTTTCCAAAATATTTATTTAAAATATTTTGATTAGTATTTTCCAATATCAAAACGCATTTCCTATATAGATTATAAGTATTTTTCTATATCTTAGTAAGGATTTTCTATTTATTATACGAATTTTTTCCTTCAATTATTGAATCTTGATCGTGACTAGTCATACGTTCCTATTTCTTATGATTCTGACTACTTCATATAGACCCTAGGCTAAACGGACTGTCCCGAACCCAATGGCACGGTCTGTAACATCATTTGAGGTCATCTTGCGTACTTATGACATCTACGACTATTCTTTGCCAACGTGATCAAGTCACTTTAACTGCAACTTAACTTAAGGCAAATACATTATTGCTTTATGTGCTTATTATATTATAATGCTATCTTTTCATTGTGTTCTATTGAGTTTCTCGTTGAGACAAGATTGTGACACGATAGACTTAATTGTATCATTGCTCGTTTATCGACTGTTTAGTGACTCGGGAGGGGAAATGCTCGGTAGGTATGATTGTTATTGTGGATAGCTAAGTCATACACCTCACATATGGGTTAGCCGTACCTTTTTATTATGTGTAGCCATCAATGATATGCCGTATTAACCCAAGTCGTTCACAAGTCAAAAAGTATTTCAAATGCACACTGTTGGTTAGTCTTCAATATTTATGATTCAGTTGTCTTGTTCATACATGTTCTTGCTAGTGATTTTTTTTACATGTTTATTATTTCCATTTCATACTTATGTTTCTACTGCATCTCTATTATCTAGCTTTGTTTTGTATTAAGTTACATAATGCTATAAGGTTGTACTTTGCTCTTTTTCTGACTGGATCGTTGTAGGTGACTTGACATACTTCCTACTTTGCGCTAAAGACCATACAAGGTAGATAGAGATCTTGGAGGCCAACCTTGGAGTGTAATGCCTGTTGTCCGTATTACGTATTTTTGGAATACGTGTACGTATTTTATTCTGTATTGCATAATTCCTTGTTTAGCTTGCATCTTGGCTTGGTTATTTCTTGGCTTGGTTCGGTTTTCTTTGGTCTATCATGGACCAAGGGTGAACCCCCTACCTACCTACCACCACCATTCATATTTATTACCCCTTCTTCTTCCTCTCTCTTCATTTATCATCTTCTTCTTCCTCATTTACTTCCTTACCTACCAGAGAGAGAGAGAGAGAGAGAGAGGTCTAGGCAAGTGCAACTTGCTTCATGAAGGAACTCTAATTTTATTGCTTTATTCTCTTCCTTACAGCATTTCAACTTACTTTAGAACTTGGCATTTTTACCTTCCATGGCTAGATTCTTCTAGATCTAAGTTTACTTTATTTGCGGATTTCTTAGGTTTTGATCTACTTAATCTTGTTGTTTCCTAGTTTTGATGGTTCCATGTTGTAGAGAATTTCGTTCTACCCCATTTTGACCTATGGAAGTTCGGATTTGGGCTCCGGATGATGGAGTTATGGAGCTTGAGAACTTGGCTCTCATGGTGTTCTTCTTCTCAGAAATTTGGAGAAGATGAACTGTGCTTAGACTTGACTTGACCGCATGACAATTCATGTGGCAAGTGATTTAGCCGCATGAGACTCTTAGCCGCATAGGCTGAGTCCCATTCTGAGCTGCATGGGCTCATTTCCTATCCGCCGCATGAGACTCTCAGCCGCATAGGCTGAAGTCTCATTCTTGGCCGCATGGACTTTTCCCCACTCCGCCGCATGCACCCCCTTGCCCTGCAGCCGCATGGACTCTGTCTATCTGTGGCCGCATATGGCACCCTTTCCCCCGCAGCCGCATAGGTTGCTCTTTCCCAGCCGTATGTACCTGATTAGTTAACCGGCCGCATAGACCCACTTCAACCTAGCCGCATAGGCTCCTGCCCCCAGTCACATGCGCCCTCTTCCCGCGGACCGCACGAGGACTGATATCCTTAGCAGCATGGGCTTCTACTAAGCCGAATGCGCCTCCCTCTTTCCGTAGCCGCATGGATTGTTGCCTCGGCCGTATTGGCTGTTCTCCTCCCAGCCGCATGTGATCATTCCTGGTCGTATATGCCTTAGCCGCATGGCTCTTCTATAGCCCTGAACTTGAATTCATTTGATATGTTTGGAATTGATAATTGAGCATGACGTGATAGTGACCCGTAGTGGTGCACTCCTGACATAATAACCTGACATGACCTGATAGTGGCCCGTCGTGGCGCACTCCTGACTAGTACACTTGATAGGTACACCTGACATGATTATCTCGAATAGCTGTTGCGACGGCTACCTGACATGACATGACCTGTATAAATAACCTGGACACCGTGGGCGATTGTGCTTGTACAAATAATCCAGTCCTGTCTTACATCATGTCTAGGAGGGGACTCCTGAGTACCACGGTCAGGAGTACCTACTGAAATAGACTAAGGCTAAATAACTAGATTAATACATTAGTCATAAAGAGATCTCCCAGCTACAGGCAATCCCGTTACCTAGACACGCCTTGGGATCTGTAGCATGCCGTCGAGTAGGGCACATTTCCAGCACACTGTCATGTGTTGCACCCTTCAAGCTACCTAAGGGTATATTCGTTTCCTGGACGATGTACCCACCTGAATTCAACTCTAATTCTTTTAACCCGGGTAACCTGGATGGACTGCAGGGCTTGTGGCTGTGGAAGATTCTCACTGCATCTTGCTAGTAACTAGGCCTGTGATAACCCTAGTTAGTTAAAGTATCAAGCCGTAATTCTTGCTTGGCCGTGAAATGATTGGATGGAGTCTAACCAGTCTAGTCTTGTCCTGACCCTGTTCCAGATTATTGGATGACCTGAATGCTTGTATTTATTTTACCGATAAATGGTGAGAATTCCAAGTTCTGTTCAGACGAAGGGTTACAACCCCGGTCCTTGTTTGGTTTACGGGTTGTAACCTGGTTATCTGAATAGTTCCATGGTTATCTCGTCGTATATCATCCTGATGTATTTTCTTTATTTCCAGTTCTTACTTTTATTTATATCTTGTGCTGATTGCTGGTTTTAGTTCCTAAGTGAAGCTTCCTTTGTGGCACTTGCTCTTTCTGGGGTCTGACCCAGCTGGTTTTGTATGGCCAGATTTTGGAGCAGCTCCAGAGGATCTACCGACCTTCCAGCCAGATGGTGGCCACTAGACGGAACCCTGGCAACGAGTGGGTTATTTTTGGCTCTCCCACTCTATTGTAAAAATATTCTTTTGAGGCGTTTAGCCGACGAGCACCTGTTTAGCTCGATTGCACTTTACTTACTGTCTGCCTACGGGCTGTAACATGATTGACAGATCCTAGGGTTGATCATGTATGACTAAACTCTTGCTAGTCCTAACATTTTGTAACGACTAGCTTCATGATCAGCTGAATATGTAATGTTTGGGACGCCTTACTATTGTATATTTAATGATCATACATCTTGTAACATTTACTTACTTGCTTGTGATTGAGACACTAGGCTTGTTCATGACCATAGGAGACTGTTGGCTTGTAGTAAACCCTCATGTATCTAGACAGCCATGACCGTATAGCGAGGTGGGTTGCACTTCAATATACGTAGCTGGCTATGTCTGCCCCCGCTCTCCAGTATTCTGGTTCTGGGGCGTGACATGGAGTCTAGATAGATTAGTTAGTTCTTTTATTTAAATGTTTAGTGGGTTGTTCCTAAATGTCATTTTGATGTACTATTGGAATTATAGTTTGAATAATTATTATGAATGAACAATTAGATATGATTTATGGTATTTGAGTTTGACTTTGAGACCTAGACAACGTACTCCCACTGATGTTGTGGCGTAGGCTGTACTTGGCTACGTACTCGTATCCTAAAAAGCGGGTGTGGGTCGTGACACCATACGACGTAAACCAAGGGGATAACCTAGTTTCAGAGCACCTTCTTTTGACGATCCAGAACCTCTACTGGCTGCTCTAGATAGGTGAGAGTTGGGCCCACTACTATCTCGAAGTGATCCAATATATGCCTAGGATCTGCCACGTACCGTCTAGGTGTGAGCATATAACGGTTGAAAACCGAAAACCGAACCGAACCTAAATATCACAAACGGTTCGGTTTTTCGGTTTTCGGTTCGGTTTTCGGTTTGGAAATTTGAAAAATTTAAAATAACGGTTCGGTTTTCGGTTCTTGGTTCGGATAATCGAACCGAACCGAAAACTGATTTAGATATAATAATTTATCAAACTATCATCAATCTACATATACTAATGTTTCGTAAACCCTAACTAAGCGCACTCTCCTCTCCTATTCTCTATCGACATTTCTTTGAGCACTCTCTCTCTCTACCCTCAATTTATATATACTAAATTTTTTTTACACTATGTAATATAATAATTCATAAATACAATAAAACTATATTTTTAAAATAAATTATTATTTAAATATGCTCATTTTATTAAAATTTTTGAAGATCCGACATATTGGTCCATGAAACCGAATCGACCGAAAACCGAACCAAATTAATTCGGTTCGGTTTTGTTCGGTTTTCATAAAAACGGTTCAATTTTCGGTTTTGAGAAATACGATTTACGGTTATTTCGGTTTTTATATATACGGTTCGGTTTGAACCGAACCGAACCGTTGCTCACCCCTAGTACCGTCTAAACTGCGACAAGTGGAACATGTTATGAACTCCCTTTATTGTAGACAATAATTCTAGTCGATTGTTGTCGGGCCCCACTCCAAAATGTATGGGATTATGGCCTAACCTGGCCAGCTGATACGACCTAGAGTGAGCTGCCCAATTTAATGGACTCACTTGGGCGTACTACGCTATAAAAGTAACTAGCCAACACAGGCAATCATCTAAATCTCAAGCACAGATAACATATAAAGGAAGCACTGAATATAAAATCAGGGTAGTCTGAATGTCCAAATATAACTGAAAGGAAATACAAAGTCTGGTAGAAACAATCCCACAGTACATCAAAATGAAAGTACATGAATGGAAGATAACTTGCTAAGAGTATCAACTAACTAGATAATAAAGTCTCAGCCCAAGTAGCAGCATACCGAGGTCAAGAAAACTCCTCAAGGTAGACCTCGTAGTCCTCAGCAAAGTCTCTCGCCTCAGCTCCAGTACCGTAGATCGTCGAGTATAAGTGCTCGTCGGGATCTGAAAATAAACCAGGTCCTCACAGGACATAGCAAGATACAAATAGGAACATGCCATAAAGTAAATACTGATAAATACATAAGGGGTGTGCTAACCAGTCTAAGTGAATGCATATGAAGACAACTTCGAAACGTATGGGTGGGTAGTTAAGGGAATGACATCGGAGCATGAGCCGACGTCGGATCACGAGCCGATGCAAACATACAAACTCTAGTATACCTCCCGACCGTACCTAGCGCGGAGCTAGTGGCCACTGTACGTTGTATACCCTAGTGAGTGTGTGGCCCATAACCGGGTATCCATGCCCATAACCGGGTATCACTGAGGCTAGAATGAAGTAACAGTCTATCCCATATGCCTACTGGTTGCCTTCCCCACCCAAAGATGTACAAGTCACATCCACGACCCAAACATCTGCTCTCTATGAAAAGTCAGCTATCTAGAACCATAACTACCATATATGTGCCGTCACACGATCCACTCGCACTGATGGCCAGTCGAGAGTGACAGCGCGTGCATGATCTGCTCTCACTCAGTGCCGTATTAAAATACGTGTCATGGTTAAGGAAGTTGTAACAACAACTCTGCAACTAAGGGCACGTCAGCTACTACTAGGTCAAGTGGGTAGCTCTAAGTGTCGATGCCATTATCGACTATGCCCGAGATAATTCCCGGTCTCTATTAACCAAGTCTATGCTAACAAGAATATAACGATGTATATGTAAAACAGTAATGCAAGGCAAGGTATACTTGCCTTCAATCCCGCAATGCGCAAATAGTGCTCCGGTCCCTCCGGCCTCAATCACGCCGTCCAAGAGACCTACAAATGGAGGGATTACCTATTGAGAGAGATGATGGTGAAGAGGGTGGTGGTGCTGCCGGCCTAGGGTGAGCTGTGGCCGGCCATGGGGTGCTGTGGTCGGCCAAGGAGGGTGAGGGAGAGCTTTTGCCGGCCTGTGGTAGAGGTGGTGAAGGCTGTGGTGGTGGTGAGGAGATGATGATGAAAGAGGAAGAGGAAGGGAGGGAGGTTATGGAGATGAGGGTGGCTGTGGTGGTGGTGATGCTCTCGGCCAAGGGGGAAGAGGGCTATTGGTGGTGGCTGTGGTGGCTTTGGAGGAGGTGATGAAGGTTGTGGTGGTGGTGGTGGTCTCGGTTTGGAGGAGGAGGAGGAGGAGAAGAAGTGATGGAGATGATGGTGGTGATGTGAGGATGAAAAAGAAGGAGGAAGGGATGGTCGGTTTTGAGGGAGAGGGAGTGGAATCCCGAGAGGAAGATAAGAGAGGAGAGAGAGGACCGTAAGAGAGGGGGGGTGTATGGCTGTCGATCATGGGGGGAGAGGAGTATTTGAGTGTGAGAGGGTGGGGTTTCCAAGGAGAGAGGGGAGTTATGGTGGTAGTGGTGCGTGTGTTTGAAAATAGGGAAAGAGATAGTATGGTGATGTGACATGTAGTGTTTGGTGTTTTGTAGGGATAGTTGGTGTTGTGTGTTTGGGTAGGGATGAGGGGAATTGCATAGTGCTTGGGTTGTGTCCAATTGCGTCTAATTGGGTCATAGTAATTAAAATGACTTAAATTAGCTATTTATAATCATAGATAAATAAATAATACACGGGGACTCAATTGGATGGGATGCAAGTGACATGTGTGTAGTAAGCTCAAAATGGTCCGTGTCTATGCCTTGGGTTGACAAGTTTGGGTTTAACGGGTGTCCCCAATTTAAGTTGGAAATAAATGTGACTCCGTGGGGTAAATCGAGATTGGGTCAAACGTCAGGAAAGTTGTGCGATAAAAATAAAGCACAAGATGGTGTGTCTGAGTGGGACACAAAGGTCATGGGTGTAAAGTGTCTCGAGTAGATCATGCATGACAAGTTGGTTTGGAGAAAATGCCTAGTCTTGTGCTCCTAATTTGAAAGTCACGATAACGTGTCGACAATAATCAAAACTAAAAGTGGGAAATTATTAGTAACTTAGAAAATCATAATTAATTATATTAAATTCCTAATCGCTCTAATTAAATCTAATAAAAATTTCAGAGAGCTTACAATCTATCCACCTTAGAGAATTTTGTCATCGAAATTTAGTCATATAATAGCCAGCAAGATAGAAACAACTGAACATAAATGCAAGCATACCTAGCCCCATGGGGGAAACGCTCGCGTATCGCATCTTCGCGCTCCCAAGTTAATTCGCCTGGTACGTGATACCTCCAAGCGACACGAATTAGAGGGATGGTCTGACCCTGCAGAACCTTCTCTCTCTGATCCAAGATCTCCACTGGCTGCTCCTCATAAGATAATCTCGGCCCGACAGTGATCTCCGAGTGGTCAAGGACGTGGATAGGATCTGGCACATACCTCCTCAGCTGAGATACGTAGAACACATCATGAACACCCTCTAACGACTGCGGTAATGCTAACCGGTAGGCAACCTCTCCAAACCGCTCTAGCACATCAAAAGGTCCAATGTACCTTGGACTCAGCTTCCCTCTTCCTCCAAACCTGATGGTACCTCTGGTGGGTGAGATCCTCAGGAAGACATGGTCTCCCTCCCTGAATTCCAGGGGTCGCTGGTGTGTGTTCACCCGGTGCTTCTGCATATCTTGAGCTGCTCTCAAGTGCCCATGGATTTGCTTCACCTTCTCCACTGTACGAACCACCAACTCTAGTTCGAGTATCTGTTTCTCGCCCACATCGCTCCAACAGACTAGGAAACGACACTTCCTCCCATACAACGCTTCGGAAGGGGCCATATGGATGTTGGCCTGATAGCTGTTGTTATATGAGAACTCCACTAGGTGCAAGTGCTCCTCCCATGATCCTCTGAAATCTAGCATGCATGCCCTCAACATATCCTCCAGCGTCTGAATGGTGCGCTCTGACTGGCCATCTGTCTGTGGATGGTACGATATACTAAACTTCAGTCAAGTACCAAGGCTCTCCTGTAGGCTCTGCTAGAAGTGCAATGTGAATCTCGAATCTCGATCAGATACTATACTAACCGGTACTCCATGAAGTCGCATAATCTGCCTCATATGCATCTCTGCTAGGGCTTTTGTAGACTGTCCCACTCTGAAGGGTAGGAAGTGAGCTGACTTGGTGAGTCGGTCCACTATCACCCAAATTGTATCTCGTCCACTCGGACTCCTCGGTAATCCTGTAACGAAGTCCGTCGTGATATGCTCCTATTTCTACTTCGGTATGGGAAGTGGCTGGAGCAGTCCTGTGGACCTCTGGTGCTCAGCCTTGACTTGCTGACATACCAAGCACCTGGTTACAAAGTGGGCTATCTCTCACTTCATTCCATGCCACCAATAATGCTGCCTCAAGTCTTTGTACATCTTCGTACCTCCTGGGTGAATGGAATATGTTGAATTGTGCACCTCCATCATCAGCTCCTAATGAAGTTCTCCATTAGGAACATAGAGGCGATCTCCACACCTCAGAGTCCTATCCTCATGAATGTGTAGTCCGATCTGCATACCGGCTTCTGTCCTCTGTCGAAGTCGCTGAAATATGGCGTCTGTCGACAATGCGGCTCTGATCCTCTCTACCAACGAAGACTGCACCTGTAGACTAGCCAACTGGCCATCTGCTCCTGGTACTATGACTTCGATCCCCAACTCTCGTAGCTCCTCTAGAAGATGGGACTGAGTTGTCAACATGTACGCCATAGGCCTCCTGCTCAAAGCATCTGCTACGATGTTCGCCTTTTCTGGATGGTACTATAGCTCGATCTTGAAGTATTTTATTAGCTCCAACCACCATCTCTGTCTCAGATTCAGCTCCTTCTGAGTATAGACGTACTTTAAGCTCTTATGGTCCGTGAATATCTCTACCCTCTCACCATACAAGTGGTATCTCCAAAGCATCAGGGCAAAGATAACTGCGGCAAGCTCCAAGTCGTGGGTTGGATAATTCTTCTCATGAACCTTCAGCTACCTCGAAGCATAGGCTACTACCTTCCCGTGCTGCATCAAAATGCATCCCAATCCCTTTTCGGATGCGTCGCTGTAGATCACGAACCCTCCTGGTCCAGACAGAATAGTCAGAATAGGTGATGTGGTAAGGCGCTTCTTCAGTTCATCAAATGCCACCTGGTACTCCTCTGTCCAGATAAACTCCTGCTCCTTCCGGGTCAAACGGGTCATCGGCTCAGCGATCCTCGCGGAGTTACCTACGAACCTCCGGTAATACCCGACAAGTCCAAGAAAACTTCTCACCTCCGAGACATTGGTAGGGGTCAGCCATGCCTCTACGGACGAGATCTTCGCTGGGTCCACATATATACCCTCTCCTGAGATGACGCATCCGAGAAAAGAGACATGATCCAGAAAGAACTCGCACTTGCTCAGCTTGGCGTAGAGTCTCTCGCTCCTCAACGTCTCCAACACAATCTGCAGATGCCTCCCATGCTCCTCGTGGCTCTTCGAGTACACCAATATATCATCGATGAACACGACTTCGAACTGATCCAAGTACTGGTGAAACATTCTATTCATCAGATTCATGAACACAGCAGGCGCATTGGTCAAACCAAAAGGCATCACCAGGAACTCGTATTGACCATAACGAGTCATGAAGGCTGCCTTCGGAATGTCGTCCTTCAGCACCTTCACTTGATGGTAACCCGATTTCAAGTCGATCTTCGAAAACACTCTGGCTCCAGTCAACTGGTCGAACAGGTCGTCGATCCGAGGCAAGGGGTACTTGTTCTTGATCGTCAATGCATTCAGGGCTCTGTAATCAATGCACATTCGGAAAGTCCCATCCTTCTTCAACACAAATAAAATTGGGGCTCCCCAAGGTAAAGCACTCGGTCGGATGAATCCTATAGTCTGCAACTCCTCCAGCTAAAGCTTCAACTCATCAAGCTCCTTCTTCGCCAACCGGTACACATTAGAAGAGACCGGCGCTGCTCCTGGTACTAGCTCGATGGAAAACTCTACTTGTCTGTCAGGTGGAAGACCAGGCAACTCCTCTCGAAAGACGTACATAAACTCTACAACAATCGACGGTGGTGTTGTCTCCATCTCCATGTAGACACCGACGGACCGGCCTATTCCTTGCTCTACGGTCCCTCTCATCAACTCGAACTCTGGATGATCTGGCGGTCTGAAGATGACGCTCCCACTCCGATACTCTAAGACGACACGATACTGGCTTAACTAGTCCATCCCCAAAACAACGTCAAAGTTTGGCATAGGAAACACCAAAAATCGAGCTCTCATCTCTCTTCCACATATAACCACAGAGCATGTCCTACACATGCTAGTGACTGGGATATCCCTTCACCCGTAAGAATCCTCCAACTCTTGGGTAAGGGCGAGGTGGCTACTTTGTGCATAGCAACGAAACTACTACATATGAAAGACATAGTAGCTCCGAAATCGAACAGTACAATAGCAAGCAAAGATGCAACTAAGATAGTACCTGTGATCGCCACTCCCTCTGGCTCCTTCTGCTCCGATGCATAGCAAATACCTGTCCTCTCCTCTGGGCCTCTGTCTGCTGACGGTACTGTGCCTCCTGTGGGGGCAGTGGTCCCCGCTGATATCCTGGCGCTCGCTGGACTGCAGTCGCCTGTGCTGGTGACCTGGGTCCAGGGGGAGCTAGCCTGGGGGCCAACTGCTGATCTCTGTCATTGCGCTGTGGGCAGTCCATGGCCTGATGTTGTCCCGATCTGCACCTCAAGCACTGATTGAGCCTCTTTATGCACTCCCTATGAATGTGTCCCTTCTTGCCACACTAGTGACAAGTCAGATGCTCCCTTTGCTGGTACAGGACGGCTCTCTGTTGCTGATGATGGGTCCCCGAGCGTCTGGTCGGGCCTCTCATATGAACTCTGGCTGGTGCATCTGTCTGAGTAGGACACCTCACGCTCAACGGATCCCGGTTGATAGCTTCTTGGACTATTGCCTCAGCTAATACCTCCTTATAGGTAGCCCTCGACTGTGCGCTCGTATACCTCTTGGAGGCCAACCTTGGAGTCTAGATAGATTAGTTAGTTTTTTTATTTAAATATTTAGCATGTTGTTCCTAAATGTCATTTTGATGTACTATTGGAATTATAGTTTGAATAATTATTGTGAATGAACAATTAGATATGATTTGTTGTATTTGAGTTTGACTTTGAGACCTAGAAAACGTACTCCTACTGATGTTGTGGCGTAGAGTGTACTTGGCTACGTACTCGTATCCCAAAAAGCGGGTGCGGGCCGTGACACCATGCGACGCAAACTAAGGGGATAACCTGGTTTCAGAGCAACTTCTTTTGATGATCTAGAAACTCTACTGACTGCTCTAGATAGGTGAGAGTTGGGCCCACCATTATCTCGGAGTGATCCAATATGTGCCTAGCTTATGCCACGTACCGTCTAAACTGTGATAAGTGGAACACGTTATGAACTCCCTTTAATGTAGACAACAATTCTAGTCGATTGGTGTCGCGCCCCACTCCCAAATGTATGGGATTAGGGCCTAACCTGGCCAGTTGATACGACCTAGAGTGAGCTGCCCAATTTAATGGACTCACTTAGGCGTACTACGCTGTAAAAGTAACTAACCAACACAGGCAATCATCTAAATCTCATCCACAGATAACATAGAAAGGAAGCACTGAATATAAAATCAGGGTAGTCTGAATGTCCAAATACAACCGAAAGGAAATACAAGTCTGGTGGAAACAATCCCACAGTACATCAAAATGAAAGTACATGAATAGAAGATAACTATCTAAGAGTATCAACTAACTAGATAAGAAAGTCTCAGCCCAAGTAGCAGCATACCGAGGTCAAGGAAACTCCTTAGGGTAGACCTCGTAGTCCTCAGCAAAGTCTCTCGCCTCAGCTCCAGTACCGTAGATCGTCGAGTATAAGTGCTCGTCGAGATCTGAAAATGAACCAGGTCCTCACGGGACATAGCAAGATACAAATAGGAACATGCCATAAAGTAAATACTGATAAATATATAAGGGGTGTGCTAACCAGTCTAAGTGAATGCATATGAAGACAACTTCGGAACGTATGGGTGGATAGTTAAAGGAATGGCATCGGAGCACGATCCGACGTCGGATCATGAGCCGTTGTAAACATACAAACACTAGTATACCTCACGAACGTACCTAGCGCACAGCTAGTGGCCGCTGCCGGATATATCCCTTAGTGAGTGTATAGCCCATAATCGGGTATCCATGCATATAACCGGGCATCACTGAGACTAGAATGAAGTAACAGCCTATCTCATACGCCTACTGGTTGTCTTCCCTCCTAGTGATATACAAGTCGCATCCATGACCCAAACATCTAATCTCTATGAAGAGTCAGCTATCTAGAACCATCACTACCCTATATGTGCCGTCACACGAGCCACTCACACTGATTGCCAGTCAGGGCGACAACGCGTGCCATGATTTGCTCTCACTCAGTGCCGTATTAAAATACGTGTCACGGTCAAGGGAGTTGTAACAACAACTCCGCAGCAAAGGGCACATCACCTACTGCTAGGTCAAGTGGGTAGCTTTAAGTGTCGATGCCATTTTCGACTATGCCCGAGATAATTCCCGGTCTATACTAACCAAGTCTACACTAACAAGAATATAACGATGTATATGTAAAACAGTAATACAAGGCAAGGTATACTTGCCTTCAATTCCGCAATACGCAAATAGTGCTTCGGTCCCTTCGGCCTCAATCATGCCGTCCAAGAGACCTACAATCACACAAATAAGAGTTATGATACGGGAGAAGAACATCCATGACTACGCACCTAATCACACACAAGGTAGAGGGTACGTTCAACGTAATAGGCACCACATTTCCAATACTAAGTTACATTTATCCAAGAAGGTGCCCAACCACAAGTTACATATGACAAGTATATATATGTAAGCATAGGAATGTACGTACACTAGTCCTATATTTGAAATCACATGTTTGTATATGATTCTACATAGAGCATGTATATATACAAGTGTACGTTTTGTGAAGGAAATATATATGCAAGTTGTATATATATATGTAAAATGTGTTCACAAATGAGGTTACTAGGGTGTAGACACATAGTTTTAGAAACCCTATATATATAAGGGTATTTCATACACGCATTGAAAAG
>JANAVB010039418.1:2689834-2722235 GCA_029216955.1 Iris pallida
AAAGGCTGTGGTGGTGGTGGTGGTCTCGGTTTGGAGGAGGAGGAGAAGGAGAAGAAGTGATAGAGATGATGGTGGTGATGTGAGGATGAAGAAGAAGGTGGGAGGGGTGGTCAGTTTTGAGGGAGAGGGAGTGGAATCTCGAGAGAAGAGAAGAGAGAAGAAGAGGACCGTAAGAGAGAGGGGGTTGTGTAACGCCCCAGTCCCAAAATACTTAGGACCAAGTACGCAACATGCCAGCTGCACATATACGAAGAATACTCCAATATATGAAATTCTCGTATATGTACATAAGCTGTATATATATAATAAAATCACAGGCCAGAATATAATTATCTAATCTCATCACAGCTCAACACAGAAGAAATGAGAGTCAAACGAGAGTCCAATAAATAATGCATCAAAAGATAGCTGGGTGGACATAACCCCTCCAAACAGCTATGTAAAATAGTCACAAAGATCGGAGTCCCACCTCCACAAAATAGAAAGTAATAAAAGAACATAAGATGTCCCCTACATAGTCTCAATAATCCTCGAAGATAAGAATAGAGCTAAATGTCAAAGAAAAATGCCTCGTCGCCCACAAAAGATGGATCCAATGCTGCTCCGTACTCCTGTGGGAAATCGTCTAATACTGGAGAGATAACCAGGTCCTCAGAGGGACGTAACAAGATACAAGAAAAAACCATGCCATATAAACTGTGATATATAATAGAAAATAAGGGATGCATACAATAGGGTACCTAACCGTACTATAGTGAATATGCAATAAAGAATAATCCTTCACATATGGGCACTCGGGCTGTATAGCAGTGGCACCGTCCCTTCCTTCGGGAACCAATCATCTCCGTCCATAACATTCGGAGAACGTCAGAGGGAATAAGTAAGAAAACATCCATAACGCTCTATGAACGTCAGAGGGAATCAATAATAGTAAGGTGAACCTACATCTCCAGCGGAGCTTCAGGTACAATAGAAATTAATATGTGGCCCTTATATCAAGGAACTGTTCTTCCCACCCCATGCCTAGTGGAGTCACATCCATGACTCATATGACCCTCTAGTAACTACCAAGTCCACTAGCATGCAATTCTATTGGCAGTTACTCCTAACCTTCGCACGCCTCATACGTATCGGTGGCCGGCCGACTACGCGAGTACGTATCCTATATGTGACTCACAATATGTGATAAAATAAGTGTCAAGGCCGTATAAGATATACCAATACCTCATCAACAATGGGTGGTCACTAGGCTAAGTCGATACAAGAGAGATAAATAAAAGCAAGAAAACGACCGATAGGATCGCTTGCACCCAAGTGTGACTTGGACGCACAATTTTATAATAACAAATAAGAAATGCTGAAAATAACAACTGAAAATAAGAATATGTAAATCACATAGTAAGGTGGCAAGGTATCTTGCCTGATGGTACAAAGTGGCAAGTCCAAGAAATCACAATGTCAGCTAAGAAACGTCACAATCTCCAAACAACTCCGGACGCTGAAATAAACATCAAAAACGTACTCGGTGTATAAGATATATCTAGGAAATACCTGTCTAAAAGTCTATTTCTGGAACAGGGGCAAAATCATAATTTCGGATCAAAATGATATCCGTCGTTGGACCCGCTTTGCACCGAAACGCGTGCTAAAGTTTATGATCTCTAATATCATCCTACTACATGTCTACGGATTCAATTTGAGGAGAGGAACTCAATGGTATATCCAGTTTTGGATTCCGATAAGCCGCGTACAAAATTGCCCGTTTAAGTGGGTCGCGGACCCGCCAAAAAAGAGTTCCGATCGACCTTCTCAGAATCGAACCAAACTTGGCAAACATGACCAAAATTTCGATTCGGACCTGTTGGAGTAAGTTTTGTCTCGATCTGACGACTGTACACAAAGTTAGGGTCAAGTTTGCAAATTGGCGATACGGGGGTATCTTGACGGATACGGACTGATTTCGTCGCACACACGCGACGAAACTGAGTTTCGTCACTTCCCACACGTTAGCAACATCCATACGCACCTTTCGATGCATATAGCGTGCGACCATGTCGCCCGGTTTGTCGGAGCGCATGCCGTATCGAGAAAATTTTAGAATTTTTTTATAAATTAACACAGGTTTTCCTCCAACTTCAACATTAATTTACTTTTTATACGTTAATCGAAACGACGATCCATAAGATGTGTTGCGATCCCGGTTATGTTGTCTTTTACTATTTTCAATTAGTTTCTACAAATCTTTAATGCACAGCAAGAAAATTGGCCGACAAGTTGTCATTTTGAAACAATTTTTATTATTGCTGAAAAAAGGTTTTTCTTCAACTTCATCTCGATTTTTCGAGCAAGTCGATGGGTTGTTTCGAAATCCACCTAGTAGATCTCGAACAGGGTCAAGTCTACTTTTTAGAAAATCTTACAGATCGAAAATCGGTGCTACGAGTAAAAAGTTATATCGTCGGGAAGTAGGGTACCTTGAGTGGAAAAACTGCTCTGTAGATGACGAGGGGATGACTTTTGATGCTCTGTTCGTCGCGCACACAACTCCGTCGCTGGTGAAACAAACTCGTAGGCGAAGAGGGTATGTTCTGCCTTAATTTTCATTTTAGAAATCTAGGGTTTTGAGGTTCATGGAGGAAGTTATATATAAAACAAATTTTGTCAAAACCTAATGTTATTAGGATTGTATTAAGGCTATTACATGGTCACGGGTTGGGTTGGGTTCACGTTGCTGCTACAGCAGCTTGTGGGGAAGAAGGAGGGGCCCGCCCACTTATGTGGGTGGGTGGTTTCTTTCTTTTTTTTCATTTCATTTCATTTCTTATTATTTTCTTTTCCTTTTTCATTTCATTTTTTTCGTTTCTTATTCTTTTTCTTTTCTTTTTATTTATAAAAAAATTCTTTTTTTTTACTATTTTCTATTTTTCAATTATTACTCTATTTAATAACTACATTCTATTTTTATTTATTTCTAATTAAAAACCCTTTTCAATAATACAATAATTTAGATATGTTTATATACACATATATTCCCACATATATGTATATAAAAAAATATATTCCCGTATATATGTATATATAAATATATACACCTTAATAAATCAACACATACACACATACATATATACATATAAATATATCATGTAAACTTACACCCATACTATTCATTAACTTAAGTATTTGCTATTATTATGCTCCTAATATTATGCATACATGTATTTTAGCACCAATTTTTTTACACAAAACTAAATTTAAATATTTTAATAAATTAGGGGGTTTACATCCTACCCAACTTAAAGAAATTTCGTCCTCGAAATTAAAACTATGGTAAGGGGGGTCTAATGCAAATGCAAAATTTTTAAGGGGCTAACGCATTAAAGTCGTCCCTTGGTTTTCGAACAAATGAGGATAGTTGTACAAGGAACCTTATTGGCTTCATTTCTATAGGGTAAGTGTTCTTCGTTCAAGGCTCTACCCCACTTATAGAAGTTGGCTATCCGTGATAAATGTCGTTACGGGCCTTCTGAGAGGGGCTAAAAGGTGCAGGGGTTTCATATTGAATGAATCCATCTCGAATTTAAACTATATTGGTGGGACAATATCTCGTAAGATCAACTTATACCATCTTTGCTAGGCTATGGTAGTCTAGAACAAGTCCTAACTTGAGAGGTTGGGCTAGTTCCGAATCAGATTAGTTAGATAGGTTCCGTAAGTCAAAAATATGCCTCCCATGGCTTTTGTGTACAAGTAGCAGATAGGGTCTCAATTGAGTATCACATTTGGGAAGGTGCATATTGGGCTTCGAGTAGATCACAATAATATATCAGGTCGAAAGTTTTGAGTTGAGTTTGGTTCTAAAATCGAAGCCGAAAAGTTCGTCGGTATTACGGTAAGATTTATAATTAGCCCTTTTGCTCAAGAATCGTATCATGAAAATAGAGTACAAGGGGACGTGTTTTAGTATGACATGATATGTCTACATGAAGGTGGACTCGTATAGGTCTTGCAGATGGAATTTGTTGGAAGGTAGCAGCTGGTCTTGTGCTCCGAATCTAAATGCCACGGCCGTGGACCCAAAAATGTTCTAAATAGAAAGTGGGAGTTCATGAGGCACTAATTATCGTTCTAACAGAAACCACTTATTCTAATCAATAGGTAATCCTAGTACATTCTAAATTCTACTGGGGCTTTACGATCTATATCCTACAATAATTCATTTCTAGAAGTTAACAAAGACACCGCTCTATGGTTTATTGGAGTTAGAAAGGTTCGAGTCGGAAGGTCATACCTCAATTTATGGAAGAATATTACATGATGTACTAGAATACGAGATGTGATAGATATGAGTCAAGTTTTGAAGACCGTATTTTGAGTCCAATAGATGTCAATGATTGTATGAATATATCTTTCCTGTCTATAGATGGTATGATAAACTGAGGAGGATATTACGGGACTATCTTCCCTCAATATGAGCATCTGACTTTTCGAAATGTGTAAAGGCAAAAATAATAAGTGTTCCAGGGAGAGAGGATCGAATACAAATATGGGATTCCAGAGACATTTCAAATAGAGTTGTCAAGGCAGTTGCGGATGAGATCCTAGAGCCATCTATATATCAATCCACGTAGGATAAGCAAATAAAAGCGAACCAACTGTACGAAGGTTGATCAGACCATCATACACTGATTCTGATTAGACAATATGTTAGTGGGCATCCCTAATATACACATGTCGTGAACAAGCTCGATAAGGATAAGCTTGCAAAATCTAGGCTATAATAGCGGTGTTTAGTCAGACTAGTCCAAATATTAGTACGCGGGATTTATGATTGAACGAAAACACGAGTAGTTTGAGGTTTAAGAATCTAAGTCGCGTCCAGTGTTCGTGCTTATACAATTGTCCTACTGTCTAATTTTCTCTGGCCTTGGCTAAACTTATGATGCATGGATATGATAACAGGGAATATGAAAATTTAAAATCATACCTGCTACGACTTCTCCTTCTGTTTCCACATTCTCCACTGCTAACGAGAAGTCATGTCCATAATTCTGGCCGGGGTCCTGAACTCTAGTCCTGTCGTACTGCTCTGGCTGGGGTGGTAATGGTGGGCGAGGAGCTCCTACTGTTAGTGCTATAAGCCCAGACACCTGTTGTCCTGGTCGGGGTGCTGGGATTGTACGAACTGTCGGCCTCGGGGTCTGTCGAGCATATACTATCGTCTGCTGCTCTGGACAATCCTTGACCATATGCTGGCTGGATCCACACCTCAAGCACCATCCATGACGGATCCGACAGTTTCTCTGGACATGTCCTTCCTTCCCACAGTAATGGCAAACGGGCTTCTGATATGGTGTGGGCCTCTGCTGGTACTGTCATATGGGCCTCCTGATAGGTCCATCCTGTGTAGCTCTAGCCGGTATAACTGCTAGTGTATGGCGTCTCGATGTATGCTGCTGCTCCTTGTGAAGAATCTCCTGGACACGAGCTTCTTCCAAGACAGCTGAATGGGAGACTCGAGACTGGATAGTCGTATAAGACTTGAGATCTGGTATAAGCCCCTGATAGAATCTCCTCACCTTCTCTAACTCTGTCAGGATCAGTCCCGTACCAAATCTACTCAGGCGATTGAACTCTGAGTCGTACTCATCAACTGACATATTTTCTTGCTTCAGATAAAGGAACTGATCGTAGAGACCATCTCGAACATGAATGGGGAAGAATCTTTCGTAGAAAAGATCGTAGAACTGCTTCCAGGTGATCCTATTGCCTAATCGCCTTTCTTCCGCCTTCCACCAGTGGTGAGCATTATCTTCTAAAAGTAGGTCCACTGTTGTCATCAAATCACGTGCTGGCAATTGGGATGCCTTCAGTAGCTTCTCCGTGCTAATAAGCCATGTTGACACCTCTAGTGGCTTCTCAGTACCTCTGAAGGACTTGGGGTTCATATCTGTAAAGTTCTTGATAGAGCCTTCATAAGGATGCAGAGCCGGTGTTGGTTCCAGTGTCGGAGGTGGTGGTGGAGGTCTAGCCAATGCTGCCATCATTGTCTGTCTTATCAGCTCAGTCTGCTGCCACTGAGCCTGCATCATGGCATACATGAACTTGGAAGTAGGGCTTCCGTTAGTCGGTGGTGGAGGCACCTGAGGTCTCGACTGTGGTGGAAACTGTTGAGGGAATGGTGGTGGTGGAGGCAGTGGTATATTCCCTTCCGGTGGCGTGGTAGTGGTTTGTCCAGCCTGGCTGACTGGAGGTGCTGCGATATTTGGGCACTCCGTCGTCGGTGTCGTAGTAGGCTGCGACTGTCCTAGCTGGTACGGTGTCAATGGAGTCATTTGAGGATTTGGTCCCTCCGGAGTAGCCTCTTCACCAAATGTGAGGGCCAAGGCAGAAGTGCGCCCGCTTCTTAGATTCATACTGTTGGCATGAGAAAGATAGGTCGATATTAGGAAAGGTTAGATATGAGGTAATTCAATTAATCGAAGGAATTTGAAAAGAAGTTAGGATGTCAAGGGACGTAGTAGTTCTGGATGAGATATTCCTATTCCTATATGCAGGCTTGTTGGGCACAGTTATGTAACCCAACAATATTAACGTAGACCTGCATGGGCCGCCACAAAAATATGTAACGTCCCAGTCCCAAAATACTTAGGACCAAGTACGCAACATGCCAGCTGCACATATACGAAGAATACTCCAATATATGAAATCCTCGTATACGTACATAAGCTATATATATAATAAAATCACAAGCCATAATATAAGTATCTAATCTCATCACAGCTCAACACAGAACAAACGAGAGTCAAACGAGAGTCCAATAAATAATGCATCGAAAGATAGCCGGGTGGACATACCAACTCCAAACAGCTATGTAAAATAGTCACAAAGATCGGAGTCCCACCTCCACAAAATAAAAAGTAATGAAAGAACATAAGATGTCCCCTACATAGTCTCAATAATCCTCGAAGATAATAATAGAGCTAAATGTCAAAGGGAAATGCCTCGTCGCCCACAAAAGATGGATCCAATGCCGCTCCGTACTACTGTGAGAAATCGTCTAATCCTGGAGAGATAACCAGGTCCTCAGAAGGACGTAACAAGATACAAAAAAACACCATGCCATATAAACTGTGATATATAATAGAATATAAGGGATGCATGCAATAGGGTACCTAACCATACTATAGTGAATATGCAATAAAGAACAATCCTTCACATATGGGCACTCGGGCTGTATAGCAGTGGCATCGTCCCTTCCTTCAGGAACCAGTCGTCTCCGTCCATAATGTTCGGCGAACGTCAGAGGGAATCAGTAAGAAAACGTCCATAACGCTCTATGAACGTCAGAAGGAATCAGTAATAGTAAGGTAAACCTGCGTCTCCAGCGGAGCTTCAGGTACAATAGAAATTAATATATGGCCCATACATCAAGGAACTGTTCTTCCTATCTCATGCCTAGTGGAGTCACATCCATGACTCATATGACCCTCTAGTAACTGCCAAGTCCACTAGCATGTAATTCTATTGGCAGTTACTCCTAACCGTCGCACGCTTCATACGTATCGGTAGCCGGCCGACTATACGAGCACGTGTCCTATATGTGCCTCATAATACATGGTAAAGTAAGTGTCAAGGCCGTATGAGATATACCAATACCTCATCAACAATGGGTGGTCACTAGGCTAAGTCGATGCAAGAGAGATAAATAAAAGCAAGAATACGACCGATAGGATCGCTTGCACCCAAGTGTGATTTAGACACATAGTTTTATAATAACAAATAAGGAATGCTGAAAATAACAACTGAAAATAAGAATATGTAAATCACAGAGTAAGGTGGCAAGGTAGCTTGCCTGATAGTGCAAAATGGCAAGTCCAAGAAATCACACTATTAGCCAAAAAACGTCACAATCTCCAAACAACTCCGTACGCTGAAATAAACATCAAAAATGTACTCGGTGTATAAGATAAACCTAGGAAACGCTTGTCCAAAAGTCTATTTCTGGAACAGGGGCAAAATCGTAATTTCGGGTCAAAATGATGTCCGTCGTTGGACACACTTTGCACCGAAATACGTGCCAAAGTCTATGGTCTCTAAAGTCATCAAACTATATGTCTATGGATCCAGTTTGAGGAGAGGAACTCAATGGTATGTCCAGTTTTGGATTCCGATGAGCCGCGTAGAAAATCGCCATGTTGAGTGGATCGCGAGCCCGCCAAAAAATGGTTCCGATCGACCTTCTCAGAATCGAACCAAACATGGTACACAGGACCAAATTTTTGATTCGAACCAGTTGGCGTAAGTTTCGTCTCGATCTGACGACAGTACACGAAGTTAGGGTCAAGTTTACAAATTGGCGATACGGGGGTATCTTGACGGATACAGACTGATTTCGTCACACACACGTGACGAAACTGAGTTCTGTCACTTCCCACACGCCAGCAACGTCCATACGCGTCTTTTGATGCGTATAGCGTGCGACCATATTGCCCGATTTGACGGGGCACACGCCGTATCGAGAAAATTTTAGAAAATTTATATAAATTAACACAGGTTTTCCTCCAACTTCAACATTAATTTACATTTTACACGTTAATCTAAACGACGATCCATAAGATGTGTTGCGATCCCGGTTATGTTGTCTTTTACTATTTTCAATTAGTTTCTACAAATCTTTAATGCACAACAAGAAAATTGGCCGACAAGTTGTCATTTTGAAATAATTTTTATTATTGCTGAAAATAGGTTTTTCTTCAACTTCATCTCGATTTTTCGAGCAAGTCGATGGGTTGTTTCGAAATCCACCTGGTGGATCTCGAACATGGTCAAGTCTACTTTTCAGAAAATCTTACGGATCGAAAATCGGTGCTACGAGTAAAAAGTTACGTCGTCGGGAAGTAGGGTATCTTGAGTGGAAAAACTGCTCTGTAGATGACGAAGGGATGACTTTCGATGCTCCGTTCGTCGCGCACACAACTCCGTCGCTGGTGAAACGAACTCGTATGCGAAGAGGGTATGTTCTTCCACAATTTTCGTTTTGGAAGTCTAGGGTTTTGAGGTTCGTGGAGGAAGTTATATATAATGCAAATTTTGTCAAGACCTAATGTTATTAGGATTCTATTAAGGCTATTACATGCTCACGGGTTGGGTTGGGTTCACGTTACTGCTACAGCAGCTTGTGGGGAAGAAGGGGGGCCCGTCCACTTATGTGGGTGGGTGGTTTCTTTTTCTTTTTTTTTTTCATTTCATTTCAGTTCTTATTCTTTTCTTTTCCTTTTTAATTTCTTTTTTTTTCTTATTCTTTTTCTTTTCTTTTTATTTATAAAAAAATCTTTTTTTTACTATTTTTTATTTTTCTATTATTACTCTATTTAATAACTAAATTCTATTTTTATTTATTTCTAATTAAAAACCCTTTTCAATAATACAATAATTTAGATATATTTATATACACATATATTCCCACATATATGTATATAAAAAAATATATTCCCGCATATATGTATATATAAATATATACACCTTAATAAATCAACACATACACACATACATATATACATATAAATATATCATGTAAACTTACACGCATACTGTGCATTAACTTAAGTATTTGCTATTACTATACTCCTAATATTATGCATACATGTATTTTAGCACCAATTTTTTTACACAAAACTAAATTTAAATATTTTAATAAATTAGGGGGTTTACATCCTATCCAACTTAAAGAAATTTCATCCTCGAAATTAAAACTACGGTAAGGGGGGCTAATACAAATGCAAAATTTTTAAGGGACTAACGCATGAAAGTCGTCCCTTGGTTTTCGAACAAATGAGGATAGTTGTACAAGGAACCTTATTGGCTTAATTTCTATAGGGTAAGTGTTCTTGGTTCAAGGCTCTACCCCACTTATAGAAGTTGGCTATCCGTGATAAATGTCGTTACGGACCTTCTGAGAGGGGATAAAAGGTGCAGGAGTTTCAGGAATTTAAACCATATTGGTAGGGTAATATCTCGTAAGATCAACTTATACCATCTCTGCTAGGCTATGGTAGTCTAGAACAAGTCCTAACTCGAGAGGTTGGGCTAGTTCCGAATCGGATTAGTTAGATAGGTGCCGTAAGTCAAAAATATGCCTCCCATGGCTTTTGTGTACAAGTGGCAGATAGGGTCTCAATTGAGTATCACATTAGGGAAGGTGCATATTGGGCTTCGAGTAGATCACAACAATATATCGAGTCAAAAGTTTTGAGTTGAGTTTGGATCTCAAATCGAAGCCGAAAGGTTCGTCGGTATTACGGTAAGATTTATAATTAGCCCTTTTGCTCAAGAATCGTATCATGAAACTAGAGTACAAGGGGACGTGTTTTAGTATGACATGATATGTCTACATGAAGGTGGACTCGTATAGGTCTTGCAGATGTAATTTGTTGGAAGGTAGCAGCTGGTCTTGTGCTCCGAATCTAAATGCCACGGCCGTGGACCCAAAAATGTTCTAAATAGAAAGTGGGAGTTCATGCGGCACTAATTATCGTTCTAACAGAAACCACTTATTCTAATCAATAGGTAATCCTAGTACATTCTAAATTCTACTGGGGCTCTACGATCTATATCCTACAATAATTCATTTCTAGAAGTTAACAAAGACACCGCTCTATGGTTTAGTGGAGTTAGAAAGGTTCGAGTCGGAAGGTCATACTGTTGGCACATCTTATTTTGATTAATTAACAGCATCTTCGTAGTTTAGTCTTCTGTTCTTCAGATTCAAATATTCTTAGAAGATCGACTACATGGAGTTCTTCCGTTCAAGCGCAATCTCTTTCACTTTGAAGACTGGAGCAGTTACCGGCATTCCCTGCATAAGACGACGTCTTCCTGCTTAGAGTCTTCGAGTCTGTACTAGTTTAGGTATATCTGTAAACACCTAAGGATGGATGACAGTAAAAAGAACATAGTCAAAAATCAAATAGCTACAGAGCGACATACCGGCGGTATGATACGGCATACCGGCGGTATACCGTTTTTAGCATCCAGAAAGTTGCTGTGAAAAATAGTCGGCATACTGGCGGCATGTTTCGAATTACCGGCAGTATACCGATTTTTATGTCCAGAAAGTTGCTGTGACAAATTGTCGGCATACCGACGGCATGTCCCGGCATACCGACGGTATACCGTTTTTAGCAACCCAAAAGTTGCTGTGACAAATTATCGGCATACCGACGGCATGCTTCGGCATACCGGCGGTATACCATTTTTAGCAACTCAAAACTTGCTGTGACAAATTGTCGGCATACCGGCGGCATGCTCCGGCATACCGGCGGTATACCGAGTTTCAAATATTTGGTTTTTTGAATTGCTCTGACTAGCATTAATGGCCGTATTTAATGCTCTCAAACGGTCATTAATATGACCGTTACTATTTGGACGGTATACCGACGGTATGCCGCTGCATACCGACGGCATGCCGGTCTGTCTGTATATAGAGCATTAAATGCCACCAACTCTTGGTTCTCTTATAAAAGAATGCTCTCTCTCTCTCTTGAGCTTCTTTAACCAACTCTTCCATAAATTTTCCAACAACCAAGAGCTCCACCATTAATACTCTTCCAAGCTTTTCATTGTCATCCTTTCCCAAAGTGTTAGAGTATTAAAGAGTTGTACATTTTGATCTTCACGTGTTAGAAGATCAACAAGTTCTCATTCTCTTTTGTTTGAAGTTGGCAAGCCTTCGTAAGAAAACTCGTGTGTAGAAGTTGGCGAGTCTTTGGATCCAAACTCGTGTTGAAGTTGGCGAGTTCTTCGGATCCAAGCTCGTGTGTACTATTTGGTTAAATAGTGGATTAAAGCCGGAGAGAGTTCCGGGACTGGACTGCCTCAAAAGAGGATACCAGGATACATTCTTGCGTTTGATCTTTCTACTCTTTACTTTCAATTGTCTTTATTGCATCAATTGTTGTAGTTAATTTTTAATTTCCCTATTCACCCCCCCTCTAGGGTTCTTCAATTGGTATCAGACCTTTGTTCTCTTGATTTGGATTTACACCCTTGAGTGATCCATGGCCTCTAACCCTAGTATCAACACGTTTCACAATGAGGGGCACTCCACAAATAGGCCTCCCCTATTTGATGGTACCAACTACAACTACTGGAAGATTAGGATGAGCATTTATCTAAAGTCCATAGATTTTGACTTATGGGATTGCGTGATAAATGGTCTTCCTACTCCTTTCAGAGCTATTGAGGATATTGCTTCTGACACCCTTCGGGACATTCTTTCTAAAAACATTAAGAAGCTTGCAAGTCGAGATGCCAAGGCAATGAATGCTCTTTATTGTGCTCTCGATAGTAGTGAATTCAACCGAATCTCTACTTGCAAGACTTCCAATGAGATTTGGAAATTACTTGAAGTCACACACGAAGGAACTTCACAAGTGAAGGAGTCTAAGATTAGTAGACTCACACAAGAATATGAGTCTTTTAAAATGAAGCATGATGAATCTATTACTTCTATGTTTACTCGATTTAGTGATATTATTAATCCTCTCTCCTCTCTTGGTAAGGAACATCCGGCTCATGAAAAGATCAGAAAAATCCTTAGAGGATTGACGAAAGTATGGAGTCCTAAAGCTCCCGTAATTATTGAGGGGAACGATCTAACTGTCATGAACCTTGAGACCCTCATGGGTAAGCTTATGACTCACGAGCTCGACATGAAGGATCAAGAGGAATCCTCCACACAAGAGAAGGAGAAGGAGAAGACCAAAGAGAAGGAGAAGACTCTTGCTCTCAAAGCTTCAAAGTCTTACTCCAAGGAGAGCTCCGACGACAATGAGTCGGATGATGATGAAGAAATAGCTCTCACAGCTAAGCACTTCTGAAAATTCCTCAAATTCAACAAAGCCAATCGCTCCAGACGGGAAAATGAGGAAGATCCGGCGTGCTATCAATGTAGAAGACCCGAACATATCAAGCGGGACTATCCGATGATAAGAAGAGATTCAAGCAAGTACGAGAAGCCAAGCAGAGGAAGCTCATCCTCTAGAAAATTTGCCAACACTAGCATTTAGTGTGAGAGTGATGCTAGTGACTCCGACAATGACAAGGAGTGCAAACACAATGCAAATGTTTGCCTCATGGCAACTGATGAGGTACTTGATGATCTTTCCTTAAACACTCTTACCTATGATGATTTGGAGAAAGCCATTCTTGAATTACATGAAGAACACAAAGGTGTTCGAAATAAATACAAGAAATCTCTTAAAGAGGTTGGGGCTCTTCAACTTGAAGTAGAGAGGCTCTCAAGCATTATTATTGATGTGAAGGGAAAATCTCCTATTTCTGACACGGATAAAATAGAGTCTTTGCGACTCAAGTTTCAAGAATCTCTTGACACCATCAAGAAAAGGGATGATGAGATTCTATCCATGAGGAGCTCTTATGAATTTTCTATGCGCAAATGTCAAGATGCTAATAGAAGAGAATATGACACCTCTATTAAGTATAATGATCTTGTTACACGGAGTAAGAATTTAGGTAATAAGAATACCACTCACATGCATGCTCCAAGACACCCCCACACTCATCACAATACTAGGCATAACTCTTACAAGAACACTACACACAACTCCTTTTCTAACACAAGAAAAGGACCTTTTGTTAAGAAGAACACCTCACGTCATGCATTTTACTATCATCATAACACTCATGGCAGAACTTCTCACACTAGAAACTCACATATGTACAACACTCACACTTCTTCTTCTAAATCTTCTTTGATGTGCAATTATTGTGGTTTGGTCGGTCACACTTCCAATTTTTGTTATATAAGAAAACAAGTTGACATGAGAGTTCTTAAATGGGTTCCTAAGACTAACACTCATGGACCCATAAGATCATGGGTACCAAAATGTTCATCTTCAACTTATGTTGTAGGTGACGAATCCTTCTCATGCTAGAAGCAAGTGGATTCTCGATAGCGGTTGTTCACGGTACATGACCGGTGATGCTTCACTTTTTACAACGCTATCGATGAAGAAGGAAGGACACGTCTCCTTCGGTAACAATCTTAAAGGTTATATTATTGGAAATGGTAATATCGGCTCTCCTCCTTATCCTTGTATTAATAATGTATGTCTTGTTACTAATCTCAAGCATAACCTCCTTAGTATTAGCCATCTTACCGATAATGGCTAGATATCAAGTTTGTTAAACTCAAATGCTACATTACCGATAGTTCTAATGGAACTATTGTTTATGAAGGCATTAGAGAAAACAACATTTATGTTCTTTATCTTGTTGAAGGTACTAACAATGACAGATGCCTAGTTGCAAAGAATGATGAGAGTTGGCTTTGGCACATGAGGCTTGGACACGCCAACATGGATAACATCTCTCGCCTCGCCTCCAAGAAGCTTGTATGAGGACTCCCAAGTATCCCATTCAAAAAGGATATGGTATGTGAAGAATGCGAGAAAAGTAAGTTGACCAAGTCATCCTTCAAGTCAATCAACTCTGTGAGTACTTCTAGACCCCTTCAACTTATCCATATGGATCTTTTTGGGCCTAGTAGAGTAGCTAACCTTGGTGGCAAACTTTATGCTTTCGTTTTAGTTGATAATTTTTCGAGATTTACTTGGATTATTTTTCTTGCTTGCAAAAGTGATACTTTTCGTGAATTTGTTGCTTTTTGTAAACGTGTTCAAAATGAGAAAGGTTTTTCTATCAACAAAATTAGGAGTAATCATGGAGGGAAATTTGATAATGTTGATTTCAAAAGATTTTGTGAATAGAATGGTTTTGGACATGATTTTGCTTGTCCACGTACTCCTCAAAAAAATGGTGTTGTGGAGAGAAAGAATAGAACCCTTGGCGATATGGCCCGGGTTATGTTAAACCAATATAAGCTCCCCCAATATTTTTGGGCGGAAGCCGTTAATACGGCATGTCATGTTATTAATAGGGTCTTGATTAGACCTATTTCTAAAAAGACTCCTTATGAGCTTTGGTTTGACAAAATTCCCTCTATTGAATATTTCAAAGTTTTTGGTTGCAAATGTTTTATTTTGAATACCAAGGATAACCTAGGCAAGTTTGAAGAAAAAGCCTATGAAGGAATATTTCTTGGATACTCTACTCATAGTAAAGGTTTTCGTGCTTTTAACAAAAGAAGTCTTGTTGTCGAAGAGTCAATAAATGTCTCTTTTAACGAACTCAACTCTTCTACATTCTCCTCTTCCGAGGACATTGATGACATCTCGTTTGGGTTGGAGAACTCCTCTATTGAGGATCGTCCTTCTTCATCTAACAATGAAGTTGTGACCCCATCAAAAGAGTCTCCTCCTCTCGAGCCTCCTCAAAAGGATCTCCCAAAAGAATGGAGATTTGTCACCAATCATCCTAAGGAGCTTATCATTGGGGATCCTTCCTCAAGTGTTAGCACAAGATCTGCCACTCGTGATCTTTGTGCAAATGTGGCTTTTATCTCTCAAATAGAGCCTAAAAATATTAATGATGCTTTTCTTGATGAGTTTTGGATGATAGCTATGCAAGAGGAGCTAAATCAATTTGAGCGAAGCAAGGTTTGGGAACTTGTCCCAAAACCTAGCAATCATCCCATTATTGGAACTAAATGGGTGTTTCGTAACAAACTTAATGAAGATGGGTTAGTGACTCATAACAAAGCCCGAATGGTTGCTCAAGGCTATAACCAAGAGGAAGGCATTGACTACGACGAAACCTATGCTCCGGTTGCACGTCTTGAATCCATTCGTATGCTTTGTGCTTTTGCTTGTTTTAATGACTTTAAGCTATTTCAAATGGATGTTAAGAGTGCTTTTCTAAATGATATTATTAAGGAGGAAGTTTATGTTAAACAACCTCCCGGATTTGAAGACTTTCAATTTCCTAATCACGTGTTCAAACTCCATAAAGCCCTTTATGGCCTCAAACAAGCTCCCCGTGCTTGGTATGAGCGTCTTAGCTCTTTTCTTGTTTCTTACAATTTTTCAAAGGGGAAAGTTGACACCACACTTTTTATTAAATCCCATGATGGGACTCTCTTATTGGTTCAAATTTACGTTGATGATATTATTTTTGGTTCTACTAACAACACACTTTGTGTAGAATTTGCCAAAGTTATGCAGGAAGAGTTTGAAATGAGTATGATGGGTGAACTATCCTTCTTCTTGGGGTTACAAATCAAACAAGGACCCAAAGGAACCTTCATAAATCAAGCGAAATATACAAAGGACCTCCTCAAGCGCTTCGACCTCGACTCATCCAAATCAATGAGGACTCCTATGGCCACAACGACAAAGCTTGACAATGATGACGATGGCACATCGATCGACATTCGTAAGTATAGAGGTATGATCGGTAGCTTACTTTATTTAACTGCTAGCCGTCCTGATATCATGTTTAGTGTTTGCTTGTGTGCACGATATCAAGCCAATCCAAAGGAATCTCATTTGTGTGCCGTTAAGCACATTTTTCGTTATCTCAAAGGCACCATTAACATGGATCTTTGGTATCTGAAATCCTCATCCTTTGAGCTTCACGGCTTTTCGGATGCAGATTTTGCCGGATGCAAGATTGACCGGAAAAGCACTAGTGGCACATGTCAATTCCTCGGGAAGTCTTTGGTATCGTGGTTTAGTAAGAAGCAAAATTCTGTTGCTCTTTCTACCACTGAGGCAGAATATATTGCGGCTGGTTGTTGTTGTGCACAAATTTTTTGGATGTCACAAACACATTTAGATTATGGCATTTCTCATTCATGCACCCCTATTAAATGTGATAACACTAGCTCTATCAATCTCATAAAAAACCTGATTTGTCACTCACGCACGAAGCACATTGAAATTAGATACCACTTTCTTCGTGACCATCAACAAAAGGGAGATATTCGTCTTGAATTTATTGATACTACCTATCAATTAGCCGATATTTTCACAAAACCACTCCCGGAAGATCGCTTCCACTTCCTTTGCCGTGAATTAGGTATTTTATCTTTTGATCCATAATCCCTCTTGGCCGGCACACCGACGGTATACAGCGGTATACCGGCGGTATGTCATTTTTCGATTCAGAATTAGGTTCTGTTTCGAAACTCGGCATACCGTCGGTACACGTCGGCATACCGCCGGTATGCCGGATGGAGGCGGACATTATATCAGGATTCGGGCCCATATTTCTTCTCTATTTCCTTTATTCTTTTTATCCTACCTTTATTCCCTCTCATCCATCCCATCCCTCATAACTACCCATCTCTTCAACTCCCATCTTATTTATTACTCTTCAAATCACTTTCCCCCTTTCTCTTATCTTTTTACTCCACTCTCATTAATTCAAACCCATCACCTTTTCATCTTCCCTCTTTACTCCTCCTCTACAACCGTTCCCACCCTCCTTCCCTTTCAAAATTATCTCTTCTTCTTCCTTCTCCTCTTTAAAATCCTCCTTTTTCCATCACTTCTCCTACTCCTCCTCCTTCCACTCCAATACTCTTTTCTCTCCTCATGGCAAACCCTAAGCGCCCCCGCTCCTCCTCCTCCTCCATGTTCAACCCCTTCGTCCCGGTGGCGCTACCTACCGGCTATGACCAACGCATCTTCTCCAACTCTCTGGTGGCCAAGCTTTGGTTCCAGCACTTCGTCCATCACAACGTGTTCAAGGGACGGGCGATCAACTGGAACCTCTTTCCCGGTCACGTCCCCTTGTTTGACGACGTCGGGCTCTCCTCTCTACTTCGGCGCCAAATACCCGTCTACCCCGCTGCTGTCCGACTTTTCTATTGTAACTTGATCGGGGACGACGATCACCCCGCCATTCAGTCTATGGTCAATGATCGTCACTTCCGTCTCACTTCTCGGGAGATCGGGACCATCCTCGGCATTCCGGACAAGGGGGAACCGTTGCCATCCTTGGGTGCCCTCAACTCTTCGGCGGCGGCGCCCTTCGACGAGTTCTGCCATATCATCTGCAAGGGTCCCAACCCTCCGGCCATCCCGGCCCTCTCTGCACAGTTGGAGCCATTCTACTATGAGCTCCATCGGATAGTGTGTCACACACTATTTCCTAAGGACGGAACTACGACGCCATCACCGGTGATGCCCTCGTTTGCATGTATTATCTCTATGCCCGGAAGCCCTTCTCCTTCCCGAAGACTCTTCTTCTGCTCTTTCGGCGTGTCATGCCTTCGGGAAAGCAAAACCTCTACTACGGCTCCCTCATTACTCTTATTCTGGAAGCCAAACAAGTTGACCTATCTCTCTGCTCCTCGGATGGCATCCCCTCATATCTTGCTATCTTCCGTACCCTTGCCGGCACCTCTACTTCCCGTGCCTCATCTTTCCAAGAGCAACCGGCATCCACTCCTGCTGCTCCCATATCTACCCCTCCTGCTTCGGGCCGTTATAAGCCGCTCACTCAGCAGCACTTTGATATGCGTATGGCCCAGGCGGAGGAGCAGATGCGGGCCCACACTCGTGGACTTGGCGCCCTGATCCAGTCTCGTTTCCACGATCAGGGGTACTTTATTCAGCGCACTCTTCAAGACCATGATGCTTTTCTGGATCTTAATCTTCAGGATCCCATGTACGCGGCCCCGCGCTTCTCTGATCCCAATGTCTATGGGTTTATGTACCCTGATGGCATTGATCCTTTTGGCACCTTCCAGCAAGCTCAAGGTGATGATGACGATCCGGCTGATGAGTAGGGATGGATTCCCTTTTGGGTGATGGTCTCGTCTTATGCGTGTCTTAGTTTTTATGTGTTTGTTTTTTTATGTTATCTTTTGTGGTCCTTCGGGGACCGGTGTGTGGTTAGTACTGGTTGTTTGCAGTCCTTCGGGGACTTTATCTATGGTTATCTCTAGTGTCCGGCTCTCGCTGTGGAGAGTCTTTTATATTTTCACTATGATATGTATGGGTCAAGCATGTATTCACTTTTTACTTCAATATATTAATGCATCTTCTCTTTATATACTCGTGTCATTTTCATTATGCACATTTTCTTTTGTTATCCCCATCTTTGACTAAGTGACAAAGGGGGAGAAATCGTATTGAGGGGGAGCTGTCTACCTACGGGGGAGCTACTCCCTGAAGATGCTGTACTTCAATATATTAATGCATCTCTCTCTTTTGTCAATTATCAAAATGGGGGAGTTTGTTGGCACATCTTATTTTGATTAATTAACAGCATCTTCGTAGTTTAGTCTTCTGTTCTTCAGATTCAAATATTCTTAGAAGATCGACTACATGGAGTTCTTCCGTTCAAGCGCAATCTCTTTCACTTTGAAGACTGGAGCAGTTACCGGCGTTCCTTGCATACGGCGTCTTCCTGCTTAGAGTCTTCGAGTCTGTATTAGTCTAGGTATATCTGTAAACACCTAAGGACGGATGACAGTAAAAAGAACATAGTCAAAAATCAAATAGCTACAGAGCGGCATACCGGCGGTATGCTACGGCATACCGGTGGTATACCATTTTTAGCATCCAGAAAGTTGCTGTGACAAATAGTCGGCATACCGGCGGCATGCTTCGGCATACCGGCGGTATACCGATTTTTATGTCCAGAAAGTTGCTGTGACAAATTGTCGACATACCGACGGCATGCCCCGGCATACCGACGGTATACCGTTTTTAGCAACCCAAAAGTTGCTGTGACAAATTGTCGGCATACCGACGGCATGCTTCGGCATACCGGCGGTATACCATTTTTAGCAACTCAAAACTTGCTGTGACAAATTGTCGGCATACCGGCGGCATGCTCCGGCATACCGGCGGTATACCGAGTTTCAAATATTTGGTTTTTTGAATTGCTCTGACTAGCATTAATGGCCGCATTTAATGCTCTCAAACGGTCATTAATATGACTGTTACTATTTGGACGGTATACCGACGGTATGTCGGTCTGTCTGTATACAGAGCATTAAATGCCACCAACTCTTGGTTCTCTTATAAAAGAATGCTCTCTCTCTCTTGAGCTTCTTTAACCAACTCTTCCATAAATTTTCCAACAACCAAGAGCTCCACCATTAATACTCTTCCAAGCTTTTCATTGTCATCCTCTCCCAAAGTGCTAGAGTATTAAAGAGTTGTACATTTCGATCTTCACGTATTAGAAGATTAACAAGTTCTCATTCTCTTTTGTTTGAAGTTGACGAACCTTCGTAAGAAAACTCGTGTGTAGAAGTTGGCGAGTCTTCGGATCCAAACTCGTGTTGAAGTTGGCGAGTTCTTTGGATCCAAGCTCGTGTGTACTATTTGGTTAAATAGTGGATTAAAGCCGGAGAGAGTTCCGGGACTGGACTGCCTCAAAAGAGGATACCAGGATACATCCTTGCGTTTGATCTTTCTTCTCTTTACTTTTAATTGTCTTTATTACATCAATTGTTGTAGTTAATTTTTAATTTCCCTATTTACCCCCCCTCTAGGGTTCTTCACATACCTCAATTTATGGAAGAATATTACATGATGTACTAGAATACGAGATGTGATAGATATGAGTCAAGTTTTGAAGACCGTACTTTGAGTCCAATAGATGTCAATAATTGTATGAATATATCTTTCATGTCTATAGATGGTATGTTAAACTGAGGAGGATATTACGGGTCTATCTTCCCTCAATATGAGCATCTGACTTTCAGAAATCCGTAAAGGCAAAAATAATAAGTGTTCCAGGGAGAGAGGATCGAATACGAATATGGGATTCCAGAGACATTTCAATAGAGTTGTCAAGGCTGTTGCGGATGAGATCCTAGAGCCATCTATATCTCAATCCACGTAGGATAAGCAAATAAAAGTGAACCAACTGTACGAAGGTTAATCAGACCATCATACACTGATTCTGATTAGATAATATGTTAGTGGGCATCCCTAATACACACATGTCGTGAACAAGCTCGATAAGGATAAGCTTGCAAAATCTAGGCTATAATAGCGGTGTTTAGTCAGACTAGTCCAAATATTAGTACGCGAGATTTATGATTGAATGAAAACACGAGTAGTTCGAGGTTTAAGAATCTAAGCCGTGTCCAGTGTTCGTGCTTATACAATCATCCTACTGTCTGATTTTTTCTGGCCTTGGCTAGACTTATGATTCATGGATATGATAACAGGGAATATAAAAATTTAAAATCATACCTGCTACGATTTCTCCTTCTGTTTCCATATTCTCTACTGCAAACGAGAAGTCATGTCCGTAATTCTGGCCGGGGTCCTGAACTCTAATCCTGTCGTGCTGCTCTGGCTGGGGTGGTAATGGTGGGTGAGGAGCTCCTACTGTTGGTGCTATAAGCCCAGACACCTGTTGTCCTGGTCGGGGTGCTGGGAGTGTACGAGCTGTCAGCCTCGGGGTCTGTCGAGCATATACTATCGCCTGCTGCTCTGGACAATCCTTGACCATATGCTGGCTGGATCCACACCTCAAGCACCATCCATGACGGATCCGACAGTCTCTCTGGACATGTCCTTCCTTCCTACAGTAATGGCAAACGGGCTTCTGATATGGTGTGGGCCTCTGCTGGTACTGTCATGTGGGCCTCCTGATAGGTCCATCCTGTGTAGCTCTAGCCGGTACGACTGCTAGTGTATGGCGTCTCGATGTCTGCTGCTGCTCCTTGTGAAGAATCTCCTGGACACGAGCTTCTTCCAAGACAGCTGAATGGGAGACTCGAGACTGGGTAGTCGTATAAGACTTGAGATCTAGTATAAGCCCCTGACAGAATCTTCTCGCCTTCTCTAACTCTGTCGGGATCAGTCTCGCACCAAATCTACTAAGGCGATTGAACTCTGAGTCGTACTCATCAACTGGCATATTTCCTTGCTTCAGATAAAGAAACTAATCGTAGAGACCGTCTCGAACATGAATGGGGAAGAATCTTTCGTAGAAAAGATCGTAGAACTGCTTCCAGGTGATCCCATTGCCTAATTGCCTTTCTTCCGCCTTCCACCAGTGGTAAGCATTATCTTCTAAAAGTAGGTCCACTGTTGTCATCCAATCATGTGCTAGCAACTGGAATGCCTTCAGTAGCTTCTCCGTGCTGATAAGCCATGTTGACACTGATGGAACTGGGGATTCCCAGGACCCTTTCTTTGGTGTGCCTATTGATCGATAGAAAGTTAAACAGATCTAATACGTGTACTAACCCTTCATAGACGGAAACTAGGGTTCACGAATTATAACTGCGGTAAAAAGGAGACAAGTAATTCTTGACAATCTCGAGCGGACGACCCCAAAATCTTCTGCACGTATTCCTTCCTCGAGTTGGACGTCGTGTGAGCGACGATCTCCCAACGTTTTCTTCTCCTTGGCAGCCCTCTCTTTCTCTCCTTACGTGAATCACGAATTTAGAGAAAGTTTCAGATTTCTGATAAGTAATATGGCGGCCAGAGAATAGAGGATATATATAGGTTACGGCAGGGACCATGAGAAAAAATTATGGTTAGGCCTTCTAACGGATCTGGATATCCCGTGTTCATCCCGAACACACAATCCAGGCCCATTAACAATAGCTCGGTCCACTAATGAGCTATTGTTGCACTACCTCCCTAATCCTAAATTATGTTTGTGGGCTCCTTTTATTATATGCTCGTTTGGCTTCCCATGTTAAGATATCGTATGTCCGTCGATCAAATTAAGTTACTGACAACTATATTGATTCGACATCTTTTATCCTTAAGTAGTACCGCTCAACTTTATTTTTCATGTCGGATATAATCCACCTGCAGGGTTTACATGACAATCCTTATGAGCTCCTTAAGGGGACATCATCAACCCGATGTATCGGGACATGGATTCCATTTATAATCAACAGCCCATCATACATACAATATTATTACCCAATTCATAAAGGTTGTTGATCCATAATGAATCTCACTCTTTTATGAGTCAAAATAATGCACACTGCATATACATGTCCGTTATTATATCCTGGTTAAAAGGACAAGCATCCATAATAACAGAGGTGTTTGTTCTTTTATGTAGTCAGTACAAAGAGAACAACCTCAAGTTGTCCTGTTCAATACACACAAAGTGTACTAGTGTAAACCTATAGTCAAGATAGACTAATACCAGATTACACTATAACCTTTCCAATAGATTGTCCAAGTCCATCTAGGTTATGAACTATTTATATACTCCATAGGGAACTGATAATATGATCTTCTGTGTGACACCACACACCATATTATCTACAATAGAGAATATCAGACATTTGTATTAACATTTGCAATAAATACAATATGCAAACATTTTTCCATATGATTCTCATTCAAAATTTAAGGAAATAAGGTTACTAAAAAAGTGATGCTTTTAGTATATAACCCTAACAATCTCCCACTCATACTCAAAGTATTGCTTTTCAGTATATTGTTACAAATCTCCCACTTATACTTACAGCCATGCTGCTACACATCTGACTCCCATTCCCTGAACATGAGTATCAAAAGCCTTAGCTGGTAAGCTCTTTGTAAAGGGATCAGCTAGGTTGTCGGCTGATGCTATCTTGATCACAGCAACTTTTTCTTTCTTTACGAAATCTCGTATCAGGTGTTACTTGCGCTCAATGTATTTTCCATCTTATGGGCTCGTGGTTCCTTCGAGTTTGCAACTGCACCACTATTATCATAATAAAGTATAATAGACTTAGGCAAACTAGGTACCACATCCAAGTCCAACATAAAGTTTCTGAGCCAAACCGCTTCTTTGGCTGCCTCAAAGGCTGCCACATACTCGGCTTCTATGGTGGAATCAGCAATACATTTTTGCTTGATACTCCTCCACACAATGGCTCCACCTCCCAAAGTAAACACATAACCTGAGGTAGATTTCCTAGAATCTCTATCTGACTGAAAATTTGAGTCTGTATACCCAAGGGAACTAAACTATCTGCCTGGTAAACAAGCATATACTCTTTAGTCCTTTTCAGGTACTTCAAAATATGCTTTACGGCAGTCCATTGCTCTTGTCCTGGGTTAGACTAATATCTGCTGACCATGCCTACGGCAAAGCAGATATCTGGTCTCGTACATAGCATTGCATACATTAAGCTTCCTACTACTGAAGCATAAGGAACTGCCTTCATGTTCTCTATCTCTTTAGGTGTCCTCGGACACTGCTCCTTTGATAGAGCAATTCCATGTCTAAAAGGTAAGAAACATTTCTTAGAATTTTGTATACTAAAACGAGTTAGTACAGTATCGATATAGGAAGCTTGGGATAAGCCCAACATCTTTTTCTTGCGATCTCGTAGAACTTTGATCCCAAGGATTTGACCTACTTCTCCCAAGTCCTTCATATCAAACTGTTTGGATAACCATACCCTTACATCAGATAACACCTTCACATTGTTTCCAATGAGCAAGATGTCATCCACATAAAGTACTAGGAACACCACTACATTTTTGTCACACTTTCTGTATACACATGATTCATCCTGACATTGATCAAATCCATAGGATTTTATCACCTGATCAAAACATATGTTCCAAGATCTGGAAGCTTGCTTAAGTCCATAAATGGACTTCTTGAGCTTACAAACAAGATGCTCCTGGCCCTTTTTAATGAACCTGTCTGGTTGCTTCATATAGATGTCTTCCTCAAGACTTCTATTAAGGAAAGATGTCTTGACATCCATTTGCCAAATCTCATAATCGAGATAAGCTGCAAAAGATAAAAGAATCCGGATAGACTTAAGCATGGCTACAGGAGAAAATGTTTCCTTATAATCGATACCCTCTCTTTGAGTAAAACCTTTTGCTACAAGCCGAGCTTTAAAGGTTTCAACCTTACCGTCTGATCCTCTTTTTCTCTTGTAGACCCACTTGCATCCAATGGCTTTTACACCAACGGGTGGTTCTACAAGCTCCCAGACCTGATTAGAATCCATAGATTCTATTTCAGATATCATTGCTTTTTGCCAAGACTCTGCATCTTTATCTTGGAGTGCTTCATTGTAGGTACAGGGATCGTAATCTTGTTCCTCAGGGACGAAGTTTGACGACTCTCCCAAGAATATATATCTATCAGGTTGTATCACAATCCTTCCACTACGACGAGGCACTATCGGTTGTAGTGTAACATTTGTGACACGTTATGCAGTTATTTGTGGTTCATCCTCTTGTACTGTTGGTACTGAAGTACTTGGTGTCTCACGTCTCAGTTCTTCTAGAACAACTCTACTTGTGGGTTTATGGTTCATCACATAGTCTTCCTCTAAGAATCGGGCATTGGTGCTAACAATGACCTTCTGATCCTTAGGACTATAAAATAAATCTCCTTTCGTTCCTCTTGGATAGCCTACAAACTAGCATACTTCTGTACAAGATTCCAACTTATCTGCTTTCTCATTCAACACATGTACTGGACTACCCCAAATGCGAACATGTTTCAGACTAGGCTTACGCCCAATCCACAGCTCTGTAGGAGTAAGAGGTACTGACTTAGAAGGAACCGAGTTCAAAATATAAGCTGCAGTCTCTAAGGCATATCCCCAAAATAAATCTGGCAAATTCGAATAACTCATCATTGATCTAACCATCTCCATAAGAGTTCTATTCCTTCTTTCGGCGACACCATTCTGCTGGGGCATTCCAGGTACAGTCAATTGGGATGCAATCATAGCCTCTGATAAATAATCCCTAAACTCTCCAAAGAGGTACTCGCCACCACGATCTGATCGTAATGACTTGATACATTTTCCATGACGTTTCTCCATTTCAGCCTTGTACTCTTTGAATTTCTCAAAGCACTCAGACTTATAGCGCATCAAATAAATGTATCCATACCTTGAATAATCGTCAATAAATGTGACAAAATATTCAAAGCTACCTCTAGCTTGGATAGTCATGGGTCCACACAAATCAGAATGAACCAATTTCAACACATCTTTGGCCCTATACCCCTTTGCCGTAAAAGGCCTTTTGGTCATTTTACCTTCCAAGCAGGATTCACAGACTGGTAGTGCCTCCACTTCCAATGAACTCAAAGGTCCATCTTCAACCAGTCTTTGAATCCTTCTTAGGTTAATATGCCCCAATCGCAAGTGCCAAAGATATGTTTGGTTCATACAAGAAGGTTCTTTTCTTTTATTTAAGTTAGATGACATATTATTCATTTCCATAAGTTGCATTGTAGGCGAAATAGGATTAATGACATACAAATTATCAACCAATGCACCAGAACAGATAAAATGTTTATTCTTTCTAATAACAATATTGTCATTAAAATAAACTGAATATCCATCCTTAACTAACATAGAAACAGAAACTAAATTCCTTCTAAGTGAAGGTGCATAAAGACAATCTCTTAATGTCAAAGACTTATTTCTACCAAAAGATAAAGTAACATCTCCTAATGCAACGACCGATACTTTTGTAGCATCACCCATGAACAAGCATATCTCTTCATCACTGAGCCGTCTGGTTTCCTGGAACCCCTGTAATGTATTGAAGACATGATTAGTGGCTCCTGTATCTACACACCAGGTGCCGGTAGATAACACCGCTAAACATGTTTCAACTACTAGTAAATGAGATATACCTTCTTTGTTCCCTTGTTTGAGAAGTGGACAATCAGTCTTCCAATGTCCTGACCCTTTGCACTTGAAACATTTGCCTTTCGGCTTTTTCACCGCGCCTTGAGGTCCCATGCCCTTCTTTGCTAAGTTTGTCTGTTTCTGAATGTTATTCTTCTTCTTATTGGCTTAGAAGTAGAAGCCTTTTCAGAAACAAAAATATGACTACTCTGTCTAAAGAGAGATTCAGCATCCTGTAGCTCTTTTGCAAGTTCTGCCAAACTATACAACCTTTTGTTCATATTGTAATTAAGGCAAAAATTGTCAAAACTTTTAGACAGAGTCCCGAGAATGATATCGACCTGGGATTCCCTATCGATTTCAGCTCCAAGGATCTCCATCTCATTCAGATGACCCATCATCTTGAGAATATGATCCCTTACTGGTGTACCCTCAGCCATTTTTGTATTCATCAAACATTTCATAGCAAACTGCCTAGCTGCTCTACTCTGATGTCCGAAGAGTTCCTTGAGGTTATACATCATGTCATAAGCAGTGGCCATGGCCTGATGCTGATGTTGCAGTATATTTGACATAGATGCCAGAATGTAACACCGCGCCATCTCATCTGCCTTTTTCCACTTCTTATAAGCCTCTTTGACCTCTTCATCAGAGTTAGCATCAGGCTTAGGTGGGCATTCCTCAACAAGTACATATTTGTACTCTTCAGCAGTCAGAATAATATCCAAATTACGTTTCCAGTCAATATAATTAGGTCCAGTAAGTTTGTTTTCTTTAAGAATCACCATAAGTGGACTGAAAGAACCCATTTTTGAAATCTTGAGAATCACATAAATAAAATTATGTAGGGCAAAAAAAACTTTTTGAATTAACTAAATATTGATTCCCTCAAAATAATAATAAGAAATTCACCAACACCTTGAACACCATGAATTTAGCATGCCACGATAGTGTGGACGTATACAAATTCAACTTTGTTCAAGTAGTTTTTCTTATTAAATTTACTATCATGTCAACATAACTTTATGACAAATAAAATTAATATGCTGGTCTTGCTCTGGTCATACAAATAATAGCAGTGACTCCGAAGGGGAGGATACCATTATTTGTATCTAAGTATATACCATTACTTAATACTAAGTCCATTACCTTGTAATGAGTTCCTTCATATGGAGAAGTGAACACATACTAGGTAACTTTCTACAATTATCCCTAAGGAAGTTTGTACTGGTGATCCATAATTATACTCATCCGATATGGAGGAAAGCACTATAGCCAACACGCAAGTATATTTACATCACCTACAAACCAGTAATGGAGACCGTAGGATTTAAACTAAATAAATATCATCTCCCACTTAGTTATTTAACAATGAAGGTTTCTCTACTAGTTGATATTATGTCCATTATTAATGTAGGCTTGGTTTTTCAAAAAAAACAACTACACAATAATAAACATGCATAATCAGAAAAAGCAAAATGACAAAAATAAGAGAAAATATCCAACTATTATGGTCATCTTTGCTGCTCCGTCCTCAACTATCCGAATCCAAAATCTGGCGCTGTGCAGATCTATTTGGGGTTCGACCTGCCCGGTCAGGTCACGGGGTTCGGGGAAGCGCCCCGATTTTTTTTTTAAGGTTTTGGCTGTCGATTCCTTCATCGAAAATCATCTGTCTGCCTCTGGACTGCTTAAAACCAGCATCTCATCCGACTTCAGAAACAGCCACCACCGCCATCACGATTGATAAAAAATAATTAAAATTACATCAATCCTATGCCTCCCGAAAGAGTTCACACATAATCTCGATTGCAAAATTAAAAAAATAAGCACGATCAACCCTCGTGATTTTAATTACATCCACATCAACAACAACATCCACGACATGTCCGTGGTTTAAACAACACAATCAAAAATATGCATTGGACCATAATAGTTGGATCTAAGATGCCTGCAAAACTGAGTTAGAACAGATCTACATCTACCGACTATTACATAACATAGGTTTTATTGGACAACATGGACATATCAATCAATACGTAGATCCAAAGTAGCTCTGATACCAATTGATGGAACTGGGGATTCCCAGGACCCTTCCTTTGGTGTGCGTATTGATCGATAGAAAGTTAAACAGATCAAATACGTGTTCTAACCCTTCATAGGTGAAAACTAGGGTTCGCGAATTATACCTGCGGTAAAAAAGAGACAAGTAATTCCTGGCAATCTCGAGCGGACGACCCCAAGATCTTCTGCACGTATTCCTTCCTCGAGTTGGACGTCGTGTGGGCGACGATCTCCCAACTTTTTTTTTCCTTTGCAGCCCTCTCGTTCTCTCCTTACATGAATCACGAATTTAGAGAAAGTTTCAGATTTCTGATCAGTAATATAGCGGCCAGAGAATAGAGGATATATATAGGTTACGGCAGGGACCATGAGGAGAAATTAGGGTTAGGCCTCCTAACGGATCTGGATATCCTGTGTTCAGCCCGAACACACAATCCAGGCCCATTAACAATAGCTCGGTCCACTAATGAGCTATTGTTGCACTACCTCCCTTATCCCAAATTATGTTTGTGGGCTCCTTTTATTATATGCTCGTTTGGCTCCCCATGTTAAGATATCGTATGTCCGTCGATCAAATTAAGTTACTAACAACTATATTGATTCGACATCTTTTATCCTTAAGTTGTACCGCTCAACTTTATTTTTCATGTCGGATATAATCCACCTGCAGGATTTACATGACAATCCTTATGAGCTCCTTAAGGGGACATCATCAACCCGATGTATCGGGACATGGATTCCATTTATAATCAACAACCCATCATACATACAATGTTATTACCCAATTCATAGAGGTTGTTGATCCATAATGAATCTCTCTCTTTTATGAGTCAAAATAATGCACACTGCATATACATGTCCGTTATTATATCCGGGTTAAGAGCACAAGCATCCATAATAACAGAGGTGTTTGTTCTCTTATGTAGTCAGTACAAAGAGAACAACCTCAAGTGGTCCTGTTCAATACACACAAAGTGTACTAGTATAAACCTATAGTCAAGATAGACTAATACCAGATTACACTATAACCTTTCCAATAGATTGTCCAAGTCCATCTAGGTTGTGAACTATTTATATACTCCATAGGAAACTGATAATATGATCTTCTGTGTGACACCACACACCATATTATCTACAATATAGAATATCAGACATTTGTATTAACACTTGCAATAAATATAATATACAAACATTTGCCCATATGATTCTCATTCAAAATTTAAGGAAATAAGGTTACTAAAAAAGTGATGCTTTTAGTATATAACCCTAACAGACACCTCTAGTGGCTTCTCAGTACCTCTGAAGGACTTGGGGTTCATATATGTAAAGTTCTTGATAGAGCCTTCATAAGGATGCAGAGCCGGTGTTGGTGCCGGTGTCGGAGGTGGTGGTGGAGGTCTAGCCAATGCTGCCATCATCGTCTGTCTCATCAGCTCAGTCTGCTGCCACTGAGCCTACATCATGGCGTACATGAACTGGGAAGTAGGGCTCCCGTCAGTCGGTGGTGGAGGCACCTGAGGTCCCGACTGTGGTGGAAACTGCTGAGGGAATGGTGGTGGTGGAAGCAGTGGTACATTCCCTTCCGTTGGCGTGGTAGTGGTCTGTCCAGTCTGGCTGACTGGGGGTGCTGCGATATCTGGGTACTCCGTCGTCGGTGTCGTAGTAGGCTGCGACTGTCCTGGCTGGTACGGTGTCAATGGAGTCATTGGAGGATTTTGTCCCTCCGGAGTAGCCTCTCCACCAGATGTGAGGGCCAAGGCAGATGTCACGACCCGTACCCGGTCTTCGGACGCGAGCTCGTGAGCAAGCCAGCTACGTATCGAGCAGACTCCAGCCCGACTCGAGTACGTATAAGCTGTCAAGGTCATGGGTATCATGTCTAATCTAAATTGTATCTCAATCCACAAGAATCATATAAAACATGAATGAACAAGTATGGGTCATGGTCTGCAGCCCATTAGCATATTGTTCGATTAGACTCCAAAAATGATATGAGTCTGTAAATAAGCAGAGTATATCATGGTACTGAATATAAAGCACGAAAGGATAATAAAGGAATATCACAAGCAAATACCTGTATCATAGATCGTAATCCTCCACCATCCTTCTCTACTAACTAACTCCATGTAGTCGCTAAACATGAAGAGATCATCAGGTCCTCAGAGGACTAGCAAGATATATAAAACATTCCTATCTAACAGTTTAATCATGCAATAATATAACCAGGGTATAAACAGGAACTAGACAGGAAACTGACATATGGCTACTGACAGGTAACTATGAACACGGATACAGGATCAAGTATGCATAAATGAACTGTTAGTAGATCAATAGATACCAACCCTCGCCCCGAATGGACTCGCAGGTCAATTTCAAGACAAGTCACCCTCGCCCCGTATGTGGACTTGCAGGTGCAAAGGCAACCCTCGCCCCGTGTGTGGACTCGCAGGTTGTGGGAAAGACAAGGAATAACAGTTCACTCACACAGACTTGCAAACACGACTCAGTCAAGACACAGGTGAAGACATGACACGACCCAATCACGATACACGAGAGAACCAATCCAATAGGAACTACAAGGCTAACCATGTACAAGTACTATATCCATACTAGCATGCACGATATATAAATCACAAGTAATAACCAACTAGTAAAACTATATAATAATAGAAATATGCATGTAAATAAACTGTAGACGGAGGCAAGGTATACTTGCCTGGAGGTTGCACGTAGATCCAATAACAAGCTAGTCCACTGCTAAGCCATTCAGTTCAAGTCATCACAACTGTCTCCGAAAGCTGAAATAAACGTTACCAACATTCTCAGAATAGTCAAATTAGCTAGGATTGCCTGTCTTTAAGTCCAATTCTAGACACAGGGACAAAACGGTAATTTCGGGCAAATACGATATCCGCCGTTGGACCCGCTTTGCACCGAAAATCGTGCCAGAGTCAATGGTCTCTAAAGTTGTCAAACTACATGTCTACGGACTTAGTTTTCTGATACGAACCCAACTGTATGTCCAAAGTTGGATTCCGGCAGGTCGTGCATAAAATCACCAGTTGAGTCGGACCGTAGGGCCCGCAAAACGACGATTTTATCAACTGTCTCAGAATCGGACCAAACTTGGTATACAGGGCCAGAAAAACGATACGGTCCTGTTGGCGCAAGTTTCGTCTCGATCTAAGGAGCGTGCACAAAGTAATTAGGAAATTTGCACAGAGATCGATACGGTGAATTTCAACGGATACGTATCAAATTCGTCGTACACACGCGACCAATTTGAATTCCGTCAAAGCCCACATGACCACGAAGCCGTTACGCAGCTTTCGATGCTTTCGGTTCGCGACAACGTTGCCCAGAATGGCGGGACGCACGTCGAGTCGAAGGATTTCTAATTTTCGAAAACAGTTTTCACAGTTTTTTCCTGATTTTCATCCTGATTTAATTAAGTGTATAAACCACTAGATTAAAAAATAATTGGGTTTTAATCCCTATTAGGTTTGTCTATAACCTATTTAAATGGATTTCCAAAATTCTCGATAGATCGGCTAGAATCTGCCTTCCAAATCAGGGGGTTGGGTTCGATTTTTTGTCCTGTTTTAGGACTGTTTTTGACGACTTTGAGTCGACTTCGAGTCGAATCTGGGTCGACTCAATACAAACCATGGGACGGGTCCCTAGATGGTTATATGGGTTGCGTATAGGTTTTTTGTAGTTCACAAACGATGAAACGATGAGTGCGAAAAGTGAAATAGAACGGGATTACCTGGGCCTATGTTGTTGCTGTTACTGTCGCAA
>JANAVB010039418.1:2767473-2819973 GCA_029216955.1 Iris pallida
AAAAATAGATTTATATATATATATATCTATTATATAATTATATATATAGCAATCATACTCAATCACAAAAACTATAAGAAAGATATGACATGATAATGAGATAAAGATATGAAATGATAAACATGAGAAGTCTGGTAGCATAACTCAAATCCACAACAGAGTCTAATTGTCTAAAATCTCAACAAAGTATATTCTCAATAAATATAGCATCTCAAGTCTCATAAATTGGAGACAAATCCAGTATTGCTACCTACTAGCTAAGGCACTACTGGTGGTGCCTCCTCAACGGGCGCTGGCTTCAAAGGAAGCTCCAGGCATACTCCACGTCTATCCGGGTCCAAAATAAGTAGGACATGTCCTATAGATCCTCTGAAAAATGTTATCCAGTCAGTATTGGAGCGAAGTACATAAATAACAGTAGTTCCGTTAAATTGAGAAAAACTATAATTAACAGTACGTAATGGAAATACATGATGGTAAGTAATACTGAACAGTGAGAATATAGGAAAGTAGGTAATCATATCACAGACAAATATGAACTATAAGTAATCATGAGTATGAATATATTAGTTGGTAATATCTAGAATAGAGCATGTAATACTAACTGTGACTTGAGACATTAGTTTATTATGCGATCGACTTGGGTTAAGATCAGGCTATTCCATTTGACCGGCTATGCACAAGTACAGGTAATGGATCAAGCCGGCCATACGTGAAAAGCTATGCACAAGTACAAGTAAGATCAGGCTACACCCTGCATGAGGTAAGGGTGAGCTATGCACAAGTATTTGGGATATGATCACATAATCTACTAATATCTCTCCATCCTTCGACTAGTATAGTGGATCCAACCATGGTATGTTACGACACGGGATTTTCGGAGAGGATAGTTAATCCCCTCAGGAATCAATGTCCATACAAGTACAAGAATAACAAGAAGGCTTGCACAAGTACACGAAGATATACAAGGAATAACATCTCATGATGAGATCCAAGATATACTAATCTATGTACCCTCGTGTCAGGAATCAAGTATAACACTACCGACTGATATCATAGAAGTCATCAAGATAACAAAAACTGTCAAAGAATGTACTCGTCCATGGTCCTCAGCAATGTATGCGGATCGATGTCCAAAGTGGAGTAACAAAGACCTAAATATGATACTAATGTCAATTGGTGTTTCGGTCTGCTATACATTTAATATCTAAAGTAAAATATAATTTCTAGGTTATTAAGGTCAAACTAGGTCAATACTATATTTCTATGGTCAAACTAGGTCAAATTACCTAAAAGGTTGACTTTTAGGGTTAAAATAGTCAACACTAGTCAAAACTAGGTCATACCTAGGTTTTTAGGTCGGTACCTTGCCATACCAAGATATTCTAGCCTATACTAGGTAATACTAGCTCAATACCCTATGATTTACCTATAGAGTTACCTTTACTATCCTTACAATATTAGTTACATAGGATTACCTATTACCAATACTTTACCCTACATCACTACTCTTCAAAAAAAAATATTACTCTTCCTTAACATATCATAATATACCCTATTCTATGATACCATAGCACATTGGCATACCCTTATCAATAGCTTACTCTCTCTCTCTCTCTCTCTCTCTATATATATATATATATATATATATATATATATATATATATATATATATATATATATATATATTACCAAAAATCCCCCATTTATTCAGTAAGGCTCAAAATGCCGAAGCCTGTACAAGTATACTAAAGGCAGCAAATGCCGACGCCTATACAAGTATACCAACAAAAGAAAAAACGAAACCGGAGGACTAGACGAGGAGAGACTCCCAAAAACCTGTCTATTCATGCCAACAGACGCTATGAATCTTTCGGCACTGCCTGATCACTTCCCGAATAAGCCTATCCACGTTGAATTGGTTGCCCTGATACCTGGCCTTGTTGTGATTCTTCCATAAACCCACGTGACAGCAGCCGCGACGATCTGGTAGCCATGGGAGGCAAGCGCCCACCCTGCTAAGAGATCGTTGAGGGTTCCGTCCACCTGATCCTGTTTGCAACGTTGAAATAGCGCGTTCTAGACCTGAGCGGGGAGATCGCCCTGTCTGAAGATGTGGTCAACAGTTTTCGATTGACGAGCTGCACAACAATTACAGGTGGAGGCTAAATTGAATCCAATAGAGTACAGTACGTCGTCGGTCGGAAGCTTGTTCCTAATGATTCTCTCTATATATATATTTCTCTCTCTCTCTCTCTCTATATATATATATATATATATATTTTTTATATATATATATTATATATATATATATATATATATATATATATATATATATATATATATATATATATATATATATATATATATATATGCACATAGGTATCAATATACCCCTACCTGTGTAAGGAATATTACCATGCCATTATTTCTACTACCACTACCTTAAAAAAAAAAAAATATATATATATATATATATATATATATATATATATATATATATATATATATATATATATGCACATAGGTATCAATATACCCCTACCTGTGTAAGGAATATTACCATGCCATTATTTCTACTACCACTACCTATGGTATACCAATTACTTATATATGGCCCAATACAAATATCCATATCATACCACTAACCCTATCATTTACCTATTTCCATATGTATCCTACACAATCCTCTTACCTATACATTCACAATGCCACACATGGCACACACTTATCCTCTCTCACATATGCATACTTAAGAACACACACATGCACACTCTACTACTCGACAACACGCCCACACACATTGTTGTGCACTGGGTAAGTAGCCCTTGCTACAGCTCTTCCCATCTTCCTATTATCTACTGCTGCTACTACTTGCTCACAAATCCTCCATCTTCCTGCTTTGCACATGTGCACAAGTGGCCACATAGCAGTGCACAAAGTGCACTACTGATGCTGCTGCTATTTCCTTTGCAGGAAACCTCCATCTCCTTATTGTTGCAAACAGCAAGGTACTATTGAATATCCAGGCAGCAAGATCTGCTCAAAACACTTGCTGTGCAAACAGGTTGCTCTCCCTATTTACTGCCTTGTTGTGCAAGGGGCTACTGCTCTATTGCCTCACATTCATCACCCCCTCTATCAATCCTAACACGCACAAAAACCTATATGATGCTGCTAACTGCCCCATATTCCCTTTAATCTAATGCTAGATCATAGGAACACATATTTATACACACATGTCTATTTATCCCTTTACTTATCCCTCTATCATTCTACCTATTCATCTACACATGTCCACACACTCACACTCACTTCTAGATACACACACCTGCATGGCCCTAGGCAAATACACATAGACACACACACACTAGGAATGATATGCACATTAGTAGATATCTATGGCACATATCACCTAGACATACTAAGAAACACTCGGTGTGCACCACGCTTGTATCGTACCAAAACTTTGATACTTTCGTGATACGTCCAAGATACCTTCACCAAACATTGTTCGAATCATACCAAATCACATGAACAAGTCTAAAATACATATATGAACCTAGTTAGATCAATACATAGCTAGTGTTAAGTGCCATGTGAAATTGGACATGTGTGTCAGAAGTGGCGAAGGTGACAACTCCCAAATTGACTCTGTATCCTAAAATACCATGACACAACCTACTCGTATCCATTTGTGGACACGTATCTAGCTACGCACAACAATTACAAGTCAATTTAGCCTACTTGACCATATGACAAACACTTGGTGCACCATTCTCGAATTTTCCTAAAAAGCATAAAAACTCCATGGTCATTAGAGCCTAATTCTTCCTCATATAGGTACCCCTAGTCCATGGGTGGGTTCCTAATGGTCAAAATGCATAATTAGAGTCTAGAATTTGAGAAAAAAATTAGATGTATACCTATTGGGAGATGAATTCCCAATGTAAATTACGGTGGACACGGTTCAGATACGGTTAGAACACAAGCTCCTAGTCCAAGCTCTCTCTTCTTGTACTTCTTGCCTCCAAAGCTTCTAGACTCTTGGATGAAGAGTAGGGAATGATATGATAGAAAGTTGATGGAGGAATGGAAGGATTTGGAAAAGAGCACTAAGTTTTGGAAAATGTGCTCAAATAGAGAAATTGAGAGAGTGCTATCTCTCTCTCCTAGCTGGGGTTGGCCATAGAAACCCCTTTCATGCCAATGTGAAGTGACCACAATGCCCTCCTCGGTTGTTATGATGGTTTGTTTAATCAGTGGAAGCTTCTAATCTAACTTGGTAATTAAATATAATCCATATTCATGACATTAAATAACTTAAATGAGTCTAAATGAGGCTAGCCTAATATGTTGGTCCAAGTGTCATGACAAGTCTAAATAGGTTCACTAACCAAGGGTCCTATAAATAGGCTAGTCTACTAACAAAAGCAACCATCACTATAATTAATTAAATAAATATACACAATATATTAATAATGTAAAATGACAATATTAACCCTATCTAGGATTATGGTAGTGATATTTGCTCCGCACTAAATAGGCTAGTGGGCTCTATTGGGAATTGATGGGAATGGGTTTGATTAGCTAGTTTGGACTCAATGCAATGTGTTTGGGCCTAGTCATGATGTGACTATTTGGTTCTAATTTCTAACAAATTTTTTAATCATGTGACTATAAGTAATGGCACACTAATGACAAAGATTAATTTGGTCAAAAATACCCCTATATGGAAATATGGTGGTGACAATAACTTCCACCTCACATGTCATTGAGGTCTGGAATTTTTTTATTGTAAGTTAATATATTTATTAGGATGTTGACAAAAAAATCACTTAAAGTGAGCTATGATTTTCAAGATATATTCCCTACAATTTGTTACAATTTCTATAACAAATTGAGTAATAAAAATTTTAATAGAAAAATCATAAGAAATAGCAAATAAATTCTTTTAGTTCCCTACCTTTAGTACATGATATCCATCCATAGATGTTATGTTTCAACGAAACTGAGTAGGGGTGAAAAATCTTATCAGATATATGATTTATTTTGGTTTTGGTGCAGGTGATTTCTGTTGAAATCGTAGTTCAACATATGATTTTTTGGGCATTAAATTTTTTTATAAAATCTCCTGAAGATAAGCAAATAAACAGGTATAGGAACATATATTTAAATTTTGAATAGAAAATAAAATTAGCAGCTCCTCTAAACCTTAGGTTTTAGATGAATTTGTCTTATAAACTTCCTTCTGAAATTCTCTTCTAAACCTTAGGTTTTTTCTCGGCAAGGCTGGCCACTATCTCCATACATTTTCATTCTTTGCTCAGAGTTTCTTTCTAGGCTTTTCTATTGTTAAAGAGATAGGATCTTTTCCATGGCATCCATATTAACCAGTATGCTCCTTCCATCTCACATCTATTATTTGCTGATGATTTGCTCTTTTTTATCAGGCTGAACCCTCCTCCCTTAGTGCAGTACATGTTATTTTTAATAAATTTACATCTTGGTCGGGCCAGATGATTAATTATGAGAAATCTAGCATCTATTTCACCAGGCTAATCTCTTCACAAGATCAACATTCTATGGCCTCCACACTTCATCTATCCACCATATCCAGCACCGACAAGTAACTGGGCCACTCGTTGCTATTATCCAAAAGCAGACGTACCACATATTATCCGCTTATAACCAAGTGTTATACTCGGCTTAATGGATGGAAATCTAAATTATTATTTCATTCAGGTCGTGATGTACTTATCAACTCAATATTAGGGTCCATCCCTATCTACTACATGTAGGCATACAAAGTTCCTAGAACCATCACTAGTAAATTCAATAAAGATCATTATGGTTGGGACATAAAACAACTAAGAGGAAGATTGTCACTACCACATTTCTAGTTTGAGGGTATTTTTGTCATTTTTGAGGTTATTTGAATTTATTATAATTTATTTGAATTTATGGAAATTTATAGGATTTATTTTGGAATTATTTGAATGATGGTTGACTAGGTTGACTTTGACTAGCATTGACTTGGTAGACTAACCTAGAAGCTAACCCTAGTTGTGTTTGGACTTGGTTAGGTCATGTAACCCTAGTTAGACTAGAGTTAACCTATTGTTAGTCATTAAACTCAAGTTAGAATAGAAAGGCTTTTAGTCATAAGCCATGACTTATGGTTTGAAACCATTAATTAGCAACTTAGCCCATAGAGGCCCAAGCCCAACCCATTATCTAACCCTAACCCTAACCTAGCATGGTCGGCCACATTGGAAAACCCCCCTATAAATACTCTCCTCCATTTAGGGCTAGCCTCTTTTAGGAAAGAACAAGTTTAAGGAAGAGGTATTTTTCCAACTTCATTAATTCATAGAAATTCTATTTTATTTCCTTTTTCCCTCAAATCAATTGCATTAGATTCTAAATCACCTATACTTGCTGTCTATGGTGTTTACTCAGTTTGTGGACAATTTGGAGCAATTTGCTAGCAAGGAGAATCCCCCTATTGAAGCTTTTCTTGCATTTGGACACCAATAGGTAAAACCATCTAAACACCATTAAAATTTCGGTTTCTTTGCATATTTAGAAAGCCCTAGGTCTACCCTAACTGTAGGTATACCTGAACCTAGGTTTTGTGTCCATTTTGTGTCCTAAATGGACACGTATCAGTCCCTACATATAGGTGTTTGATAAAATTTCTCAAAGGACATTTCGATTTGATTTTTGAAAAGTGTTTGAATAGGAATTTAGATCTAGGTATGGGTTGATGTTTTCCAGTGGTCTGAGTTTGTTTTCGTGTCGTATCATATCAGAAATTGGACACAAACACGCGGGTTTGGACACCGCACGCAGCTACAGTATTCCCCTGCTACTCGGGGTGAATTTCTCCACGGACACGGCGACTTGACATGAACCACTTGACACGTGGCTAGGGGTATTGGCTGACACCACGTGTGTCAAGTCTCATGTGTCCTCGTGTCGTATCGAGGGAACACGAGACACTACACTGATTTTGTACTGTGTTCTGTTCAGTCGATATTCGAGCTCTGATACCCTCTGATTGACATGAAACGGAGACACGTCGACCCAAATCAGGGTGACACTTAGGTAGCCTGACACCTGGCGAACACGTAGGTGTGTGCACGAGACACGAAGTATCCTGTGTCGGGTGCACGACACGCGTGAACACACGCACGAGGCTGCACTGCTGTATAGTGTCCAGTTTGTACTGTTTTGGGTTTAATTGAATTTGGACACGTTGTGTCGTTGTGGTGGACACAAGGCACTTCCTGAGACACGTGCACACCCTATTTTAGATTTACCAACCTTTAGTTTGTATATTAACTTGATTTTGAAGGCTAATTTCCAATTCCCCAATTTGTGATACCAAGTTATATGTTTTTAGTATTTTAGTATTTTCCAGTTTTGATAATCGAATTTTGGCAGCTATATTAACCCATTTAATACTTTTATTAGCATGTTTTAAAACCCTAATGTTATTCTCCTACATGTGTTCTAGCTATATGTCAAGTTTGGGTTGTTTTGGTGGTTAATTGAATTCGAAATGGGGTTAGTATATGCGGAACTGAAACTGTATAATTTAAACTGTTATTGAGTAGTCTTCCTTGTTCTGAAATCTGAGAAATATGGAAATATTGTATTTGGTTTTGGTATTTATCTGGAAACTGGTTTGGGGCTTTCTACCCACTGTTTTCCTAATGCCAGTGTACACTTTACTGTTTTCACATGTGCACCACGACATTGACTCCTCTCGCACACACTTACACACACACCCTTGCCATGCTTTTACACACTCTATGTGACACTCTCTTGTCACTCACTCACACACATGTTCTCTTGACATCCTTCACAGCACACACACACATTGCCTCTCATGTATACACACACTCACTTGTATACACACACACACATTGCCTTTCCCTCTCCCTATATACACATGTATGTATGTATATAATAGGTGTATATCTATATATGTAATGTATATATATGTAGTTAATGTATATATAATGTAGGTAGCCTACATATATATATGTGTGTGTGATGATTCCTAATGAATATGTACTATAACCTATATGTAATATATAAGGTAATGTATATAAAATATGTATATGTCTCTATGTAATATTGAATGCCTATATGTATGTATCTAAATATATATGTATATTGATAAGTAAATTAGACATGAATGAATGTATGCTAGTTTATATAGCATATAGTTATATTGTGAAATTGTGATATGGTTGAGATAGGCTTGGTTCAGGCTTGTATAGCCTTGAAGTGGTATGTACTAGCTAGTGTAGGCTTGTGTGACCTAGTATAGACTAATGTAGACTAGTTAGACCAATTTAGACTTGTTAGACCTAGTTTGACCATAGTTGACCTAGTTTGACTTCTAGGGTTGACCAGAGTTGACCAAGAGTTGACTTTGGTCTAGATTGACCTAGATTCATGTAGAATGTATTGAATTGCATCTTGTTATCATTTTAGACTTGTTGTGACTTGTGCTGTTCTGATTAGGAGCCAGACACCTCTCCTCGGACAGTACATTTCATCCGGACACTCAGATACCAGGCGAGTACATTCTCTGATCATTTCATATCCTGTTTAGAATTATTTTCCTACTTTAAATTACTTTACTTGATACTGTCACGTTGGTCACACGGATTAGTACTATATGGATCCCTTCTTGAGATGTTATCCCTTCAGGGAGCATCGGATACTACATGTTCTGTGCGTTTTACTTACATGGTGTATCACTATGCTTCATAGTGTTGACACAAAGTCACAGTCAACCAAATATTGATAACATTGACTAAATAATACTTGTAATAATTCAATACGACACACGACGACTACATCCAGCTCAAGCCAGACGACAGCTCAATTTTGCAAATGTAGTCATTTTTGGAGTCTGTACTTTTATATTTATTGAGTCTAGAATGTTGTAAGCTGAGTTGTGCTGAGCTCTTGAGACTTAACCCATAACCTATCCAAAATCTATAAAGCTCCACATCCAAAATAAGCCTATTGGACCCTTAGACCCATTCTGTGCTCTGGAGACAGAGTTCGGGACGAACTCTGCCTCCACACAGAGTTCGGGCCGAACTCTGTCCCCTAAAAATTAGCATCCTAATTTTTAGGGTTGGCTGGTTGCTAGTTGTCCAACGGCCAATTTTTTGAAAATTCCTACCAGAATTCTGGCCGAATTCTGCCTGTTAAAAACCTATAGATAGGCCAAAAATTCTCTCATTTTCAATCATCCAATCTTCTCTTCTCTTCTCTCTTAAGCTCAATATAAGCCATTTCCTTCTTCATCTACTAGCCACAAGCTTCCTAAGTCTCGAGTGCTCCGCATCTCTCAGTTAGGAGTCTTGTGCAAGAGTTCAAGAAGTCGCTTGGAAAATTCCAAGCATCGCCACTGCGATCCTTTGTAAGAAGTTGACGTGCTCTTCTGAAGAAAAGGCACGGGGTGTAAACTACTATTTCACAAATAGTGGATTTAATCCTGAGCTAGAGTTCTCAGGCCTGGACTAGTCCTCCACGAGGGAAACCAGGTTAAAATCGGCTGTGTTTGCGTATGCTTTCTTGCTCCTCATTTATTTCCGCATTTACTCTGATTATTTTTAGATTGTGAAAGAGTTTAATTTTTAATTGGATATTATCGCTATAAACTCTATTCACCCCCCTCTAGAGTTGCCATCTGTTCTTCAATTGGTATCAGAGCTCTGTTCTCTTTACAAGGACTTACATCCTAGAGCTGATCCATGGCAACCACACAATCCTTGATTTCCAATCATGGTGAAGGACAGTCCACTCATAGGCCTCCCCTATTTGATGGAACTAACTACACGTATTGGAAAACAAGGATGAGCTTTTATCTCAAGTCGCTAGACTTTGACCTGTGGACTATCGTCACTGACGGTTACAAAAAGCCCGCCAGGATAGTTGTCAATGGTGATCTTGTTGAAAAATCACATGACAAATATTCTGACGAGGAGAAAAAACAGGCAAGTCTAGACGTGAGAGCTATTAATGCTTTATTCTGTGCTATAGATAGGAATGAGTTCAACAGTGTATCTACATGTACCACATCTCACGAAGTATGGAGACTTCTAGAAGTGACGCATGAAGGAACCACCCAAGTCAAGAAATCAAAGATAAGCCGTCTCACTCAAGAATATGAGGCTTTTAAGATGAAGCCAAATGAGACGATCACGCAAATGTTCACAAGATTCCTCGACATCATCAACCCCTTGTCCTCGTTCGGCAAGCAATATTTAAATCACGAGAAGATTCGCAAGCTACTTAGGGGGCTTCCAAAGATTTGGAACCCTAAGGTGACAGCCACCGTTGAAGGAAATGATCTCACAACCATGTCCATGAAGACCTTGATGGGAAAGCTAATGACTCATGAGCTTGACCTCAAAGACTTCGAAGAGCCTGCTCCTAAGGCTAAGGAGATCGCACCCAAAGCTCACCGACAAAGGGCTGAACCCGAAGAGACGGATGATGATGACTCAGAAGATGATCAAGCCCTTATGGTCCACAACTTCAAGAAATTCCTTCGCTTCAATCGAAGAAAGAAGGAACCACAAGAAGATGGCGAAGAAGAGCCAACCTGCTACGGTTACAAGAAGACTGGACACGTCCGAAAATATTATCCATTCTTGAAGAAGAGCAACCGCTATGAGAAGCCATACAAGAAGACTTTCTCAAAAAAATATGCCAACACAAGCATTTGGCATGAAAGCGAAGCTAGTGACTCCGAGGAAGAAAAGAACTCTCCTCAAGATACGGCTAATGTGTGCCTAATGGCGACGTCCGACAAGGTATCAAACGAAACTCTTGACGACTTCACTTTTGATGATCTTGGCGATGCTTTCACCGATTTACTTAGTGATCACAAAAAGGTCATTGGTAAATACAAACATGCCAAGGACAAAATCAAAAGTCATAAAGTCGAAATACAAAGACTTTCTCTATTATTTGATAACATTAGAGACACTTCACCCACGGATGTCACTGATGAGGTATCTAAGCTTAAAATAAGCTTACATGATGCCGAAGCACGTATTGAACAACAAACACAAGAAATCACAGTACTCAATACGGAGCTTGCAGAAGAAAAGAGTAGACACAAGAATTCTATTACTAAGATACATGGTTTGAATGCTAAGGTTACTGAACTACAAGCTGTCTCTAAGAAACTAGAGACTAAATTGGGAAAACAGGTTGCTCAACCTCAAACCCAATCACATGAGACACACATAAAGTATGACACCACTCATACTAGTCAACCACGTCATCCACATGCTGCTCATAATCATGCTTACATATACACACACTTTCACAAAGGACACAAACCACATGCACGTAGAAATAATTATCATATGTCACACAATCATCATGCTACATTTAGATACAATCATCACAATGTTGCACAACGACACAATCAACATCACTCTACATATAGAAATCATCACCATGCCATACCATATAGACAATATCACCATGCCATACCATATAGACAATATCACCATACCACTCCACATCACTCTATACATAGTCATCACCACCATGCTAAATCTACACATCATCACACTTCTCCTCATTACACTGCTTATAGATATCATCAGCATGCTCCTAATGTAAATAGGAATGCTACATGTACTTATTGTGGTTTACATGGACACATTTTACCACAATGTAGAATTAGAAGATTAGTAGATAGAAAGATATATGCATGGTTTCCAAAAACTAACTCTTCAGGACCCTCAAGAACTTGGGTACCAAAGGTCACATCTACTCTTGATGTAGGTGGACCTTCCCTCCTCAACTAAGAGTAAGTGGATTCTCGATAGTAGATGCTTGCGGCATATGACGGGAGACGCAAATCTTTTCGCATCACTATCGATGAAGAGAGAAGGATATGTATCCTTCGGCAACAACCTAAAAGGTTATATTATAGGTAATGGTAGTATTAGTTATCCTCCCTCTTCCGTAATAAAGGATGTCTGCCTAGTGACCGAGTTAAAGCATAACCTACTCAGCATTAGTCATCTTGCTGACCATGGATATGACATTAACTTTGGACATAAGAAATGCCTTATTTATGATAGGTCAACGGGAGACATCGCTTTTAAAGGGGTAAGAGAGGATAATATTTATATTTTCTATTTGTCTGGAAATACTAACAATACAGGTAGATGCTTATATGCTTATAAAGATGAACGATTACTGTGGCATCAGCGTCTTGGTCATGCCAACATGGATACTATATCCAGGCTATCAACTAAGAAGCTAGTTAGAGGCTTGCCCGATATCACATTCAAAAAGGACACGGTATGTGCCGAATGTGAGTTGAATAAGGCAACCAAGTCCTCTTTCCATTCCATAAACTCTGTAAGCACTACTAGACCCTTGCAACTACTCCATATGGATTTATTTGGCCCTAGTAGAGTAGCCAGTCTTGGTGGAAAACTCTATGCCTTTGTTATTGTTGATGACTTTTCAAGATTTACTTGGGTTTTCTTTCTTACAAATAAGAGTGATGCTATTTCGGTTTTCAAGATTTTTGCAAAGAAAGTTCAAAACGAAAAAGGCTACATGATTATCGAATCCGAAGTGATCATGGGGGCGAATTCGAAAATTTTGATTTTGAAAAGTTTTATGATTCTAATAGTTTTGATCATGAGTTTTCTTGTACAAGAACTCCTCAACAAAATGGTGTTGTGGAGCGGAAGAATAGAACTCTCGGCGATATGGCTAGAGTCATGTTGAACAAGTTTTCACTTCCGAAATACTTTTGGGCTGAAGCTGTCAGTACAACATGCCACATTTTAAATAGGGTGCTTATTCGTCCTATTACGAAGAAAACACCCTATGAGCTTTGGTTTGGGAGAACCCCAAATGTTTCTTATTTTAGAATTTTTGGCTGTAGATGTTTTATCCTTAACACCAAAGACAACTTAGGCAAATTTGATGCCAAAGCTAACGATGGTATTTTTCTTGGCTATGCTGCCAAGAGTAAGGGATATAGATTTTTTAACAAACGCTCATTAATTGTGGAAGAGTCTACAAATGTGACTTTTGATGAAGACAACAGTGCAGCAGCTACTCTTGATGATGATGTTGAGCCATCAACTTCTACTCCAATAAATACCATAACCGAAACCAATTCTCTGGAAGGCTTGCCAAAGAAATTTTCTTTCAAGCCATCACACCCAGAAAATTTGGTGATCGGTGAGGTGTCACGTGGAGTAACTACTAGATCATCATTAAGAGACTCTATTGCTAGCACTGCCTTTATTTCAAAAATTGAGCCGAAAAATATTTTAGAAGCTTTCAATGATGAATTTTGGATTTCTACTATGCAAGAGGAACTCAACCAATTCGAGAGGAGCCAAGTATGGGAACTCGTTCCTAGACCGGCTAATCACTCGATTATTGGTACTAAATGGGTTTTTAGAAACAAAGTGAATGAAGATGGTTCAGTCATACGCAATAAAGCTCGTCTAGTAGCCCAAGGATACAACCAAGAGGAAGGTATCGACTACGATGAGACGTATGCTCCTGTTGCTAGATTAGAATCCATTCGGATGCTTTGCGCATTTGCAAATTTTCAAATTTTCAAATTATTTCAAATGGATGTTAAAAGTGCTTTCTTGAATGGATTTATTAAGGAAGAAGTTTATGTAAAACAACCCCCTGGTTTTGAAAATCACAAATTTCCCGACCACGTGTTCAAGCTAAAGAAAGCACTGTATGGCCTCAAACAAGCCCCTAGAGCTTGCTATGAACGGCTAAGCAACTTCTTGCTTGAGAAAGGTTTTTCAAAAGAGAAAATTGACACTACACTTTTCATAAAATCTTTCAAAGATACTATTTTTTTAGTACAAATATATGTAGATGATATTATATTTGGTTCTACTGATGAAACCCTTTGTCAAGATTTTGCCAAGTGTATGCAGACCGAGTTTGAGATGAGCATGATAGGGGAGCTCAACTACTTTCTTGGGCTGCAAGTCAAACAAATGTCAAATGGAACCTTCATCTGTCAGTCGAAATATACAAAGGACATGCTGAAGAAATTCGACCTTGACAACGTCAAACCAATCAGCACTCCGATGGCTACTTCAACCAAACTCAAACCAGATGATAGCGACAAACCCGTAGATCAACGTAAGTATCGAGGTACGATAGGCAGTCTACTTTACCTTACTGCTAGTCGCCCTGATATTATGTTTAGTGTTTGCCTGTGTGCTAGATATCAAGCAAATCCTAAGAAATCACACATGACCGCGGTTAAGCGTATCTTTCGATACCTTAAGGGTACAGTTACAGTAGGCCTATAGTATCCTAAGTCAACATCATTTGACCTCATTGGTTACTCTGATGCTGACTTCGCCGGATGCAAGGTCGACCGTAAAAGTACGAGCGGTACGTATAATTTATTAGGAAAAGCTTTAGTCTCTTGGTTTAGCAAGAAGCAGAATTCTGTCGCACTATCCACAACAGAAACTGAATACATCACAGCTGGGCATTGTTGTGCACAAATTCTGTGGATGAAGCAAACTCTTGAAGACTATAATTTATCTTTCATACATATTCCAATCTTTTGTGACAACACTAGTGCTATAAATCTTACTAAGAACCCCATTTGTCACTCACGCACGAAGCACATTGAAATACGTCACCATTTTTTGCGTGATTATCAGCAAAATGGCACGATTAACTTAGAATTTGTTGACACTAATCTTCAGTTAGCAGATTTCTTCACAAAACCATTATCCGAAGAGCGCTTCAATTTTTTTTGTCATGAACTTGGAATTTTAGATGAAGCTGTTGTAAATTAAGATAAACCTGCGTAAATATCGAGTATATCTTGATTCTATTATGATGAACTTGCTATGGGTACAAGCCGAAAGGGTCCTTCTGACAACAAGGCGTAAAAGCCTAAGCGACACGGTGCACTAGTCCTCAGGACTACCGTTAGCGGGGATCCGACCCCTGCAGCTAACCCATGGTAGCTTCAAAATATTGAATTATGATATAATTCCTTGTTTATTATACGGTTCATTTTTATTTATCACATGCCGAAATACTATTTTTTCAACTTCATATTGCTGCTTCAAACTCACTTCTGTTATTCTTTTGTTTACCTATTGGATCTTTTCTGTAATTATACTCATGTCTTATATTTGTTTTTCTTTTACTTAACCAATATTTTTTTATTTTTCTGCCTGATTCCTGTTCTGTGACCAGGATCCGGAATTCGGGCCGAACTCTGCCCCTACCAGAGTTCGGGCCGAATTTGGCCTGACTGTTCCAGAACCGGGAACAGTCCCAACCTTTGATCAAAAATTAGATCCAATGGCCATGATTTGCTTCGACCAAGAGAAACCCTTCCCATATTTTCGGTTTCTCTTCCCTCTCCTTCCTCATTACCACCTTTTTTACTTCTCCAACAACAATTCTCTCAAAACGCTAACCCTAACTTCTTCTTTCTAGAGCTCCATTCTTTCCCAAACTCAAGGAGAAGGCTTATTTTTCAATTCTCTTTCATTGTTCATCACTAGTTTGAGGTATAATTTTTTACTTTTCTATATCTCAATTTCTTTCATTATCTATTGTATTATGGCTCCATGTTTGCTCAACCGCGGGAAGAGACTTCAGACCGAGGGCGCATCCTCGTCGAATGCTCCTCCTCTCGTTGTACCGCCCATTGCACCACCCGTTGCACCGGCCATTGAACAACAACCACCAATCCATCCGTTGTTCAAAATTCCACGTCCACATGATCCAAGCAGTTACGACGACCGAATCTTTGTGTCACTAGACGCCTCAAATGATTGGTTTAGTAATTTTTGGACACGTCCAGTGTTTGCGGGACACCCCATCAACTTTACTATATTCTCACCATATGATGCACTATTTCATGACCTTTGCCTTGATAAACTCGTTACCACAAATTCATTTATCGTAGTGCCATTCAAATGTTTTACTGCAACTTAACCCATGATGACACTCATATTTATTCACGAGTTGCGGGTATTGATATCTCCTTTGATGATTTTGAATTGGCCGAATATCTTGAGCTTCAAGAGCCTAATTCTTGGGAAAAGCTTGTAGAAGCTAGATCATTTCAATTTCCCGAAGGAATTTCACTTAAAAGCTTCAAGGACGACTTGTGTAGCCCTAACACACGTCCTCGTAAACTTTTGGCTAAGTTCCTCAATCCTTATTTCTATGAACTTCATCGGATCATATTCAACACCATTCTACCCAAAGCGGGTTCTACCGATGAAGTCATTTATTTTGAGATCTCAGCATTGTACCATCTCCACTTACATGTTCCCTTTAATCTTCCATGCACAATGATGGATTGGATGATAAACAGTAGGAAGAAACCAAGATCTTTGGTTTATGCATTATACCTTCCTATGATCTTTCATGCGTTTCATGTACCCCTTGATGAGTGTCCATTCTTACCTGCCCCTGCCTTCCTCTCTAAGGCAAGGAGGCTTCAGGCGGCCATTGGCTCACCAGTAGTGTCTGAGCATTCTGATGATGAGCCAGATGCCCCTCCTCTTGGACAGGATCCTCCTCCTCCTCCTGCCACTCTCGAGTCTCTTCAGACCATGCTCCGAGATCGCTTTACTTTGGAGGACGATCGATGGACTCAGTTGGATTACCGGACTACTTTGCAGATGAGTGCTATCAGCAACTCGCTGCATGACATTCTATATTCCATGTCTCGCCATTCTTCCATGCCCATTCCTATGGAGCGAGACCCCGATCGTGAGGGATTTCGTATTGATGACCCTTGGGTTCGTCGCTACATGGATCCGGATACGACATTTGTGGACCCACGTCGCTCCTTTACTGATCCATCGGACGACGCCGGGCCCTCTCATGCTCGATGATGGATATGGACTACTCTTGATGATGCTACTGAGGATCTTAGACTATGGTTTATGCATTTTGCTTTAGTTGCTTTTATGTACTTGGTTTGTAGTAGACTTATTATGAGTTGTGACTTTTGAGACTTTGGTAGTTCTATTATCATTTTATCTGTCATTATGACTCTTGAAACATTTTGGTCATTATCTTAGTTTATATGCAGTTTCTTCTCTTTTGGGTGTGTTTGCCAGTTATTAAGTGTTATCTCATATTGCTAAATGCCAAAAGGGGGAGACATGTGTATATTCCATATTCTGTTTTATATATGCTTTTGGTTTATATGTGCTTTTGGAAGAATATTCTTAACAGGCCAACAAGAATCACAGCATTGTTTACGGGGGAGCTATTCTTAAGCTCGGCACTAATTATGGGGGAGCTATATTTTTTTTTTGTCGTCTCATGTCTCCAGGTATGAATATTGAATATATAATTATTATTTTTGTCAATTATCAATATGGGGGAGATTGTTGACACAAAGTCACAGTCAACCAAATATTGATAACGTTGACTAAATAATACTTATAATAATTCAATACGACACACGACGACTACATCCAGCTCAAGCCAGGCGACAGCTCAGTTTTATAAATGCAGTCATTTTTGGAGTCTATACTTTTATATTTATTGAGTCTAGAATGTTGTAAGCTGAGTTGTGCTGAGCTCTTGAGACTTAACCCATAACCTATCCAAAATCCATAAAGCTCCACATCCAAAATAAGCCCATTGGACCCTTAGACCCATTCTGTGCTCTGGAGACAGAGTTCGGGCCGAACTCTGCCTCCATACAGAGTTCGGGCCGAACTCTGTCCCCTAAAAATCAGTACCCTAATTTTTAGGGTTGGCTGGTTGCTAGTTGTCCAACGGCCAAATTTCTGAAAATTCCTACCAGAATTCTGGCCGAATTCTGCCTGCTAAAAACCTATAAATAGGCCAAGAATTCTCTCATTTTCAATCATCCAATCTTCTCTTCTCTTCTCTCTTAAGCTCAATATAAGCCATACCCTTCTTCATCTACTAGCCACGAGCTTTCTAAGTCTCGAGTGCTCAGCATCTCTCAGTTAGGAGTCTTGTGCAAGAGTTCAAGAAGTCGCTTGGAAAATTCCAAGCATCGCTACTGCGATCCTTTGTAAGAAGTTGACGTGCTCTTCTGAAGAAAAGGCACGGGGTGTAAACTACTATTTCACAAATAGTGGATTTAATCCTGATCTAGAGTTCTCAGGCCTGGACTACTCCTCCACGAAGAAAACCAGGTTAAAATCGGCTGTGTTTGCGTATGCTTTTTTGCTCGTCATTTATTTCCGCATTTACTCTGATTATTTTTAAATTATGAAAGAGTTTAATTTTTAATTGGATATTATCGCTATAAACTCTATTCACCCCCCCCTCTAGAGTTGCCATTTGTTCTTCACATAGTTCATTGAATCACTTATGACATGTACTCTCATGATCACAGAATCTTCCTTGAATCCTTCCATTTATTGGGCTTCCTAGAATCCCTATTTATGGGACTATCATGTACCACCCTACGGGGGCCGTTTTATGAATCGTAACATAACCTGGCTGGATCCTTGGGTATTGATTGGGGGTACGGGGGAGTAGAAGTAGACATATGAATAATATCCAAGTAGTATAGCATCAGAATCATTCCATAGTGTAGCATCAGAATCATCCTATGCCATTTATATGTCTATATTGTACTCTGACTCACTAGCCACTGTTAGTTCTCTATTTATAGTAGATATTTCTATTACAGTTATCTCTCTGTTTATATACTGTGTTTTCTTCAGTTCATGTATCTTACTTTACTGCATGATTATATTTTCTAACCTGCTATGATCTGTTGAGATGTATTGTGCTCGCTCCTGTCCTGACTGGACCTGTTGAAAATATTACAGAGGACGAGGAGGAGGCCTGTGTGGATACCTTCTATGGGGCAGCCCTAGACGACACTTGTGAGCTGGACTCTCAGGAGGACCCAGCTCTAGCTGATGACTTTACCCCTACTCCCTAGACTAGCTTAGTTAGGCTTTATCTTACTTATGTTGTCTTGAGACTAGTTTTAGTTAGACTTTATTCCTGTCTTTGAGATATGGGTTGTAAATATTCTTTCATATTCAGTAGCTGAGACCTTGTATTTCTGGATGTTTGCTGAGATGTTATCTTAGACTCTTCTGATCATCTATATTTTTTTGAATTTTATATCATATCGTGCTTCTTCTTCCTTAGTTGTGATTGAGTTTACTTTCTGCTATGTCACCCCCATTCGGGGAGTATAAACTGCTTACAATTATATTGTTAGATGTTGTGACCTAGGACAACGTTCTACCGCCGATACTGCGGCGTAGGCTGGACGTACCCACGTCTCGTGCCCTTACTCTAGGGTGCGGGTCGTGACACGTTTTTAGTGGTGGCCCATGCAGGTCTAGACTAGAAGTGTAGTTGTATTCGAACCAGAGTATCACCACAGCCTGCAGTAGGATATAGGACATTAGTTTTCCAGGTACTCAATCACATTAGAAAAAACTCTTTTATTGCCATCTAAATCCTTATTGTCAACTGATTCTTTTGAATTTTAACTGTCCGCCTTTGTTATATCGCTTCTTTCTCAGAAATTGATACTTTTGTTGGTCTGTCTTCAGGATGGTGGAGATGCGGTCGCAGCATACCATTCATGGGGATGCTGTAGAGGGGACTGCTACCTCTCAGCCAGTTCAGCAGAGACAGGAGACTGCAGCTCCTGCCACCTCTGCTCGTATTAGGGCTTCAACAGCAGCAGTAGGGGGTATGCCTCTACCAGCTAGGAGACAGGACCCAGTCATCCCAGAGATGCAGTTCCAGCAGCCGTCGCCTACAGGATACATGGATGCGGTACAGATGTTCTCCTACTTCCAGCAGTTTATGGATCGACAGCAGGCCCGACAGGACAGGGACATGGTGTTGGCCCTTACGACAGTCGCATCTCGACCAGTGGTTCAGCAGCCGAGGACACCGGGGATAGAGCAGTTCCAGAAGATGAGCCCCAGAGACTTCCTGGGGACAGAGGGGATTCTATATACTGATGAGTGGATCGAGCATATAGAGGAGATCTTCCGCCTGGTCCGGATATCGGCAGATTTCCAGATAGAGGTAGCAGCTAGTCGGATGCGATATCTTGCTCATACCTGGTATCAGTCAGACCCCAGGGTGGGGGTAGCTGGACAGACCTGGGAGGAGTTCAAGGGCTTCTTCAAGAAGAAGTTCTTTCCAGATTCAGCGCTTTGAGCCTTGGAAGCACAGTTCGAGAGGTTAGTTCAGGGGAGCCTGTCAGTAGAGGACTACGCTGGAGAGTTCGGCCGCCTCGACAGATTCGTAGAGGGCTTGAGCGAGACGGCGAAGGCCCAGAGGTTTCGAAAGGGTCTGGTCAAGGAAGTCAAGTCCTTGACCAAGGGCAACAGGGATGCCACTTTTGAGGAGATTTTGACAGGAGCCTTATTGGCTGAGGATGATCTTGAGCTTAGGCTCAAGAGGGGGCGAGACCCAGTTGGGGGCAGCAGCAGCGGAGGCCAGTCCAAGAGGCCCCACTTTCAACACCAGCAGCCGAGGCAGTTCCAGCTGCAGCCGATCCAGCAGAGGCCAGTTCACCAGCAGCAGCAGCCGAGAGCACCAGCAGGGCCAGAGACAGGTTATCACTTGTGCTTACTACAAGATGCCCGGGCATGTCACCAATGAGTGCCGGAAGAGGCTGGGCCAGTGCCTAGTGTGTGGATCTGCAGACCACCAGATAAGAGAGTTTCGCATGGGACGAGCAGCTCAGGGAGCAGCAGTCAGAACTCCAACAGGTCAACAGAGGGGACCAGCCCTGCCGACACAGCAGCAAAGATTTGTTCAGCATCAGCAGCAGGCCAGGGGAGGCCAGCAGGGGCGAGCTTTTGCCATGGCGGCTGAGGATTCAGAGGCGATAGGAGAGATGATAACAGGTTCAGTTCTTCTCGACTCCAGTCCAGCTTTTGCATTATTCGATTTTGGTGCTTCGTATAGCTTCATATCAGTATCATTTACGATTAGACACGGTATCATAGCTGAATCATTGCCTACGACTTACAAGATCACGACCGGGTGTGGCATTATCCTCGTGAGTGATGTTTGTAAGGGTCGGAGTGTTGTTTTGGGAGGCCGTGAGTTGGAAGTGAGCCTGCTCGTAATGCCATTGCCGAACTAGGATATAGTACTCGGTATGGATTGTTTGAGCAGGCACCACGCCAGCATTTATTATAGAGGGGGTAGAGTTCTCTTCAGAGTGTCGGGGGAGCTAGAGTTCAAGTACCCCAGATGTTAGACGGAGCAGAGCAGCAGAGTTTTCTGTGGAGTCTCGATTGAGGAGCAGACGATTCCACACCCCTTGATAGCAGAGTATATGGATGTTTTTTCAGAGGAGTTGCCTGAATTGCCACCAGACAGAGACATTGAGTTCTCGATAGACTTGGTTCCAGGAGCGGAACCCATCTCTCAGCACGTCTATCGAGTAAACAACTGTGAGTTGGTGGAGCTGAAGAAGCAGGTGGATGAGCTGCAAGACAAGGGGTTCATCCGTTCGAGTTCGTCGCCATGGGTGCACCAGTATTGTTTATGCCGAAGAAGGATGGGTCAGTACGGATGTATTGACTATAGGGCACTCAACAACCTCACGATCAAGAACAGATATCCACTGCCACGGATCGATGATCTTTTTGACCAGTTGAGCGGAGCTCGGGTATTTTCTGAGATTGATCTGAGGTCAGGACATCACCAGGTGAAGGTGAAGAGGGAGAATATTCCCAAGACCGTTTTCAGGATGCGGTACGGGCAATTTAAGTTTTTGGTTATGCCGTTTGGGCTAACCAATGCACCAGCAGTGTTTATGAACCTAATGAACAAGGTGTTCCACCAATACCTGGATCAGTTTGTGGTGGTGTTCATTGACGACATCTTGGTATATTCCAAGACTGAGGAGGAGCACGAGGAGCATTTGAGGATAGTGCTGGAGACTCTCAGGAAGGAGCAGCTATATGAGAAGCTCTCCAAGTGTGAGTTCTTCTTGGACCGGGTTGACTTTTTGGGGCATATGGTGACTGGAGATGGGATCTCAGTTGACCCCAAGAAGATCGTAGCAGTTGAGGCATGGGCAGCGCCGACTTCAGTGGCAGAGATCAGGAGTTTCCAGGGGCTGGCAGGATATTATCGAAGATTTGTGCAGGATTTCTCCCGGGTTGCAGAGCCGTTGACTCGGTTGACCCGGAAGGATGCTGAGTTTGTTTGGTCAGAGGAGTGTCAGGCAGCTTTTGATGAGTTGAAGAAGCGGCTTACAAAAGCTCCGATTCTAACATTACCTTCAGGATCAGGGGGATTCACTATTTATAGTGACGCTTTAGGGAAGGGGCTGGGTTGTGTCTTACAGCAGCATGGGAAGGTGATTGCCTATGCTTCCTGGCAATTACGTCCCCGTGAGAAGAACTACCCTACCTACGACCTGGAGCTGGCAGCAGTGATTTTTGCTCTGAAGTTGTGGAAGCACTATCTGTATGGAGAGCGGGTAGAGATTTTTACAGATCATAAGAGCTTAAAGTATGTGTTCACTCAGAAGGAGCTGAACATGAGACAGCACAGATGGCTATAGTTGATGAAAGACTTCGACATATCACTTCAGTATCACCTAGGGAAGGCCAACGTGGTTGCTGATGCCTTGAGTAGGTATCCGATAGCCATGTGTTTGACCATGGACCGTCACTTGCTTGCAGACTTGGAGAGCCTTGGGATTGAGGTGATCGTGCCCGGAGTGCAGATGCAGATGTGGGGCATGCAGATTCAGTCAGACTTGGTGGAGAGGATCAAGTCGGCACAGTTTGAGGATGTTGCTCTGTGGTGTCTCCGAGAGCAGGTTCGAGCAGAATTGGTAGAGGGTGAGTTTTCACTTGCAGAGGATAGTGCCTTGCGGTACGATTCCAGGTTATGTGTGCCTAGCAGAGATCTCAAGGAGCAGGTTATACAGGAGGCCCACAGATCTCAGTACTCTATACACCCTGGTGCCAACAAGATATATCGAGATCTGAGGAAGCATGTTTGATGGTACGGGATGAAGCGAGAGGTAGCTCACTTCGTAGCTAGGTGCTTGGTCTGCCAGCAGGTCAAGGCAGAGATGTAGAGGCCCGGTGGATTGTTGTAGCCATTGCCCATTCCCGAGTGGAAGTAGGAGCATATCACGATGGATTTCGTATCTGGATTGCCGCGTACACTAGGAGGGAAAGACGCAATTTGGGTCATCGTTGACAGGTTGACCAAATTGGCCTACTTCTTGCCATTCAAGGTGGGTACGTCTACAGAGAGGCTTGCGGAGTTGTATATGCGACAGATAGTCAAGATTCATGGGGTTCCGGTCTGCATCGTCTCGGATCGGGATCGTCGTTTTACTTCCCATTTCTGGAGGAGTCTGCAGACCAGCTTGGGCACTCAGCTCAAGTTTAGTACTGCATACCACCCCCAGACGGACGGACTGTCAGAGGGGACTATTCAAACACTTGATGATATGCTGCGGACGTGCGTCTTGGACTTTGGAGGTTCCTGGGAGGATCATCTACATTTGGTGGAGTTTGCTTACAACAACAGTTTCCAGGCCAGCATTGAGATGTCACCTTTCGAGGCTCTGTACGGGCGTAGGTGTCGTACACCCTTATCTTGGGATGATGTTGGTGAGCGAGCTTTACTGGGACCAGAGATGGTTGTTGACACAGCCAAGAAGGTGAAGCTCATCAGGGACAGACTTTGCGTGGCACAGGACAGACATTGGCACTGGGCCGATAGCCACCGAAGGCCGTTGGAGTTTGAGGTACAGATTAGAATAGGATTAGATTTAGGGTTTGTGTTTGTTTTATTGATCATGTTTATTTATCATAATTAAATTGAGACCTTGCTTGTGATTAAGTTGGAGACCAGGTTTTTATGTGGATATCTCCGACCCGTGGTACGATACATTTTGGTGGAGGTGGGAAGCTTAGCCCGCGCTTCATCGGCCCTTTCGTTATCAGCGAGAGAGTCGGCGACGTGGCTTACAGGCTAGACTTGCCACCTGCACTAGTAGGGATCCACAACGTATTCCATGTATCACAGTTGATACTGTACGTGGTTGATCCTAGTCATGTGCTCGATCATTCGGAGATTGAGGTTGGGCCTTCTCTCAGCTATCCAGAGCAGCCAGTGGAGATACTGGATCGACGGGAGAAGGTTCTGAGGAACCAGGTGATACCCTTAGTACGTATCGCATAGAGGCATCATTCTCCAGGAGAGTCTACCTGGGAACAGGAGGATGAGATGCGCGAGCGTTAATCATATCTTTTTGGACCGTGAGGTATACTTTCTATCATTCTCATCAGTTGCATTTCGCCTTTCAATTTCGAGGACGAAATTCTTTTAAGGAGGGTAGATTTATCACTACCACATTTCTAGTTTGAGAGATTTTTTGTTATTTTTGAGGTTATTTGAATTTATTATAATTTATTTGATTTTATGAAAAAATTTAGGATTTATTTTGGAATTATTTGAATGATGGTTGACTAGGTTGACTTTGACTAACATTGACTTGGTAGACTAACCTAGAAGCTAACCCTAGTTGTGTTTGGACTTGGTTAGGTCATGTAATCCTAGTTAGACTGGAGTTAAACTATGGTTAATCATTAAACTCAAGTTAGAATAGAAAGGCTTTTAGTCATAATCCATGACTTATGGTTTGAAACCATTAATTAGCAACTTAGCCCATAGAGGCCCAAGCCTAACCCATTAGCTAACCCTAACCCTAACCTAGCATGGCCGGCCACATTGGGAACCCCCTATAAATACTCTCCTCCATTTAAGGCTAGCCTCTTTTAGGAAAGAACAAGTTTAAGGAAGAGGTATTTTTCCAACTTCATTAATTCATAGAAATTCCATTTTATTTTCTTTTTCTCTCAAATCAATTGCATTAGATTCTAAATTACCTATACTTGCTGTCCATGGTGTTTAATCTCAGATTGTGGACAATTTGGAGCAATTTGCTAGCAAAGAGAATCCCCCCTATTGAAGCTTTTCTTGCATTTGGACACCAATAGGTAAAACCATCTAAACACCATTAAAATTTCGGTTTCTTTGCATATTTGGAAAGCCCTAGGTCTACCGTAACTGTAGGTATACCTAAACCTAGGTTTCGTGTCCATTTCGTGTCCTAAATGGACACGTATCAGTCCCTACATATAGGTGTTTGATGAAATACCTCAAAGGGCATTTCGATTTGATTTTTGAAAAGTATTTGAATAGGAATTTAGATCTAGGTATGGGTTGATGTTTTTCTGTGGTTTGAGTTTGTTTTCGTGTCGTGTCGTGTCAGAAATTGGACACGAACACGCAGGTTTGGATACCGCACGCAGCTACAGTATTTCCCTGCTACTCGGGATGAATTTCTCCACGGACACGGCGACTCGACATGAACCACTTGACACGTAGCTAGGGGAATTGGCTGATACCACGTGTGTCAAGTCTCATGTGTCCTCGTATCATGTCGAGGAAACATGAGACATTGTACTGATTTTGTACTGGGTTCTGTTCAGTCGATATTCGAGCTCTGATACGCTCTGATTGACACGACACGGAGACACGTCGACCCAAATCAGGGTGACACGTAGGTAGCCTGACACCTAGCGAACACGTGGGTGTGTGCACGAGACACGAAGTGTCCTGTGTCGGGTGTACGACACGCGTGCACACACGCACGAGGCTGCACTGCTGTGCAGTGTCCAGTTTGTACTGTTTTTGGTTTAATTGAATTTGGACACGTTGTGTCATTGTGGTGGACACGAGGCACTTCCTGAGACACGTGCACACCCTATTTTAGATTTACCAACCTTTAGTTTGTATGTTAACTTGATTTCGAAGGCTAATTTCCAATTCCCCAATTTGTGATACCAAGTTATATGTTTTTAGTGTTTCAATATTTTCCAGTTTTGATAATCGAATTTTGGCAGCTATATTAACCCATTTAATACTGTTATTAGCATGTTTTAAAACCCTAATGTTATTCTCCTACATGTGTTCTAGCTATATGTCAAGTTTGGGTTGTTTTGGTGGTTAATTGAATTCGAAATGGGGTTAGTATATGCTGAACCGAAACTGTATAATTTAAACTGTTATTGAGTAGTCTTCCTTGTTCTGAAATCTGAGAAATCTGGGAATATTGTATTTGGTTTTGGTATTTATCTGGAAACTGGTTTGGGGCTTTCTACCTACTATTTTCCTAATGACAGTGTACACTTCACTGTTTTCACATGTGCACCACCACATTGACTCCTCTCACACACACCTATACACACACCCTTGCCATGCTTTTACACACTCTATGTGACACTCTCTTGTCACTCACTCACACACATGTTCTCTTGACATCCTTTATAGCACATACACACATTGCCTCTCATGTACACACACACTCACTTGTATACACACACACATTGCCTTTCCCTCTCCCTATATACACATGTATGTATGTATGTATGTATATAATAGGTGTATATCTATATATGTAATGTATATATATGTAGTTAATGTATATATAATGTAGGTAGCCTATATATATATATATATATATATTTTTATATATATATATATATATATATATATATATATATATATATATGTGTGTGTGTGTGTGTGTGTGTGTGTGTGTGTGTGTGTGTGTGTGTGTGTGTGTGTGTGTGTGTATGATTCCTAATAAATATGTACTATAACCTATATGTAATATATAAGGTAATGTATATAAAATATGTATATGTCTCTATGTAATATTGAATGCCTATATGTATGTATCTAAATATATATGTATATTGATAAGTAAGTTAGACATGAATGAATGTATGCTAGTTTATATAGCATATAGTTATATTGTGAAATTGTGATATGGTTGAGATAGGCTTGGTTCAGGCTTGCATAGCCTTGAAGCGGTATGTACTAGCTAGTGTAGGCTTGTGTGACCTAGTATAGACTAATGTAGACTAGTTAGACCAATTTAGACTTGTTAGACCTAGTTTGACCATAGTTGACCTAGTTTGACTTCTTGGGTTGACCAAAGTTGACCAAGAGTTGACTTTGGTCTAGATTGATCTAGATTCATGTAGAATGCATTGAATTGCATCTTGTTATCATTTTAGACTTGTTGTGACTTGTGCTGCTCTGATTAGGAGCCAGACACCTCTCCTCGGACAGTACATTTCATCCGGACTCTAGGATACCATACGAGTACATTCTCTGATCATTTCATATCCTGTTTAGAATTATTTTCCTGCTTTAAATTACTTTACTTGATACTGACACGTTGGTCACACAGATTAGTACCATATGGATCCCTTCTTGAGATGTTATCCCTTCAGGGAGCATCGGATACTACATGTTCTGTGCGTTTCACTTATATGGTGTATCACTATGCTTCATTGAATCACTTGTGGCATGTACTCTCATGATCACAGAGTCTTTCTTTGAATCCTCCCATTTATTGGGCTTCCTAGAATCCCCATTTATGGGACTATCATGTACCACCCTTCGGGGGCTGTTACATGAATCGTAACATAACCTGGCTGGATCCTTGTGTATTGATTGGGGGTACGGGGGAGTAGAAGTAGACATGTGAATAATATCGAAGTAGTGTAGCATCAGAATCATTCCATAGTGTAGCATCAGAATCATCCTATGCCATTTACATGTCTATATTGTACTCTGACTCACTAGCCGCTGTTAGTTCTCTATTTATAGTAGATATTTCTATTACAGTTCTCTCTCTGTTTATATACTGTGTTTCCTTCAGTTCATGTATCTTACTTTACTGCATGATTATATTTTCTAACCTGCTATGATCTGTTGAGATGTATTGTGCTCGCTCCTATCCTGACTGGACCTGTTAAAATTATTACAGTGGACGAGGAGGAGGCCTGTGTGGATACCTTCTATGGGGAAGCCCTAGACGATACTTATGAGCTGGACTCTCAGGAGGACCCAGCTCTAGCTGATGACTTTACCCCTACTGCCTAGACTAGCTTAGTTAGGCTTTATCTTACTTATGTTGTCTTGAGACTAGTTTTAGTTAGACTTTATTTCTGTCTTTGAGATCTGGGTTGTATATATTCTTTCATATTCAGTAGCTGAGTCCTTGTATTTCTGGATGTTTGCTGAGATGTTATCTTAGACTCTTCTGATCATCTATATTTCTTTGAGTTCTATATCATATCGTGCTTCTTCTTCCTTAGTTGTGATTGAGTTTACTTTATGCTATTTCACCCCATTCGGGGAGTATAAACTGCTTAGAATTATATTGTTAGATGTTGTGACCTAGGATAATGTTCTACCGCCGACACTGCGGCGTAGGCTGGACGTACCCACGTCTCGTGTCCTTACTCTAGGGTGCGGGTCGTGATAAAGATGCATTTCCTATCTTGGGACAAACTCTCTAAACCAAAGCAGGAAGGCATACTTGGATTCAGGAACCCTATTTGGGTTAATGATTCCTTGGTTGTTAAACTTATATAGAGGTTTTTTGATCAACCTCGTCTACTATGGGCACATCTTCTTAGAGGGGTCTATTTACAAAACAGACCGTTCTGGGCTACAATGTCGTTCATCTCCTACTTGGTCAAGTATTCTAGACATGTGAAGAATCATGGCGAACAACACTTGCTAGAAAATTAGAGGAGAATGGGTGGATATTTATGTGGATCTATGGATTCCTAGCTTACCGGGATATAGACTTTCTGGTCTCCATCAGGATCCTACAGGTCTGAGATTAGTTTATGATCTGATGGACCCTTAATTAAAATGCTAGGACCTCCCCCTTATTAATTCTCTATTCTCTCCGATGGATATCAAGGCCATTACATATATTTAGCCTACGCGAAGATGATGGTCGTATAAACTCATTAGGACATGCAAGGAAGGGGAACTTCCCCACAAACTTTTGCATAAAACAATTCGCAGGCAGGCTCCGAGTTCTTCATTGTCAATTGCGAATCTGTTCCAATGAAAATGCCTTTAGAAAATGAGTATCATATTTCCCCGGGTCCACATCTTCATATGAAGGATGTTGAATAACGCTCTACCTCTTCTTTCTGCCATTAACAAGTGTATACCCAACACTAGTCCTCTATGCCCTTTTTGCCTCCTCCAAGACGAAGATACCAACCACCTATTTTTGCACTGCTATGTCGCTTGTGAAACTTGGTTTTTTAGTCCTCTGGAACTCAGGGTGAATAGCCAATATACTGTCCATGCTGTTCTTGAGGTATGGCTTAAAGAACCACAATCACACGAGGCCTTCCAGATGGGGGTAGCTCTTTTATGGGCCATTTGAAAAGCTAGGGGGATTGTATCTATTTCCATAATGCTCCATGTCCCCTGCGCATTGTTCTCATGGCTATCACCATTCATAATATTTTTTTCAGAGGATGCACTGACAGAATGGAAGAGGTACAGGGTTATCATATCGAAGCGGTATGACAGTATCTTGGAGCCCCCTATAGAGGGCTTCATCAAGATCAACATGGATGGTACAACATCCCCCTCCTCCTTAGCAGCTGTAGCCATTGCTAGGGACTCGAAAGGCATATTCATGTAAACAATAACTTGGCATTCACCACTCTCGTATGCAACGGACTGCAATTTATAAGATGAGATTCATGCTATCGGTCTAGGTATCCGGATGGCTGGGTAATTCAAATCGAGGGGTATTGTCATGAAGGAGATTCTTTGTTGGCACTTGGGATCTTCAAGGGAGAGAATAACATGATCCTATGGAGGCTACATGATTTGATCCTCTCCATTCGTGATATTATCTTAGTCTCGTCCCCCAAATCTCTTTTTGTGAGAAGGACGAAAAACATGGTTGCTCATAACTTGGCAGAATATGCTTTACTCAATTCTTGCTCTACTTTACTTCTTTGTCTTCCTGGGTGCATTACCCATCTATTAGCTGAGGAGACCCCCTCTTTTGTAAACCATTTGTGCTCTTTTGATTAATAACATTGCTCTTTTATTCAAAAAAGGATTCTTTTCTAGAATTCTAATTCCAAACCTTGTATGTGTGAGTGTCCGAATTGGGAGTCCCGCCCACGGATCCCCATCGCCCTCGACTGTTGGATCGAGTGGGCGCACGTGCAGGCCTGCCGATCCCATGGTGCAGGGGGGTAGGTGGAGGCTTTGGCGGGGCTCCCTCGGTGTGTGTGTGTGTGTGTGTGTGTGTGTCTATATATATATATATATATATATATATATAGAGAGAGAGAGAGAGAGAGGAGTGCTCTAGAACTAGCCGGCTGGTTTTGTATTATGAAACCAATCTAGGTTATACACATTGAATTGGAATTGAATGGTTGAGATTAGATGACTTAAAAAGGTGGTGGGGTCTACACATTTTAATCTCAACCACTGAATTTTAATCCATCCTATAGAACATAGGGTGGTTCCATAATACAAAACCAATCGGCTAATTTTAGAGCATTTTATATATATATACATATATATATATATATATATATATATATATATATATATATATATATATATATATATATATATATATATATATATATATATATATATATATTTTATATATATACATATTTTTTTTTTTTTTTTTTACATATATATATATATATATATATATATATTAAAATATATATATATATATATATATTAAAAAAAATATTTCATATATAAAAAAATATTATATATATAATAATAATAATAATAATATTTTATATATATGTAATATATATATATATATATATATATATATATATATATATATATATATACATATATATATATATATATATTGTTGCCATAAAAAAATCAAAGACAGGTATTACAGAAACACTGAAATTGATTGCAAACTCGATTGTACAAAGAAAAGCCTAGAAAGAAATCCTAGGAAACAATCTAAGTATAATTGTTTAGTTTTTGATTCTGGGGGGTGACGGTGGAGGCTCGGAAAAGTGCTATCAACTCTGCCTTACTCCGTGGACTATCTGACGCAGTCTTTAGCTCTTGAAGAAATTGCCTTTCGAAGGTTGCCAGCCTTTTGCAGGGGTGTGGCACCCTGATATTTATAATGGCATGTATGTTGAGCCACATAGCACGTGAAGACCCGCTCTTTGGCCGCCATCTGTCGATTTTGTGGGATTTTGTTGCAGCAAATCTGGGTAGTTAAGACTTGGTCAGCCTGCCACGTGTCCTGTCGCAGGAATCATTTTGAGCCGCATAAGTCTTTCAGTTTTCGACCATGTGGGGCCGCATGAGACTCATGCGGCTTAAGTCGCAAACTTCCTTAGCCCACATATAGCTTAAGTATTTAAGCCGCATAAATTCTGTATTTTGGCCGCATAAAGCTCATACGGCTTGGGTCACAGTCACCCTTGGCTGCATAAAGTTTGGAGACTTTGGGGTCGCATATGTTTGAGCTGCATAAGGTTCATGCGGCTTAGATGACACTTCTTCTGGCCGCGTGGAAGAGTATGAACCTTGCTTTTGGTGAGGTCTCACGTCTTATCTTTTTGTCTAAGTGTCAGAGCTGCCAGTTTTGACAGAACTTGTCAGCTTTATCAGGCGAACTGATCCTCTTGGCTGTATATCTTTCTTCTGCGGTTGGTTGTCGACAGGCCGCATAAGGTGTTGAATCTGTCATACCGCTTTTCTTTATTCGAACCTGTTTGGCCCAAAGTACATATACGATAATTTGTAATCTGCATGAACTCCATATTTTTCATGCTTCTACAAGACCCCCTTCAAAGTTTTCAAATTGCAAATTTGGAATACTTTGAATAAGAAGCATTGAAATATGTCAAGCCGCAGGGAGTCTTCCAGTCGCAGGGAATTTTCGAGCCACGGAGAGATCTCGAGCCGCAGGGAGACCCCATTAGCCTGCCAGCTGTCGCTGCTGCATTTGATTTTCTTGATTCGGTTGTGGATCTCTTTTCGAGATAAATCTGACGGTTACTAGGGATAAAGTCCCCAAACGTCAACATTATCTTTAATGATCTCAAGAATCGAAGAGGCGCTTTTCAAGATAAAGTCGACAGTTATTTAGGGATCAAGTCCCCAAACGTCGTCATTATCTTAAATGATCTCGAGAACCGAAGAGGCACTTTTCAGCAACTCTATAAGTAGGGGTCATTCGGAGAGAGATTTTCTGCTTTCACCTTCTTCTCCTTCGACATTATCATACTTTCTGCTATGGCTCCAAAGGCTTCCAAGTCGACTGGTGCGACAGCCAAAGGGAGGGGACTTGCCTCTTCGTTGAGAGCGGCAAATGCTCCTTACATTCATCCCGACGTGCAACCCCCTCTCAAGAGTAAGGACGGTGGAAAGACGACGACTGAAATTTTGAATGGCCATGTCCCATATTTCATGCACGGGCCTGTCATATACTGCCTTTGTGCTTTAAGCCTGGTCGATGCATGCCCTATCTCATTTGGACCGTATCTGTTATGTATAATAGGGCCGCATAGGCTGGGCCGCATAACCGTTGTTCATTTGAACTTGAATCGTATAAGTGCCTCAATACTGATCCGCATGAACACTTCGTGACTGAGCCGCATAAGTGCCTCATGATTGAGTCGCAGGAGCACTTTATTATCGTGCTGCATGAATACTATATGGCTGGGCCGCATAATTGCCTCATGGCGGAACCGCATGAGTACTTTATGACTGGGTTGTATGAGTATTTCATGACTGAGCCACATAAATGCCTCATAGTTGAGCCGTATGAACACTTCATGACTGTGCCGCATAAGTGCTTTGTGACTTGAGCTGCATGAGTACTTCATGAAGCCGGCCTCATGACTTTGGGCCACATGAGTTCGATTTTGGCTAGGCCGTATAACTGAAAACAGAGTCCTTTGTTTTCTTTTTGGTGCTAACCCCACCTTTTTCCATGTTTTCTAGGGATCTGGCTAGCAAACTTCTCCAGGGCCGGTGTCGGCGATAGAGTGAATACACCATTCTGACACATACATCAGACAGCTCAAAACTCCTCAGGCTTTGGAAGAGTTTTCCTCGCGCCATTTTGGTATACACATCAAATAACTCAGGACTCTTCATGCTTCGAAAGAGTTTTCCCCAGGTGGTAGGAAGGGCCTTTATACCTCGGAGAATTGGACGGTAATCAGGCGTTGTTATGAACGTCTTGCCTTCATGACTCTCCAAGTAGGCAAAACCACAATCAGGGATGATGTTTTGAAGGTATGGTCCTCCGAGGGAGCGGGGCTAAGGCATCCGCAATACGGAGGGGAGGATAGCATGCTATATTTGCCCTCCTCCAGGCAGCTTCTTGGGGATTCAACAGCCTTGTTTGCTTCTCAGCAGTAAAACATGACTCCTTTCGAGGGCCACGAAACTGCTTGTTGATGAAGACGAAGTGCTGTCAAACTAACCAAACTTTGTATTTGCTAGATTTTTCTTTCTTTATTTTCTGTTGTCGATGTAGTCCTATGAATGTAACTGATTTTGAATAAGCAGAGTATGTTCACTTCATTCTTTATTTGTAGTATTTTGTGGTGCTTGTACTAGAAGGCCTAATGCAGTATTTGTGTTTGATAACGGACACTCCACTGGGGAATTTTTGTGGACCTATTGCCCTTTTGTGTATCTGAAAATGAGAGCAAATAGATTTGAATGATATTTTGTGGACCACTACTCTTTGGTACACTGATGGTGCGAGTAATAGATTAGGATAATTTTTATGGACTTATTACCCTTTTTGTGTACTGGCGATGCGAGTACTGGTAATAAATGAAGAGAAAACCGACATATTTACTCAGAGGTAATGAGGACATGGTAAATATGGGTCTAAAGTAGAGCCTCCCTACTCAGAGGTAACGAGGACGTGGTAGGAGTGGGCCAAATGGGGATACACATAACAACTCAGAGGTACTATCAACGTGAAAGTTCTATGTATTTGGGTAATTTATTTGTGATGGACGGGAAAACAACATAGAGGTAATATAGACGTGGTTGTTTTTTTTCCGTTGGGGAATTTTGTGGACCTATTATCCTTTTTGTGCACTGATGGTGTGAGTAATAGATTAGGATAAGTTTTATGGACCTATTACCCTTATGCGCACTGGTGGTGCGGGTAATAGATTTTGAGGCAAACTCTTGGTGGAGAAAAGCATTTAATGTGGAAGTTCATAGATATAACCAGGAGATGAGATATGAATCCATTCGGAGCAGTCAAAGAGTAAGTTCAGTAGTACCTGAGGGTATATAACTAAACAATCTAGGAGATTTGAGGTCAGAGTGTAAGTTCAGCGATACCAGAGGGTACATAACTCACAATCTGAGAGATACTTGGAAGATTTCGTTTAGACATAATATTTCTTGAGGAACTTGCCGTTGGAGAATATGGTCTCGATGATGAATGGACCCTCCCATTTAGGCTGGAATTTGCCGGGGGTCTTGTGAGTCATGACCATTGGTCTGCGAATGGCCAAGACGAGATCGCCGACTTGGAATATTCTCTGTTTGACTTTCTTGTTGAAAGCCCGAGAGATGTGCACTTGGTAGAGCTCTATGCTTTGTTGAGCTTTTAAACGCTTCTCATCTAATGCTTCCAACTATTGTAGCCGTCGATGGTAGTTATCGTCTGACGTTAATCGGTAAGTAAGGGCCACTCGCAGTGAGGGGATCTGAGTCTCCAATGGGAGGACTGCCTCGCTCCCGTAAATGAAAGAGAACGGTGTATTTCCTATAGCCGCCCGAATTATGGTACGATACGTCCATAAGCACTCGCCAAGCTTTTCATTCCAGTCATGTTTGTTTGCAGACACAAACTGTTTGAGGAGCTTGATTATGGTTTTGTTGAAAGCTTCAGCCGGACCGTTAGCCGAAGGGTTATGCTGCAGAGGCCATGTTCTGAATCCGATTCTTGTCACAAAATCAATAGAAAGCGTGGCTTGCGAACTGCGGACCATTGTCGTGAATAATCCTCCGGGGCAGTCCAAAATGGTAGATGACGTGATATTTTATGAAGCTAATCACGTTCGATGTCTTAACCTCTACCAGCGGAACGGTTTTCACCCATTTGGAGAAGTAATCGGTGATTGCAAGTATGAACCGATGCCCTCTAGATGACGGTGGGGTGATTGGCCCAACGATGTCCATTCCCCATACTTCAAATGGCCAAGAGGCCACTGTCGGGTACAAGAATTCAGAGGGCAGATATATAAAATCTGCGTGGATCTGGCAAGCCTTGCACTTCTTTGCATAATCAACTACATCTGCTACCATTGTGGGCCAGTAGTAACCCATCCGGTGGAGACGATCTTGTAATTTTGGGCCAGGTTGGTGAGCCCCACAGGTGCCGTCATGAGCTTCTTTGGCTTCTGCGTTTGACAGGCATCTTAATAGTAGCCCATCGTAGGATCGTCGATATAACATTTTCGTCTCCGTATCATAGAAGAATCTGAGGGAGCGTCTTATTATTAACGTTGCTTCCTTCACATTCTCTGACAGAATTCCATAAACTACAAAGTCGATGAGCGGCATCTCCAGTCTTGTATGTTGTCGGTTATCTGGGAGGAGTAACTCGTACCCAGTTGAAGATTTTTCCTGGGACAGACCAGTTCATGGCCTATTATGTCGACTAGATGATGAGTATCATTTGGAAGTGCCAAGGAAGCGGCGAGACCTGCTAGGGCATCGGCTTCGATATTTTGGAGCCTAGGAACATGTTCTATAAAGAATCCTTCTAAGGTTGCAATGATGGCAATTGTTGTCTGATAGTAGGGAATCAGGTCCTTATTGCGAACATCGTATGAACCTCGAATCTGGTTAACTACCAACTATGAGTCACCATATGCTTCCAGGTACTTGATCCCCACTTCTTTTGGGAGTTGGAGTCCGATGACTAGAGCATTATATTCGGCTACATTATTTGAACAGGGTTCTGTAAGAGAATATGCCCGATTGACCACCAACCCAGAGGAGGAAATTAATACTACCCCGACTCCAGCGACGATATCACCTTGTGGCCCTGTTCTTGAAGCACCGTCAAAGAATATTCGCCAAATGGCGTCATGCGAAGTCAAGTTCGAGGCGACGACTTCGTCGGGAATTTTTTTATAGATTCAGGCTATTTTTGAGCCTGGATGGGCTGCTAGGAAGTCAGCCAGGGCTTGACCTTTGATAGCCTTCTGCGAAACAAAAACCATGTCGTATGGGGATAATAGTATCGTCCAGGTGGCTAGACGAGAACTGAGTGCATCGGGCTTGGTCATGAGAACCCTGAGAGGATTAACTCGTGAAACAACAGGGATGGTCTACCCTGTCATATAGTATCATATTTTCTGAATGGAGAACACTAGGGCAAGGCACTCCTTCTCTACGATAGTGTACCTATGTTCTGGTCCTACCATCATCCGGTTGAGATAGTAAATGGCTTGTTCATGTCCCACATCATTAGTCTGTGCTAGCAAAGCACCGAGGGAGTGTTCCATCGCCCGTACATAGAGCATGAAGGGCTTTCTGGCGACCAGGGCTACCAGAATTGGCGAATTCGTCAGGTGCTCCTTAATATCATCGAAGGCACGCTGATATTCTTCGTTCCATACGAAAGAGACACCTTTTCTCATGAGTTGAGTGAAGGGTTGACATCGTCCTGAGAGGTTAGATATAAACCTTCTGATATATGCTAGTCTTCCCTGAAGGCCATGAAGGACACGAAGTTCACGGAGGTTCCTTGGTGGACTCATCTCCAAGATTGCTTTTGTTTTGTCGGGATCTATGTGAATGCCCCGGGAAGTAATGATAAAGCCCAAGAATTTTCCGCTGGACACCCCCAGGAAAGACTTGGTGGGATTCATCTTCAGGTTGTGTGCTCGCATGAGGTCGAACACTGTTCTCAAATCATGTAAGTGATTATTTTTTGAGCGGCTCTTGATGGCGATGTCGTCAACGTAATACTCCACCGTCTTGCGCAAATGATCTCGGAAGATGTCACTCATATCCCGTTGATATGTAGCACCGGCATTCTTCAGGCCAAAGGGCATGACCGTATAACAATATACGCAGATCAGTGTTCGGAATGACGTATGCTTCTCGTCATCAGGAGACATCTTGATTTGATTGTATACTGAAAAGCCATCCATAAAGGACATAAGCTCGAAGCCACACGTATTATCGATCATTATGTCGGTGATCGGAAGAGGGAATTCATCCTTAGGGCATGCCGCATTCAGATTGCAGAAATCGATACAAATTCGGATCTTTTCGTTCTTCTTGATGACTAGTACTATGTTGGCTACCCAGTCTGGGTGCTGCTCTTCGCAGATGAAACCGCTAGCTATAAGCTTGTTTACTTCCACTTCAATAGAATTCATGATGTCTGGACGAAACTGCCGCTGCTGTTGTTTGACTGGTTTTACGTCTGAATAAATATTGAGCTTATGAAGTACAATCTCGGGGTTTAGCCCTGGCATGTCTTCATAGCACCAGGCAAAGACGTCGATGTATTCTCTGACGAGTTGTAACAACGACTCCCGCTCGCCGTCTGTCAGGCTTTTACTGACGAAGATTGGCTTTGGAGAGGATTCATCGCCGAGGTTAACTTGTATAACCTCGTCCTCAGTGGCAGGATCACAAAGTTCAAAGTGTTTCTCCCATTGTGCGTCTAGTTGCTGGACCCACGGCTCCAACTCAAGTGGTTCAAGTAGATCTTCGTCTTCCTCTTCGATATCAGCGGATGTCATGTTGACAAATAATGTCTGTCTAAATATATCTCCAATACTGCTATCAGAGTCGTAAATGGGTGACTCGGACGAATGAGAGTGCCACTCGCATTCTTTATCGAAACTTTCAAGCGTTGTTGGTAGTGTAACATACCCAAGGCCGCGTCTGGATTTGTGATAATGGTCCTGAGGTTTTTCTGTCGGTACCGACGGCTGTAGAGGCAATCGCCGACCGCTGTCGTGATTCAGACCCGGGGTAGCCTCCATGTCGTACCCCTGCTTTTGCATAAAGTACTTGTCTTGAGGACTATACAGGTAGAGTGGTAATCTTCCAGCATCGGGTCCGAGATCGGACTCTTATGGTGTGAAAGATTGAGGACCTTCTTTTCGGCCAAAGATGATCGTGTGATCCCATCCTCTTCTGTCTAGGACCAGGAAGCATGTGCCTTTAACGGAAGCAAGTCGATTTAGGGTATGGACGGTTGTCACCCATGTGTACAGCCTAACGTCTAGACAGTCTCGTGCAGCATACATTAGATTAGGCTTATCATACTCAGAATAGTCTAACGGCAGCCTCTTATTGATGAAATAAGCAATTTTGTCCATAGGGATTACATCATCAGGAGAGGGGCTATCCGCCTGTGTAACCAAGTATTTGGCGAGTTCTACGTCTTCTTCAGCTACCCCCTGTGAGCTTAGAGGTCGGGATGCTGTCTTGGGAAACTTTGTAAAACCCCTAAATTTCTACTATTTTTTTAAAATAAATTTGGTACTGATTAATTTTTTATTTTTTATTGTACGTCGCGCACGAAATTTTATTTTTCGTAATTGCTCGACGAGTGCAAAGAAGTGCAAGCGTACATATTTTTGAAAAAACATTTTTTTTCTATTTTTATAGTTTTGAAGTAATATAGATAATAATTATTTCTAGCTATCATTTTCAATTTTATGACTTTAATTATGAAAGGCCTTTCATTTATACAGTCATAATTATAAATAATTTTTCTTATGAAATGGTATATTAGAAAAGTATAATTATGTAAATATTACTTGTACAAACATATATATTTAGTAATTATTTATTAGTTTATTTTAAATAATAATATAATTTTCAAAATTATTATTATTAGTATTTTGAAAAAAAATATTTCAAAATTATTGTGGCAATTTAAATCTTGATTTGAATTTATGAATTTATTTAAATAGTTAAATATTTGAAATTTGATTTATCCCATTTGATTTTAAACTAAATATTTAATTAGATTTAAATTGGATTTGTATTTGGATTTGGATTTGATTGATTTTAAATTAAATTACGAATTATCTATTTTTGGGGATTAAAATATTCCTAATCCCTATCCAATTGGGAATTTCCACATCCTATAAATATACAGGTACTCCTCCATAAACTTTTATCATACACAAAATTTTTCCATAAACCATAATCCCGTGCATCATGTCCGTGTCCCCTACCCCATCCACTATTTATCTTCTTGTACAAGTACATAAATTATCCGCGTCCGACAATCCCGAACGCCAACCCATCCCGTGTCTCGCAGGACACTTCTCCCAGCCCCTCCTCTGTTGTGTCGGACACTCCCGACCCAACCTAAAGTCTAACCGTCCCCGCCTGCTGCTTGAAACCCGCTGCACCGCCATCACGTCGACCTCCCGTCTTCCCCTACGAACAGCAGCCCCCGTCCACGGCCACCTGTCCTCGGCCAACCCAACACCCTTCACCATTGTCACGCCCCAGAACCAGAATACTGGAGAGCGGGGGACAGACACAGCCAGCTACGTACATTGAAGTAATTCTTACCTCGCAATACGGTCACGGCTGTCTAGATGCATGAGGGTTTACTACAAGCCATTAGTCTCTTAAGGTCAATAACGAGCCTAGTGTCTCAATCTCCAGCAAGCGAGTACATATAACAAGATGGTAGATCATCAGACATACAAAGTAAGGCGTCCCATACATTACATATTCAGATGATCATGAAGCTAGTCATACAAAATACGAAGACTAGCAAGAGTTTAAGTCGTACATGATCAACCCTAGGATTTGTCAATCATGCTACAGCCCGTAGGCAGACAGTAAGTAAAGTTGCAAACGAGCTAACACTTGCTCGGCGGCTAAACGCCTCAAAAGAATATTTTTACAAGGGAGCGGGAGAGCAAAATAAAAACCCACTCGTTGTCGGGATTCCTTCTAGTGTTCACCATCTGGCAGGAAGGTTGGGAGATCCTCGGTAGCTGCTCCGAAATCTGGCCATACAAAACCAGCTGGGTCAGACCCCAGAAAGAGCAAGTGCAACAAAGGAGGCTTTACTTAAGAACTAAAACCAGCATGTCAGCACATAAATCATAGGTGAAATAACATAAGGCATGAGTTAAAGAAAACAGGATGATAAACGATAAGATAACTAGAGGACTATTCCGGTACCCAAGTTACAACCCGTAAACCAAACAAGGACCGGGGTTGTAACCCTTCACCTGAACAGAACTTAGCCTCGAACCAATTATCGATAACGTAGAGCATAAACAAGCATGTCCGGAGTTATCCATGTACTGGATCTAGGCAAGACTAAACAAGGTAGGACTCCATCCATCATTCACGGCCAAGCAAAGAGTACGGCTTGATACTTAACTAACTAGGGTAATCACAAGCTTAGTTACTAGCAAGATGCAATGAGGTACGCCTACGGCCACAAGCCCTGCAGACTATCTAGGTTATCCAGACGCAAGGTTCAAGCTGAGAGTTATCATGCCTTGTTAGGTGACTTGGATGCAACACATGACGGTGTGCATAGTAATCGTTTCATGTAGTGCCCCATATAGCAGTGAGCTGGAAATGTGCCCTACTCGTCGGTAGGCTACAAGTCCATCAAGGAAGGCGCCCAGATAATGGGATTGCTTGTAGCCGGAATACCTCTCTATATGCTCTACTTGATCAATCTAGTCATTAACCTAGTCAGATTCGGTATGAATCCCAGACCGTGGTAACCAGGGATACATGTCCTAGACATGATGCGAGACAAGACTGGTTGCTTATACAAGCATATTCAATACAATCACCCACGGTGTCAAGAATTCACTTAGCATGTCAGGTTAGCCGTCGCAACAGCGTATCACGGTTATCATGTCGGGTTGCTTATCAAGATTACTTATCAAGGCAAGGGTGCGTCACAACGGACCACCATCAAGAATTATCATGTTAAATTACTTGTCAAGAGGGCACCACGGCGGGTCACTAATCATGCAAGGCAAGTAGGGTCAGGTCCAGTTGCGCCTAAACATCAGGCTGCGCTCAAGTCAGGCTACGCTCAAGTCAACATACGCTCAGGTCAGCTTACGCTCAGGTCAGCATACGCTCAGGTCAGCATACGCTCAGGCAGCATACGCTCAGGCAGCATACGCTCAGGTCAGCATACGCTCAGGCAGCATACGCTCAGGCAGCATACGCTCAGTCAGCATACGCTCAGGCAGCATATGCTCAGGTCAGCGTATGAGGTCCATACGACTCCTTATCACCCAAGTCAGCGTATGCAAGACATACGCTTCCAAAAGGCAGCGTATGAGTCAGACTGCGCTGCGCTAAAGAGCGCGTACAGCTCAGTGGCACAAGCTAAAAAGCTCGCGCACTGCTCACTGTCTTCTCCAAAACCACAAGAACTCCATGGTTTGAACCCAAAGCTTAAAAAGTCCATAACTTGGTCAAAACAAGTCCAAATCCAACTTTTCAAAGGTCAAAATTGGGTAGAATAAAATTCTCTACAACATGAAACCATCAAAACTTGAAAACAAAGAAGTTTGATAGATCAAAACCACCAAAATCCGAAAATAATTAATTTCTAGATCTACAAAAATTAAAGCCTCAAAATGGAAAATGACAAGTTCTAATGTGTCTTAGAAACATGAGGAGAAGCTAATGGAACAATAAAAATGGGCTCTCTTGTGGAAGCAAGTTGCACTTGCCTAAGGTTGTTCTTGGTTGGTGGTGGGTTTAATGGAGAAGGAAGAAGAGTTAATGAAAAAGTGGAGGAGAGAGAAAAGTTAGGTGGGTTATAAAGGAGGATGGTGGTGGGTTCAACATGATGAACCAAAGAATAAACCAAGCCAACCCAAAATAAACCAAGTTAAACCATTATATGCTATGATGAACCTAATCAAGATTAAACTGAAATTAGCTAGCCAGGCAGGAAAATAAAATACAAATACATGTCAGGATTCCGCATACGTATACTGGAAATACTTAGAACGGAAAACGAGGGTGACAACTCTACCCACCTTAAAAGAATTCCGTCCTCGGAATTTAATTAAGAGGCTAGAGATGTCGAGCAAGCTATATCAATTGCAGACAATATAGGACTAGCAGTCAATCAAGCAATCATTCATGCAAGCAAGGAACTTAAGCATAAGGCATAAGAAAGACATTATACCTTACGAGTCAAACAGGTCGGGATATCGCGATCGGATATCATCCTCACGCTCCTACGTTAACTCACCCAAAGAGTGATGACCCCAAGCAACACGGACTAATTTGATAGTCTTGTTCTTGAGTATCTTCTCCCTCCGGTCCAATATGGATACGGATCTCTCCTCATATGAAAGGTTGGTACCAACAACCAATTCCGAATGATCAAGGACATGACTCGGATCCGGGATATACCGTCGTAATTGGGATACATGGAAGACATCATGCACCTCACGTAACGACGGTAGAAGAGCGAGGCGATAGGACACATCACCTACTCGCTCAAGGATATCAAACGGCCTTATATACCTAGGACTGAGCTTTCTCCGTACGCCGAATCGAATGACGCCACGGGTAGGCGAGATCCTAAGGAATACGTGGTCGTCGACAGAAAATTTAAGAGGACGCCGATGAGAATCGGCCCAATGACGCTGGCGATCTTGGACAACTCGAAGATGATCTCTGACTTGTCTGACCACCTCAATAGTCCGCGTAACCATCTCTGGTCCAAGCATTTGCCTCTCACGGATATTGTCCCAAGCTAAAGGAGATCTGTACTTCCTGCCGTACAAGGCCTCGAAAGGTGCCATCTGGATACTAGCCTAGAAACTGTTATTGTACGAGAACTCTACGAGATGCAGGTGATCTTCCCAGGAACCACCGAAGTTGAGTGTATATGACCGCAGCATGTCTTCAAGAGTCTGGATCGTGCGTTCTGACTGACCATCTGTCTGCGGATGGTAGGCTGAACTGAACTTGAGACGAGTCCCCAAACTCCCTTGAAGACTCTGCCAAAAGTACGAGGTGAATCTTGAATCTCTGTCGGACATAATACTGACTGGCACTCCATGCAATCTGACTATCTGCCTGAGGTACATCTCTGTAGGTTGATCCGTCGACTGACCGATTCTGAAAGGAAGAAAATGAGCTACCTTCGTGAGACGATCAACTATAACCCAGATGGCATCTCTCCCAGCTGGGGATCTAGGTAATCCAGTTACAAAATCCATGGTAATGTGTTCCCATTTCCATTCTGGGATCGGTAAAGGTTGAAGAAGTCCAGCTGGTCTCTGATGTTCGGCCTTAACTTGTTGACAAACTAAACAACAAGAGACAAACTGGGCTATCTCCCTCTTCATGCCATTCTACCAAAAATGCTGCCGAATATCACGATACATCTTCGTACCGCCGGGATGAATTGAATACTGAGAACTGTGAGCCTCTGCCATGATCTCCTGTCTGATATTACTACTGGGTACACAAAGACGCCTCCCATGTCGGAGTGTACCATCTTCATGAATGCATAACTCTGGTCTCTGTCCTGCCACATATTCTGCCCTAAGCCACTGAAGCTTAGAGTCCGTAGACTGAGCTAACTTGATCCTCTCAACTATACTGGACTGAACTTGCATACTGGCCATCAATGCCACACTAGAAGGAAGAACAATTTCAATACCCATCTTCTGAATATCTGCTAACAACTCTGGCTGTGCCGTTAGAAAATAAGCTCCGGCTCTCCTGCTCAATGCATCTGCTACCACGTTGGCCTTCCCAGGATGATACTGCAAGCTGATGTCATAATCCACAAGTAGCTCTAGCCATCTCCTCTGACGCATATTAAGATCCTTCTGGGTAAACACATACTTCAGACTCTTGTGGTCGGTAAAAATCTCCACCCGATCTCCATACAAATAATGTCTCTAAATTTTCAATACAAAAACTACGGCTGCTAACTCCAGGTCATGGGTTGGGTAATTCCTCTCCTGGTCACGAAGTTGACGTGACGCATAAGCGACTACCTTACCATGTTGCTTCAAGACACATCCTAATCCCTTGCCGGATGCGTCGCAATAAAATGAAAATCCTTTCGTCCCGTCGGAAAGAGTAAGAATGGGGGCCGTCATCAATCTCCGCTTCAACTTCTCAAATGAACTCTGACACTCTGCTGTCCAAGCAAACTGTACATCCATATGGGTCAACTGCGTCAGTGGTGCTGAAATCCGAGCAAAATCTGACACAAAGCGTCGGTAATAGCCGGCCAATCCGAGAAAACTCCGAACTTCTGCAACGGTGCTAGGTACTAGCCATGTCTCTATAGCCACTATCTTCTGGAAATCAACTTCCACTCCATCTCTGGTGATGATATGACCCAAGTACGAGATACGATCAAACCAAAACTCGCACTTACTGAACTTCGCGTACAACTGGTGCTCCCTGAGAATCTGAAGAAGTACACGAAGATACTGCTCATGCTCTGCCTCGTTCTCGCTATAGACTAAGATGTCGTCTATGAACACTATCACGAACTGGTCCAAATAGGGCATGAAGATACGATTCATGAGGTCCATAAATACGGCCGGCGCATTGGTCGCTCCAAATAGCATAACAAGAAACTCCCAATGTCCATATCTAGATCTGAATGCTATCTTCGGGATGTCCTGCTCTCTGACTCTGATCTGATGGTACCCTGACCGCAAGTCAATCTTCGAAAATACTGCCGCTCCCCTGAGCTGATCAAATAAATCATCTATCCTTGGTAAAAGATATATGTTCTTAATTGTTACAGAGTTCAAGGTACGATAATCAATACATAATCTTGACGTACCATCCTTCTTCTTCACAAGAAGCATCGGAGCTCCCCAAGGTGATCCGCTAGCACGAATAAATCCCTTGGTTCTAAGTTCTTCAATCATATTGTACAGGACCTCCAACTCTGATGGTGCCATCCTATAGACTCTCTCTGACACTGGTACCGTCCCTGGAATCAAGTCGATAGTGAACTCTATCTCTCTCTCTGGGGGCATACCTGGAAGCTCTTCGAGAAATACGTCAGGATACTTTTCTACAACTCTGGGAAACTGAAATGTTGCTGCTACGGTCATCCGCAATGCTGGGGAAGAAGGTTCTACTCTGCCTCGAGAAAATAAAAACTCTGGCTCATCGGAAATACTAAAAATAATCTTGTCGACATGGCAATCTATTCTAGCATACTGGTCCCGCAACCAATCCATTCCTAGGATTACATCATAATCGGCCATCGGAAACTCTATCAACCTAGCGGAAAACTCTCTACCGCTAACTACGATTCGACACGAGGAAAATACCCTACCTACACCCACCAGTCCGTTACCAGTAAGTATATTGAGCCTTACTGATAATGACTCGGGCTCCAGTCCTATCCGTGTCGCGAATCGTACAGACATAAATGAATGTGATGCACCTGAATCAAATAATACTGATGCAGGAAAAGAGTTGACGAGAATGGTACCTGCCACCACCTCACCTGATGCCAACTCCTCCTCTACGGTCAAAGCCATCGCTTGACCGTGCCCTCTGGGTGCTGGTCCCCTCTGCTAGAAACCTCTCTGGCGGTTCTGAACCTGAGCTTGGACCTGGGCATACTATTGCGGTCGCTGCTGCTGGAATGCCTGAGCCTGAGGCGGCAATGGCCTCGGAGGCTGATACTGCTGCTGCTGCACTGGTGCTGGTCCCCTCACTGAGGGACTAGTCTGGGCCGATGAGGATGAACCGGCTCTCTGTAGGCAGGACCCTATCATGTGATCCGGTGCTCCACAAGCCAAACACAATCCTTGTGCTCAGCGACATTCTGACACTACATGCCCTGGCTTCCTACAATGAGTGCAGCCCATTGTGGAAGACTGCCTTCGCTTCTGCTGCTGAGGATACGTCGGAGTCGAATGCTGAACCGACGTAACTGATGCTGCCCTCCTTGGAGCTCCAATGGTCAAGGCCCTAGCTACGGGGGCTGGGGCTGAAGACTGGATCATCTGACCATGGGAGCGCTTCCGTCCTCCAGTTCTGTCTACAATTCTCTGCGAGGTATACTCATGCCTCTTAGCTGCCCGCAAAACAGCATCAAAGGTCTGATGCTCAAACTGCTCCACTGCTAGAATTATCTCTAGGTGGAGTCCCTGCTGGAACCGCTGCGCTCGATCAAACTCGGTTGCCACCAAAGTGGGAGCAAACCGACTCAGTCTTGAAAATTCGGCCGCATATCCATCGACCGTCCTGCTCATCTACCTGAGATTGGTGAACTTCGTCTGTAAGTCATGCCGAGCCACAGCATCGAAGTACTTGATCTGAAACTTGTCACTGAATACCGCCCACGGAACAGGCGTTGCCAATCCAACCGCTATCATCGCCCACCAGCTGCGGGCTAGGTCCAATAACTGTAGACGTACCACAGCTACCTTCTCTCCTTCTGGAGTCTTGGCTGTATCTAAGATAATCTCAATATCCTGGAGCTACACATCAGCTGCAATAGCATCTTTACTTCCATCAAAGAAGGGAGGGTTGAGGCGCTTGAAACTGCTAGCCGCACTGTTCCCTTGATAACCAACACGGCCCATGGAATCTTGTACTGCCTGGTGCAGGGCATCGCCCCGACGATCTTGAGACGCAAGCAATGTCCAGATGAGACCCACCAAGGAGCCATCGTCAGGCTCTGCAGGCTGGACTGGCTGAATTGGGGGCTCAGGGTCCCCGGAATGCATGACTCGGGAGGCTACTCCAGAGTGCTGGGCTTGGTCTCCAGGTTGCTGCTGATCCACTGGAGGTGCTCCGCCTTGCTGATCGGTAGGACCAGGAACAAGGTCGCTGAAGAAACGACATGGGGAACAATAAGAAAGGACCATGATAGATCGAGGACACAAACATGTGATCAGGTCAAGGATTCTGAAAGATCAGGAGGCACGAGTAGAGATCAAAGGCGAGTGCGGATTGAGACATCTATCCGGTAAACCCTCACACATCTTGATTTACAAGACCTGCATGGGCCACCACTTAAACCGTGTCACGCCCCAGAACCAGAATACTGGAGAGCGGGGGACAGACACAGCCAGCTACGTACATTGAAGTAATTCTCACCTCGCAATACGGTCACGGCTGTCTAGATGCATGAGGGTTTACTACAAGCCATTAGTCTCTTAAGGTCAATAACGAGCCCAGTGTCTCAATCTCCAGCAAGCGAGTACATATAACAAGATGGTAGATCATCAGACATACAAAGTAAGGCATCCCATACATTACATATTCAGATGATCATGAAGCTAGTCATACAAAATACGAAGACTAGCAAGAGTTTAAGTCATACATGATCAACCCTAGGATTTGTCAATCATGCTACAGCCCGTAGGCAGACAGTAAGTAAAGTTGCAAACGAGCTAACACTTGTTCGGCGGCTAAATGCCTCAAAAGAATATTTTTACAAGGAAGTGGGAGAGCAAAATAAAAACCCACTCGTTGCCGGGATTCCTTCTAGTGTTCACCATCTGGCAGGAAGGTTGGGAGATCCTCGGTAGCTGCTCCGAAATCTGGCCATACAAAACCAGCTGGGTCAGACCCCAGAAAGAGCAAGTGCCACAAAGGAGGCTTCACTTAAGAACTAAAACCAGCATGTCAGCACATAAATCATAGGTGAAATAACATAAGGCATGAGTTAAAGAAAACAGGATGATAAACGATAAGATAACTAGAGGACTATTCCGGAACCCAAGTTACAACCCGTAAACCAAACAAGGATCGGGGTTGTAACCCTTCACCTGAACAGAACTTAGCCTCGAACCAATTATCGATAACGTAGAGCATAAACAAGCATGTCCGGAGTTATCCATGTACTGGATCTAGGCAAGACTAAACAAGGTAGGACTCCATCCATCATTCACGGCCAAGCAAAGAGTACGGCTTGATACTTAACTAACTAGGGTAATCACAAGCTTAGTTACTAGCAAGATGTAATGAGGTACGCCTACGGCCACAAGCCCTGCAGGCTATCCAGGTTATCCAGACGCAAGGTTCAAGATGAGAGTTATCATGCCTTGTTAGGTGACTTGGATGCAACACATGACGGTATGCATAGTAATCGTTTCATGTAGTGCCCCACATAGCAGTGAGCGAGAAATGTGCCCTACTCGTCGGTAGGCTACAAGTCCATCAAGGAAGGCGCCCAGATAACGGGATTGCTTGTAGCCGGAATACCTCTCTATGCTCTACTTGATCAATCTAGTCATTAACCTAGTCAGATTCGGTATGAATCCTTGACCGTGGTAACTAGGGATACATGTCCTAGACATGATGCGAGACAAGACTAGTTGCTTATACAAGCATATTCAATACAATCACCCACAGTGTCAAGAATTCACTTAGCATGTCAGGTTAGCCGTCGCAACAGCGTATCACGGTTATCATGTCGGGTTGCTTATCAAGATTACTTATCAAGGCAAGGGTGCGTCACAACGGACCACCATCAAGAATTATCATGTTAAATTACTTGTCAAGAGTGCACCACGGCGGGTCACTAATCATGCAAGGCAAGTAGGGTCAGGTCCAGTTGCGCCTAAACATCAGGCTGCGCTCAAGTCAGGCTACGCTCAAGTCAACATACGCTCAGGTCAGCATACGCTCAGGTCAGCATACGCTCAGGTCAGCATACGCTCAGGCAGCATACGCTCAGGCAGCATATGCTCAGTCAGCATACGCTCAGTCAGCATACGCTCAGGCAGCATACGCTCAGGCAGAATACGCTCAGTCAGCATACGCTCAGGCAGCATACGCTCAGGTCAGCGTATGAGGTCCATACGACTCCTTGTCACCCAAGACAGCGTATGCAAGACATACGCTTCCAAAAGGCAGTGTATGAGTCAGACTGCGCTGCACGAAAGAGCGCACGAAGCTCTGTGGCGCAAGCTAAAAAGCTCACACACTGCTCACTGTCTTCTCCAAAACATTAAGAACTCCATGGTTTGAACCCAAAGCTTCAAAAGTCCATAACTTGGTCAAAACAAGTTCAAATCCAACTTTTCAAAGGTCAAAATTGGGTAGAATAAAATTCTCTACAACATGGAAACATCAAAACTTGAAAACAAAGAAGTTTGATAGATCAAAACCACCAAAATCCAAAAATAATTAATTTCTAGATCTACAAAAATCAAAGCCTCAAAATGGAAAATGACAAATTCTAATGTGTCTTAGAAACATGAGGAGAAGCTAATGGAACAATAAAAATGGGCTCTCTTGTGGAAGCAAGTTGCACTCGCCTAAGGGTTGTTCTTGGTTGGTGGTGGGTTTAATGGAGAAGGAAGAAGAGTTAATAAAAAAGTGGAGGAGAGAGAAAAGTTAGGTGGGTTATAAAGGAGGATGGTGGTGGGTTCAACATGATGAACCAAAGAATAAACCAAACCAACCCAAAATAAACCAAGTTAAACCATTACATGCTATGATGAACCTAATCAAGATTAAACTGAAATTAGCTAGCCAGGCAGGAAAATAAAATACAAATACACGTCAGGATTCCGCATACGTATACTGGAAATACGTAGAACGGAAAACGGGGGTGACAACCATCGACCACCTCCCATCCACCGTGGCCAACAGCCACTACCACCGTCTCCACGACCACCAGACCCACCACCGTACGACCCAGCAAAAAGCCCCGACCGCACCCAGCCACCCGAGCCCAATCCCTGCCACCGCCACTATCGGCCTAACCGCCACCGCGGCCATCGCCGCGGTAGCCCACGCCGCCACCACCAAAGAACCATAAGAAAACCCCAAATAAAACCAAACCCCATCACCAACCGGCTTACTTTTGTCGGAGCCGCGCCCGGACGTACCGCCGCGCCTGCCGACCTCCGTCTACGCCTCCGCCGGACCACTGACTCCCCTAAACCCCGCTGATTGACACAGTCCGGCGTCCGCCCCATCCAGCTTGGTCAGCCGATGTCGAACCCTCTATCAGCCACCCGCCACCGCCCTGGCCTCCCTCTCCTCAACCCCGTCCGCCTGAGATCGCCCAGCCCCGTCGGGTTCGCACTCCGTCGTTCCCCTCTTGAAACCCTCCGATCCACCGCAGCCAGCACCACCGCCCTCGGCGCCTCGTACTCCACCGCCCTCCAGTGCAGCTCCGCCGCTCCACCCTCCGTTCTCTTTTCCGCCGCCTCTCCGCTCACTCGAGCTCTCTTTCCCTCTCCTTCTTTCCCTCTCTCGATTTTGATTTTTTTATCTCTCTCTCTCTCTCTCTCTTCCCCCTTTCTTTCTAAACACAGCAGAGTTGTGTAAAGAGAGGAACTTTGTTGTTTGTTTTATTTTTGGTTATTGTTATTATTATTATTATTATTATTATTATTATTATTATTATTTTATTATTGTTATTATTTATTTTATTATTATTGTTATTATTACTACTATTATTTTATTATCATTATTATTATTATTATTATTATTATTATTATTATTATTATTATTATTATTATGAAAAAAAAATTTACTTTGAAAACTATTTGTTAGTATTTTCTAAATTATTTTATAACAAAATTCTGTATTGTGCAAATACTTATTTTCCAAATTGGGTTTATGAGCCCTAAAATATTGTTATGATGTCTTCTATTAGCATACGGCTTTTTTTTTGTTTAAAAATTACATTTGATACAGATTAGTTTTGTCATAAACTGTTTTCCTATATTTTTTTCAAGTAACTAACTGCATTTTGAATACAAGAAAAATATAGTCTTATCTATAATTGGCTTTCAAATTTGGTTTTCAAATAATAAGTATTTATAAAAATAGTTATAGCTATTTTATTATACCAAATTCTTCAAATATTTATTCTTGTCCATGACTAAATCAATTCCTTCCTACCTTCTTACAAATCTCGAACCTCCCTTACGTCCACCCTAACTAAATTGACCCTTCTGGACCCAATGGAACTGTCCGTGCCACCATTAGAGGTCCCCTTGTGTAGTTATTATCCGAAGTAGCAGTTCGTGCCACATTGATCATTGCATTACACCAGGCGTCCTACCAGGTAAGACACCTTGCCATTTGCTGTTTATTTATTTTAGCTCATATTTCATGCATTGTTCATTATTTTCTTTATGCAAAATAAACTGTGATACATAGCATAACCTGTTAGAACTTACTGTTCATTTATATTTCCTGCTATGTATTATTTTTCTTACACAATAAACCTAGATTTAAGGGACCACCTTGTGTGTTGCATTCATTAGCCTTGACACGTTGTACCCCGAAGTTGTGTGTCGCATATAGAACATGAACGTGCGTGATTGGCTGGCCACCAGTACGTACAAGCCGTACGATAGGAATAACCGCTAATAGAGGTTGCATGCTAGTTTGACTTAGCGGGTATAGAGGTTTCTGTTGTGGATACAACATAGTAGGCATTGGGCAGGAAGGACAATTCCTTAGCGTATGGGCTTCGATGCACTTTCCCTTGTGACCCGGAAGCTCCACTGAAGATACGGGGTTGATGACCCATGATTACTGATGGCCACTGACGTTCTGCAGAACGTTATGCTCTTATTGATTGGGCCTCTAGTACCCCAAGGGAGGACTACGCCGATCCTATATAGCCAGGGTCCATGCGTAGGAAGGATTGTTCTTAACTACATTTCACTTAGAACGGTTAGGCACCTTTATCCGTTAGATATGAGTAATTTTGGTTTGAGTACTTGTATTTGACCATGGCTTGAAATAATAACTTGTCGCGGATTAGTTCGTCACATCTTGTCCTTGTTTGGTTGTAGGTGTGACTTACTACTTCGATGAGAAGGTATTAAACCTTGTTGGGGTCCGAATACCATATTGGATTCATAGCATGAAAAGATACGTCACCGTGAATTAGTTTACCATCTCATGTTCTTGTTTGGTTAGGGGGATGGTAAGCTAGTTCAATAGGTGTGTATTGGGCCATGTTATAATTCAATTGACTTATTTATTTGAGCAATATTTATTCAGTTTATATGGCATGATATTATGTGTCTTGTTACGTCCCTCTGAGGACCTGGTTATCTCTCCAGGTGTGTGCTCTTGTCTTTTATAGGTGTTCTAGCTCTAGCCATGATCATCGATATTTCTTTGAGGATGATTGCACTTGGATCGTCTTCGTTTCGCTCGCCAAATTTATTTCTTTACTCATGTATTTTTCTTTACTTGTTGGTAGTGAATTTGTCTCCGCCCAACATATTGTATCAAGACAATTCATTATCATTATATGATATCTTTTATTCATTTATTTTTTTATGGATGAGATTAGTTATGGTTCTACTGCATTTTACAGCTTATGTATATTTATTATACGGCTGGCATGTCTACGTTCCTAGTCCTACGTATTTTGGGACTGGGGCATTACAAACTTGACCACCAAGGATTCAGCTTGAGGTATTGACTTGCCTGAGAGTGTTGGATCGATACTTGGTTGCCGGCTCGTCTTAGGAAGACGGATAAAAATTGGCTCGGCAGGGGACTTTGTGTCGTCCGGTTGCCTTT
>JANAVB010039418.1:2827473-2837039 GCA_029216955.1 Iris pallida
GGGTTAGTAGTTATCTGTTCCACACCTGCGAGCCCACACTAGGGGCGAGAGTGATACTAGCATGCGAGTCCACACTAAGGGCGATAGTTAGTAGTTGTTCAAACCTGCGAGTCCACACTAGGGACAAGGGTTTGAGTATTCGATTGGTTATCCATTGACATCGTGATATCGTGTTCTCTTGTTCTCCTCCAGCAGTTCGTTTATGCGTAGTGGTTCTTCCAGTTATGCATAGTCATATTTTTGTGTTGATTGGCCCTTTCCTATTTATTTTCCTGTATTTTCTTTATTGTATGATAAACTGCTAGATAGACACGTTTTTATGTATCTTGCTATGTCCCCTAAGGACCTGATGATCTCTTCAGGTTTAGCGACTGTATGGAGTTAGTTAGCAGAACGGGATGGTAGATGATTGTGATGCATTATTCAGATATTTGTCAGTGATATTACATTGTTATCCTTTCGTGCTTTACATTCCTTATCATGAGTTATCCTGCTTACTAATTTACTTTAGAGACTCTTATTATTTTCCTTGGAGTCTCATTCGAACATATATGCTAGTGGGCTGCAGACCACGATCCATAGTGTTCATTCATGTTTATTATTTTTATTATGGATTGAGATATAGATTTGTTTGCCATAATTTGGTAGCTTACACTAGCCGTGACAGCGTTTATGTTTTCTAGTCGGGCTGGAGTCCGCTTAATGAGTAGCTTGCTTGCTCACGAGCTCGCGTCCAGAAAATGGGTGCGGGTTGTGACAAGTTTTTTTGGTGGCCCATGCAGGTCGGAGCATATCGTATCGGTTACGTAACTGTACTGGTACGAGCCTACGACTATGACTAAACCTTAGAAATCTCAATCCACTCTGCCTTGAAAATTTTCTTAAAAATTTCTTTACCGCCTTTGAAACCTCGTATTCATTCTCGATTATTCGTCTCCGCCTTTGAAACCTCCCGTACCATTGATTTTCGTCTTCCCTTCTATTTCGAGGTGACGAACGATCGTGCTATTTAGTATCTATCAAAAATCCTTAAATTATTGTATAATATTGCTTGACTATTGAATATTTGATTGTTTATAGATAGGAGGAATTATAGATGACATACACTCTAGATATCTGTTGGTAGAATTGTTAGCAACTAGTTAGAAGATTATAAGGTTTTAGTGACCGTAATTTGAGGAGCAGTATGTCACCCTCATTTCCCGTATTTCCAGTATTTCGTATTTATACTCGTATCTGGATTTTTGGCATGTATTTTTATTTTTCTCAACTTGTAGGATTTCGGTATTTCTCGTATTTGGGTTTTTGGCTTGGCTCGGTTTTATTGGGTTGGTTCGGTTTGGTTCGGTTTTTGAGCATTGGATCACCTTAGCCCTATGCTACACCCTCATCCCCACCACAACTCCCCTTCATTAAAAACCCACCAACCTCCTCTCTCTCCTCATAACTTTCTCCATTAATTTTCTTCTTCTTCTTCTTCTCCTTCCTCCACAACTCTCCTAACCCTAGGCAAGTGCATCTTGCCACTTCATGAGAACCATATTTTCTTGGTCCATTTGCTAGATTAGTACATGGAGATCAACATTAGAACTTGCTATTTTGTGATTTGGAGCTTCCTTTGTTCTAGATCTAAGTTTAGCTATTTTCGGATTTTGTATGGTTTGATCTACTTGGGTTGGATTTTTACGGGTTTTGATGCTTCCAAGTGGAAGAGCATTCAGTTTCACTCCAGTTAGAACTTTGGAAATTCGGATTTGGAGTTCGGATGACCAAGTTATGGTGTTTTGATGTTTTGGGTTCACCCATGTGTTCTTGCTGTTTGGAGAAGACAGTGAGCAGTGTGCAGAGCTGCTTAGCTTACGCACAATGAGCTACGCGCGCTCTTTAGCGCTGCGTACGCAGGCTTGAGTGCGCTTTCTGTTGGAAGCGTGTCTCCTTGAGCGTGCGTGACTTTCACACACTGCTCCCTGTAGCGTGCGTGACTTTCACACACTGCTCCCTGTAGCGTGCGTGACTTTCACACACTGCTCCCTGTAGCGTGCGTGACTTCCACACACTGCCCCCTGTAGCGTGCGTGACTTTTCACCTACGCTGTCCCTGAGCGTGCGTGACTTTTCACCTACACTGCTCCCTGTAGCGTGCGTGACTTTCACACCCTGCTCCCTGTAGCGTGCGTGACTTTCACACACTGCTCCCTGTAGCGTGCGTGACTTTCACACACTGCTCCCTGTAGCGTGCATAACTTTTCACCTACGCTGTCCCTGAGCGTGCGTGACTTTTCACCTACGCTACCCCTGAGCGTGCGTGACTTTTTACCTACGCTGCCCCCTTGAGCGTGCGTGACTTTCACATACGCTGCCTTCCTGCGTGCGTGTTATAATATTTATGCATTCCCCCTGCGTGCGTGCTATTGTGCGTACGCATCCCCTGACCCGTATTTTAATATTTTATTAGATATTTCATGCCCATTTTATATCCTTACGCCTTTTGTCATGAACTTGATTTTACTTAATATGTTGGAATGACTATGGTACATGGCTTGGTATGACAAGGAACTAGCATAACACGACAGTGACCCGTAGTGGTACACTCCTGACATGACCAACATGACATGATAGTGGCCCGTGGCGGCGCACTCCTGACTTGACATGACTTGATAATTTAACTTGACATTGCCTTGGCACCGTTGGTAGTTCTTTCCTGCTTGCTTGTTAAATCCACTTGTCCAGTCTGGCATCATGTCTAGGATGGGACTCCTGAGTACCACGGTCAGGAGTACCTACTAAAATGGATTAAGGTTAATAACTAGAATAACACAGTAGTCATGAAGAGATTGACACAGCTACAGGCAATCCCGTTACCTGGGCGCTCTTGGGATCTGTAGCCTGCCGTCGAGTAGGGCACATTTTCAGCGCACCGTCGAGTGTTGCACCCTCTAAGTCACCTAAGGGTACATTTGTCTCCCGGGCGATGTACCCACCTGAATTCAACCCTAATCTTTCGTCCTGGGTAGCCTGGATGGTCTGCAGGGCTTGTGGCTGTGGAACAATCTCACTGCATCTTGTTAGTAATTAGGCCTGTGATAACCCTAGTTAGTTAAAGTAGTAAGCCGTAGGATCTGCTTGGCCGTGATTGATTGAATGAGGTATAACCAGTCTGGGCATGTCTTGATCCAGTACCAGAATGTTTTCTGTCTTGATTGCTTACATTATTATCTTGTCGATAAATGGTGGGAAACCAAGCTCTGTTCAGATGAAGGGTTACAACCCCGGTCCTTGTTTGGTTTATGGGTTGTAACCTGGCTATCGGAATAGTTTCATGGTTATCCCGTCGTATATCATCCTGACATGTTTTCATAAATTTTAGTTTTAATATTAGATTTTCTGTGCTGATTGCTGGCTTTTGTTCTTATTTTGTGGCCCCCTTGTGGCACTTGCTCTTTCTGGGGTTGACCCAGCTGGTTTTGTGTGGCCAGATTTCGGAGCAGCTCCCGAGGATCTACCAAGCTTCCAGCCCAATGGTGAACACTAGACGGAACCCGGGCCAAGAGTGGGTTTTCCTTTTTGTCTTGCCCACTTTATTGTAAAATATTTTTTTGAGGCGTTTAGCCGACGAGCACCTGTTAGCTCGATGAACTTTTACTTATTGTCTGCCTACGGGCTGTAAACATGATTAACAAATCCTAGGGTTGATCATGTATGACTAAACTCTTGCTAGTCCTAACATTTTGTAACGACTAGCTTCATGATCAGCTGAATATGTAATATTTGGGACGCCTTATTATTGTATATTTAGTGATCGTACATCTTGCGACTTTACTTACTTGCTTGTGATTGAGACATTAGGCTTGTTCATGACCATAAGAGACTGTTGGCTTGTAGAAAACCCTCACATATCTAGACAGCCGTGACCGTATATCGAGGTGGTTCCCATTTCAATATACGTAGCTGGCTATGTCTGCCCCCGCTCTTCAGTATTCTGGTTCTGGGGCGTGACATGGTTTAAGTGGTGGCCCATGCAGGTCTTGTCAATCAAGATATGTGGGGAGCTTACCAGATAGATGTCTCAATCAGTACCCGTCCTTGATCTCTGTTCGTATCTTCTGAATCCCTGGATTCTTGCCCTGATCCTATGCTTATATCATTGATCTGTCCTGGTCCTTTCCTTATCGATCCCTGTGTCGTCTTCTTCAGCGGCACTGTACCTGGTCCTACTGATCGACGAGGTGGAGCACATCCCGCGGATCAGCAGCAACCTGGAGATCAGGCCCAGCATTCCGGGGTAGCCTCCAGAGTGATACCTACTGGAGGAGAGTCACCAGTTCGGCCCGTCCAGCCCGCAGAGCCAGATGATGGTACCTTAGTAGGCCTCATCAGAACCTTGATAGCTTCCCAGGATCGTCGAAGCGACGCCCTGCACCAGACAGTTCAAGATGCTTTGACCCGAGGCGGACATCCAGGGAATCAGGCGGCCAACAGTTTTAAGCGATTGAACCCTCCTTTCTTCGACGGCACCGAGGATGCGATTGCCACGGATGCATGGCTTCAGGATACCGAGGTGGTTCTGGAAGCAGCTAGGACACCTGAGAATGAGAAGGTGGCGGTGGTATGCCTGCAGTTGTTGGACCTAGCTCGCAGTTGGTGGGCGGCGCAAGCCATGGGATTAGTGGCACACATTGCTTGGGCAGTGTTTAGAGAAAGATTCCAGACAAAGTATTTCGATGCTGTGGCTCGGTACGACCTGCAGACCAGATTTACCAACTTGAAGCAAGGAGACAGAACAGTCGACAGTTATGTATCAGAGTTTTCTAGACTCAGTGGTTTGCCCCACCTTGGTGGCGACCGAGTTTGATAGGGCCCAGCGGTTCCAGCAGGGACTGCATTTGGAGATCTGTTAGCGGTTGAGCAGTTCGAGCACAGACGTTCAATGCAGTCTTGAGAGCAGCTAGGAGGCATGAGTCACCTCCCAGAGGATCGTGGATAGGACCGGAAGTAGGAAGCGGGCCCACAGTCAGATGTACCAATCATCAGCTCCAGCCCCGGCAGCTAGGGGATGACTATTGGAATTCGAGGCGGACGGCCTCAGTAACGTCGGTTCAGCATTCGACCCCGAACGTACCCACAGCAGCAGAAGCAGAAGCAGACTTCCGCGATGGGATGTTCTCATTGCGGGAAGCCAGGCCATGTAGTGGCAGATTGTCGTAGGGCGCAAGGATTATGCCTGGCTTATGTACCAGCAGATCATAGGATAGGGGCTTGCCCGAATAGGGGTAGTTCATCAGCATCCAACCCTTCTAGCTTCGGTGAGAGGACCGGCCCCAGCACCAGTTCAGCAGCAGCAGTATCAGTCTTTGAGGCCCTTGCCGCCTCAGTCTCAGGCATTCCAGCAACAACACCCCCAGCAGTATGCGCAAGCCCAAGCTCAGACCCAGAATAGGCAGAGAGGTTTCCAGCAGAGGGGACCAGCAGCCAGAGGACAAGGTCAGGCCATGATGATGGCTATGGAAGAAGAAGTTGCACCAGGTGAGGTAGTGGCAGGTACTATTCTCGTCAACTCCTTTCCAGCTTCGGTATTGTTTGATTCTGGTGCATCGCATTCATTCATGTCTGCACGATTCGCGACACGGATAGGATTGGAGCCTGAGTCATTATCAGTGAGGCACAATACTTACTGGTAATGGTCTTGTGGGAGTAGATCGAGTGTTTCCTCGTGTCGGATCGTAATTAGCGGTAGGGAGTTCCCCACTAGATTCATAGAGTTTCCTATGGCAGACTATGATGTAGTCTAGGTATGGATTGGTTGAGGAACCAGTATGCTAGGATAGACTGCCATGTTGGCAGAGTTGTCTTTAGTATCCCCGGCGAGCCAGAGTTTTCGTTTTCCAGAGGCGCAGTGGAGCCATCTTCCCCAGCATTGCGGATGGCAGTAGCAGCAGTGCAGTTACCCCAGAGTTGAAGAGTTTCCAGATGTCTTTCCAGAGGAGCTTCCAGGGATGCCGCCAGAGCGGGAGATTGAGTTCACTATAGACTTGATTCCCGGGACAGCACCAGTATCAGAGCGAGTCTACAGGATGGCGCCTTCAGAGTTGGAAATTTTGTACAAGATGATTGAAGAACTGAGGACCAAGGGATTCATCCGTGCAAGTGGATCGCCTTGGGGAGCCCCGATGCTTCTTGTGAAAAAGAAGGATGGTACGTCCAGGCTATGTGTTGATTATCGTACCTTGAATTCGGTGACAATCAAGAAAGATACCCTCTTCCGAGGATAGTGACTTGTTTGATCAGCTCAGAGGGCTTCAGTGTTCTCGAAGATCAACTTGCGGTCAGGATACACCAGATCAGAGTCAGAGAGCAGGACATCCCGAAGACAGCATTCAGATCGAGGTAGGACTTGGGGTTCCTTGTTATGCCCTTTGGAGCGACCAATGCGCCGGCCTATTCATGGACCTCATGAATCGCATTTTCATGCCTTAACGTGGATCAATTTGTGATCGTGTTTCTAGATGACATCCTGGTCTACAGCAAGAGTGAAGCAGAGCATGAGCAGCATCTCAGAGTCATCCTCCAGACGCTTAGGGAGCATCAGTTGTACGCCAAGTTCAGTAAATGTGAGTTCTGGCTCGATCGCATATCATATTTGGGTTACATCATTACCCGAGGGGGAGTGGAAGTGGATCCCAGAAGATTGTGGCTATCGAGTCATGGCGGTACCCGCTCAGTGGCAGAGGTTCGCAGCTTCCTTGGATTGGCCGGCTACTACCGGCGGTTCGTTTCAGATTTCGTAAGGATTTCAGCGCCGATGACCCAGTGACCCGCAAGGATGTGCCTTTGTTTGGACAGCAGAGTGTCAGAATCATTTGAGAAGTTGAAACGAGGTTTGATAACGGCTCCATTTTTACCTTCCAAATGGGACCGGAGGATTCACAGTTTATTGCGACGCTTCAGGCAGGATTGGGGTGTGTCTTGATGCAGATGGGAAGGTAATATCTTATGATCACGTCAACTTCGTGTCATGAGAAGAATTACCCGACCCACGACTTGGAATTGGCGGTGGTAGTGTTTGCTTTGAAGTTGTGGAGACACTACTTGTACGGAGATAGAGTGGAGATCTTTACTGATCATAAGAGCCTGAAGTATGTTTTCACCCAGAAGGACCTTAATGCGGCAGAGAAGATGGCTCGAGCTACTAGTAGATTATGATGTGGATTTGCAGTATCATCCCGGGAAGGCCAACGTTGTAGCATGCATTGAGCAGGAGAGCCGGAGTTTATTTCCTGACGGCGCAACCAGAATTATTGGCAGATCTCAGAAGATGGGAATTGAGTGGTTCTTCCTACCAGTGTGGCATTGATGGCCAGTCTACAGGTTCAGTCCAGCATAGTTGAGAGGATCCGGATGGCGCAGTCAGCAGATTCCAAGCTTCAGCGACTCAGAGCAGAGTGTGAAGCAGGAAGAAGGCCAGAGTTATGTATCCATGAAGACGGTACCCTTCGGCACGGCACTCGTCTTTGTGTACCTAGTGGAGATATCAGACAGAAAGTCAGGGCAGAAGCCCACAGTTCACAGTATTCTATTCATCCGGGTAGTACGAAGATGTACCGTGTATTCGTCAGCATTTCTGGTGGAATGGCATGAAGAGGGGAGATAGCCCGGTTTGTTCTCGGTGTTTGGTTTGCCAACAGGTTAAAGCTGAACATCAGAGGCCCGCCGGACTTCTTCAACCCTTACCGATCCCAGAATGGAAATAGGAACATATAACTATGGATTTCGTGACCGGATTGCCCAAATCTCCGGCCGGCAGAGATGCTATTTGGGTAATTATGGACAGGCTTACAAGGTGGCACACTTTTCCCTTTCAGAGTTGGACAGTCGACGGTGCAGTTAGCAGATGTATCTCAGGCAGATCGTCAGGCTCACGGTGTGCCAGTCAGCATCACCTCGGACAGGTATTCAAGATTCACATCACACTTTTGGCGCAGCTTGCAGAAGAGTTTGGGGACTCGTCTTCAGTTCAGCTCAGCTTATCACCCACAGACGGATGGTCAATCAGAGCGCACAATCCAGACTCTGAAGATATGTTGAGATCTTGCACCCTTGACTTCGGTGATTCATGGGAGAATCATCTGCACCTGGTGGAATTCGTCAACAACAATTATCAGGCCAGTATCCAGATGGCACCTTTCGAGGCTCTTTACGGCAGGAAGTACGATCCCCGCTAGCATGGGATGATGTCGGGGGAGAGACAGATGCTCGGACCCGAATTGATTTCCCAAACGTTGAAGTGGTCAGGAAGGTCAGAGATCACCTCCAAGTTGCCCAGGACCGCCAGCGCCATTGGGCCGATGCTCATCGGGTCCTTAGAATTGCTGTCGACGACCATGTATTCCTTAGGATCTCGCCTAACCGCGGCGTCATTCGCTTCGGCGTGCGGGAAAGCTTAGTCCTAGGTATATAGGGCCGTTCGATATTCTAGAGCGAGTAGGAGATGTATCCTATCGTCTTGCTCTTCCGCCGTCGTAAGTGAGGTACATGATGTATTCCATGTGTCCCAATTACGACGTATTCCGGACCCGAGCCACATCCTAGACCATTCGGAATTGGTTGTTGGTACCAACCTTTCGTATGAGGGAGGCCCGTGTCTATTTTAGACCGGAGGGAGAAGATACTCAAGAACAAGACTATTAATTAGTCCGTGTTGCATGGGGTCTCACTCTCTAGGTGAGTCAACGTGGGAGCGTGAGGACGACATCTGATCGCGATATCCCTACCTGTTTGACTCGTGAGGTATAATGTCTTTCTTATGCCTTACATTTCCCTTCCTTGCTTGATTGTATGATTGTATGATTGGACTGCATAGTAGCTTGTCTGTGCTTAGTGGTAGCTTGTGGCAATCTCTAGCTCCTTGATTAAATTCCGAGGACGGAATTCTTTAAGGTGGGTAGAGTTGTCACCCTCATTTTCCGTATTTCCAGTATTTGTAGTTATACTCGTATCTGATTTTTGGCATGTATTTTTATTTTTCTCAACTTGTAGGATTTCTGTATTTCTTGTATTTAGGTTTTTGCTTGGCTCGGTTTATTGGGTTGGTTCGGTTTGGTTCGGTTTTTGAGCATTGATCACCTTAGCCCTATGCTACAACCCTCATCCCCACCACAACTCCCCCTCATTAAAAACCCACCAACCTCTTCTCTTTCCTCATAACTTTCTCCATTAGTTTCTTCTTTTCTTCTTCCTTCCTCCAAACTCTCCTAACCCTAGGCAAGTGCATCTGTCACTTCTGAGAACCATATTTTCTTGGTCTATTTGCTAGATTAGGACATGGAGATCAACATTAGAACTTGCTATTTTGTGATTTGGAGCTTCCTTTGTTCTAGATCTAAGTTTAGCTATTTTTGGATTTTGTATGGTTTGATCTACTTGGTTGGATTTCATGGGTTTTTGATGCTTTCATGTGGAAGAGCATTCAGTTTCACTCCATTAGAACTTTGGAAATCCGGATTGGAGTTCGGATGACCAAGTTATGGGGTTTTGAAGTTTTGGGTTCACCCATGTGTGTTCTTGCTGTTT